>JARHVA010000941.1:165000-247500 GCA_037957365.1 Torreya grandis
ATCTAACATATTAATACACTTCCCCATAGAACCTTTTGTATGTGGTTACCTCTAGCTAATTACCTCAATTCACCTCTTTTGGTTCTCATTGTGCATATGTGAGTGTGAAGTAATGTAAGTGGGTCTATCATTCATCTAAAATGTACTCTGATATATAATTCAAAATTTTTTATGGGGGGGTTGTTTCAGTTTAACATGTTCAAAATGAGCAAAATAACTTCAATTTTGGTTTTATGTTATTCAAAATTAAAAATCATATAAATGTACATAAAATTTGAATATTTACATGTCAAATATGTTTGAAATGAGCAAAACTACTTAATTTTTAGTGTTATGTTATTTAAAATTCAAAATTATAAGAAACACATAATTTATTTATCTTTACATGTCAAACATGTTTTAAATGAGCAAAACCACTTAAGTCTTTGTGTTACGTTATTCAAAATTCAAACTAATAAGAAAAATTCATAAAGTTTGAATCTTTACATGCCAAACATGTTTGAAATATATAAACCACTTAAATTTTTATGTTATGTTATTCAAAACTCAAAATTATAAAAACCATGAATAAATTTTGAATCTTTACATGTTAAACATGTTTAAAATGAGAAAGTTTTGGTGTTATATTATTCAAAATTCAAAATTATAAGAAACACACAAAAAGTTTGAATCTTTACATGTTAAACATGTTAAAAATAAGTAAGACCGCTTAAGTTTTACTATTACATTATAAGAAACATTCATAAAGTTTGAATATTTACATGTTAAACATGTTTGAAATGAGTAAAATAGCTTAAGTTTTGGTGTTACATTATTCAAAATTTAAAATTATAAGAAACATGAATAAATTTGGAATCTTTACATTTTAAACATGTTTAAAATGAGAAAAACCACTTAAGTTTTTGTATTACATTTTTCAAAATTGAAAATTATAAGAGACACAAATAAATTTTGAATCTTTACATGTTAAACATGTTTAGAATGAGCAAAAAAAATTAACTTTTGGTTTTACGTTATTCAAAATTAAAAATTATAAGAAACACACATAAAGTTTGAATCTCTACAAGTTAAACATGTTTAAAATGAGGAAAACCACTTATTTTTGGTTTTACATTATTCCAAATTCAAAATAATAAGAAACCTACATAAATTTTGAATCTTTACATGTTAAACATGTTGGAAATGAGTAACACTACTTAAGTTTTTGTGTTACATTATTCAAATTTCAAATTATAAAAAACACATATAAGGTTTGAATCTTTACATGTCAAACATGTTTATAATGAGCAAAACCACTTAAGTTTTTGTGTTACATTATTAAAAATTTATTTTTTTAAGAAATGCACATACAGTTTAAATCTTTACATGTCAAACATGTTTGAAATGAACAAAATCATTTAACTTTTGGGGATATGTTATTCTTGAAATTCAAAATTATAAGAAACATGCATAAATTTTTAATCATTGAATGTTAAACATGTTTGAAACAAGAAAAATAGCTTAAGTGTTGGTGTTACGTTATTCATAATTAATAATTATAAGAAATACAGATAAAGTTTTAATATTTACATGTCAAACATGTTTAAAATGAGCAAAATCATTTAAGTTTTGGTGTTACATTATTCGAAATTAAAAATTATAAGAAACATGCATAAAGCTGGAATCTTTACATGTCAAACATGTTCAAAACGAGCAAAACCAATTAAATTTTGGTGTTACATTATTCAAAATTAAAAATTATAAAAAACAATTTGAATTTTGACATGTTAAACATGTTCAAAATGAGAAACCCGCTTAACTTTTGGTGTTATGTTATTCAAAATTCAAAACTATCAAAAACACACAAATTTTTTGAATCTTTACATGTTAAATACGTTCTGAATGAGGAAAAGTGATTAACTTTTGGTGTTATGTTATTCAAAATTTAAATAAATGCACATGAATTTTGAATCTTGACTTGTTAAACATGTTTGGAATGAGCAAAACCACTTACGTTTTGGTGTTACATTATTTAAAATTCAAAATTATAAGAAATGCACATAATTTTTGAATCTTTACATGTTAAACCTATTTGAAATGAATAAAACTGCTTAACTTTTGGTGTCACATTATTTAAAATTCAAAATTATATGAAACGTGCATAAAGTTTGAATCGTTACATATCTAACATGTTCAAAATGAGCAAAACTACTTAAAATTTGGTGTTACATTTTTCCAAATTCAAAATTATAAGAAATGCAAATAAATTTTGAATTTTTCCATGTCAAACATGTTCAAAACAAGTAAAATTGCTTAAGTTTTGTTGTTACATTATTAAAATTCAAAATTATAAGAAACGTGCATAATGTTTGAATCTTTACATCTCAAACATGTTTGAAATGAGCAAAATCACTTAAGTTTTGGTGTTAAATTATTCAAAATTCAAAATTATAATAAACTTACATAAAAATTGAATCTTCACATGTAAAACATGTTTAAAATAAGCAAAACTAGTTAATTTTTGGTTGTGCATTATTCAAAATTTAAAATTATAATAAATGTGCATACAATTTGAATCTTTACATGTCAAACATGTTTGAAATGAGCAAAACCACTTATGTTTTGGTGTTACGTTATTCAAAATTTAAAATTATAAAAAATAGTTTGAATCTTGACATATTAAACATGTTTGAAATGAGCAAAATTGTTTATGTCTTGGTGTTATGTTATTAAAAATAAAAAATTATAATAAATGCACATAAAGTTTGAATCTTTCCATGTCAAACAAGTTCAAAATGATCAAAACCACTTATGTTTAGGTGTTAGGTTATTCAATATTCAAAATTATAAGAAATACACAAACTTTGAATCTTTACATGCCAAACATGTCTAGAATTTGCAAGACTACTTAAGTTTTGGTGTTACATTATCCAAAAATCAAAGTATAAGAAACACGCATAAAGTCTGAATCTTTACATGTCAAATATGTTTGGAATGAGCAAAACCACTTATGTTTTAGTGTTACATTATTCAAAATTCAATATTATTAGAAATTTACATAAAATTTGAATCTTTACATGTCAAATTTGTTCGAAACAAGTAAAACCACTTTAGTTTTGGTGTCATGTTAATTAAAATTCAAAATTATAGGAAACGTGCATAAAGTTTGTATCTTTACATGTTAGACATATTTGAAATAAGCAAAATTGCTTAAGTTTTGGTGTTACATTATTAAAAATTCAAAATTATAAGAAATGTGGATAAAATTTTAATCTTTACATGTCAAGCATATTTGGAATGAGAAAAACCACTTAAGTATTGGTGTTATGTTACTCAAAACTTAAAATTATAAGGAACACGCATAAATTTTGAATATTTACATGTCAAAAATATTCAAAAGGTGTAAAACCACTTATGTTTTGGTGTTACATTATTCAAAATTATAAAAAGTAGTTTGAATTTTGAAATGTTAAACATGTTCAAAATGAACAAACCTGCTTAAGTGTAGAGACCACCACTTTCATACCACAATGTAGATGTTAGGTTGTGGAGCTAAATGCTTCACTGATGCAAACAGGGGAGGAAGTTGCTGAGGGTTGCTGAGTTACAAGAGAAGCTGGGGTCGGTCTGATCAGCCGACGTCGGCAGGATAGTGAAGAAAAGCAACCGACGTCGGTCAAGGATCGGCCGGCGTCGGTCACCTCCAGGCAGACAGGGACCAACGTCGGTCGCCTGTGTGGTTCGACTGCAAGCTAATTACGGGCAGTTAGCTAACGAACCAAGTGTTTGCATGATTAGAGCTATTTTTAGACTGAGAGCTGAAGATCTAATTATTGTAATTAGATGTCTAATTATTGTTTGGATGAGATCTATATAATAGACTCATGGTTGTATTGGAAAAGTGTTCTAGTTTGAGTTGAGCAAAGTTTGCTCCTTCTGTGTGTGAAGTGAGTAAGGGTGTTCCTCCTAGTTCCCTATCAGTGCCAAGCTTGGTACTGGTTGGAGAATCATAATGACTTGGTGAGGCAAGGACAAGGGTTCTTCAGGGTGTAGAGTGATCTACATGGTAAGTAAGATCGTTGATCTACAGGTGTATGTATGTGCAAGGTCAAGGTTCACAGGTGTGCAGAACCGTGTTTGATTTGCAGGTGTGCAAGATCATATAGACAGCAACACAACAGGGAGCAGTATCAGGTAGGATCTACTTGGAGTACAGGTGTGTACTCGGATAGAGCTAAGAGGAAGGTAAGGGAGTTCCTTCCATAAGTATGGTCTGTTGAAGTGCAGGTTATTGCAGGTTCATGGGAGATCTACTTGAAGTACCTTGAGTACTTGTGGAGCACGTGGAGTGCTTGTGGAGTGCGTGGAGCACTTGTGTTGTGCGTGGAGCACGGGAGGTGAACACCAACTCTGTATTTGAGTTGGGTGTTGGGACCTAGTAGAGAGAGCTTTGAGGGAAGATTTACTGTTTATGCCCTAGAGGTGTGGGAGCCCTAGAGGTGTGTAAGGAAGAAGAACTGTGGCAGTCTTCTTTGTTGTATTTCTTTCTAAAAGAGTTATTAATACAAGTTGTGTATTGTCTCTCATATTCTGTGTTATTCTGAATTCTAGTTACTTGTTGATTCTAGTTATTTCCACATATTAAGTTGCTTGAAGTTGGTAATCAATTGTGTGCTTTCGGTGTTGGGTTTTGTATTCCCCCAACACGTGGCATCAGAGCATGTTTGTTGCTCTTGGTGCCTGACAAGTGGTATCAGAGCCTTGGTTGTAGGTTCTTGAGCTTGATACCAACAAGTGGTATCAGAGCTAAGGTTGCAGGAAGCAAGTTTTGTGTTTTGGTTACAGGGCACTCTCAGGGGTTTCTGATTGAGTGGGAGTAGAGCAATGGCAGATCAAAGTAAGCTAAGAATGGAGGAGTTGAAAAGCACAGATGGTTACTTAAGGTCCTATGGAAAGAAAGAGCAGGTAAAAGAACATTGTTGGTTGGTAGCAGATCATCATGAAGAAATTGAAGATACAGATGTTGCAGGTGTTGTTGCACAGGATGTGTTTGCAGGTTTCTTGGATAAAGTTGAATCTTGGATAAAAGATTCGGTTGCCTCTTTCCATGCAGCCCCAGGTAGAGGAGCTGGTGAGCCTTGCCAAAGAATTGGCAAAGGGGAAGTGAAGCTGAAATTACAAGCGGCCAACACATAGGTGTTGATGAAGGTCATGCAGGTCCCAGGTTTGGAGATATGGCTAATTTCTTCAGAAATATTGGGTGATGAGAGATGCACAAGAACTCTCACAGCATGTGCACTTGAATTAGCTGGTGGTAAGAAAACAAGTACTCTTTATCTATTTGTTTATATTACTGATTCTTCTTCTGTAACAGAGACGTGGCTTCGTAGGCTTGGTCACATGAGCAGGAAGGAGATGCATGTTCTTAAGTGGAAGACGGATATATTTGATAGGCTTAAGAACTGGAAAGCCTTGGTGTTCTTGGAGGAGATGGCGGACAGAAATCAGTGGATGGGATGGATACTTCTGAGCAAGAGCAGTTTGGACATGGGTTTTGATTCAAAGGAGCTCGTGGGTAAAAATTCATCACTCACAGGCGAACACAGATACCGATGTCGGTCAGGAGGAACTGACGTCAAACAGACAGGTGCCGATGTCAGTCATGTGCAGACTGAAGCCGGCAGTGTCGGGCAGAGTAAGACCGACGTCGGTCAAGGGGATCGACGTCGGCAGTAGGTAAGACCGACGTCGGTCAGGAGGACCGACGTCGACAACAGGGACATAGCGCTGGCAGGTTGGTAGTCAGGGACAGACGCATGGGAACTGACGTCGGTCGGATGCAGACTGTGGGGTGGCCGAGGTCGGTCACTGTAATGAATTTTGGGTGGACAGCATGTTGTCAAGGAGTCTCAAACACCCATACAGAGGACTGAAGACGTAAGTAGGCCCTCAAATTCGTGTTCCTCTTCTTTATACTGGTTGCTGATTGTAGAGCAGGAAGGATCCAGGAAACAGGTGGGAGCATGGCAGGATTATGATGCAGAACCAAGCGGGAGATTTGGTAGGTTTGCCAGCTGGATGAAAGCATAGAGACGAATGGATGCCTTAGTAGAAGAATAGAGAGAACGGATATGTGAGACGGAAGACCAGGTCATATGGTCTTGAGGAGCTGTAGGACAGTGGTACAGGTTTTGATAGGTGGAGGACGAAGCACAGCTTCAGTCAATGTCAGGGTAACTACTGTGGTTTGTCTTACCAGGAGGATGATGGTCATGACATCATTCTGTTACTGTATGTGGATGGTATGTTTTGCTATAGCAGGTCTGTACATACAGAGTTTTTGCTGAGCTAAGGGTAAGATTAGTTTCAGTGGCATGTCATGAGGAGTTTGGAGCAACGGAATTCTTTGACATGGGAGGCATGGAGATCACAGGTAGATTTTGTCTCCAGTGGGAGCTGATGTGAATCAGGTGTTGGTGAGGTTCGGGATGCAGAGCCAAAGCACACTAAGGGCTGGATAGGTACAGTGTCCGAAATCACATGAGGTCTGGTATAGGCCTGAGTATTCCCATGCAGTGGGAGCTGTCAGAGTTAGGAGCCAATTCGAGGAAGTGGGCTCTCAGGGATTTGAGAGGGACCATCAGCAGGTATACATGCAGGGTCAGGACTTCACTACATGTGTGTGTAGGTTCGGATGTGGCAGGGTACTCGGATGACAGGGGGTACACCACGGGATGTGTGGTGAGTTGTCTTCAGGATTGAACTTGAAGAGGGATACAAACTAGGAAACAGATTAGACGGGGTACAGGTACAGGTATAGTGTGGCTATTTATCTCCAAGTGGGAGATTGTTAGGTTGTGGAGCTAAAAGCTTCACTGATGCAAACAGGGGAGGAGGTTGCTGAGGGTTGTTGAGTTACAAGAGAAGCTGGGGTCGGTCTGATCAGTTGATGTCGGCAGGATAGTGAAGAGAAGCAACCGACGTCAGTCAGGGATCGGCCGGCGTCGGTCACCTCCAGGTAGACAGGGACCGACGTCGGTCGCCTGTGTGGTTAGACTACGAGCTAATTACGGCCAGTTAGCTAACGAACCAAGTGTTTGCATGATTAGAGCTATTTTTAGACTGAGAGCTGTGGATCTAATTATTGCAATTAGATGTCTAATTATTGTTTGGATGAGATCTATATAATAGACTCATGGTTGTATTGGAAAAGTGTTCTAGTTTGAGTTGAGCAAAGTTTGCTCCTTCTGTGTGTGAAGTGAGTAAGGGTGTTCCTCCTAGTTCCCTATCAGTGCCAAGCTTGGTACTGGTTGGAGAATCATAAGGACTTGGTGAGGCAAGGACAAGGGTTCTTCAGGGTGTAGAGTGATCTACATGGTAAGTAAGATCATTGATCTGTAGGTGTATGTGTGTGCAAGGTCAAGGTTCACAGGTGTGCAGAACCGTGTTTGATTTGCAGGTGTGCAAGATCATATAGACAACAACACAACAGGGAGCAGTATCAGGTAGGATCTACTTGGAGTACAGGTGTGTACTCGGATAGAGCTAAGAGGAAGGCAAGGGAGTTCCTTCCATAAGTATGGTCTGTTGAAGTGCAGATTATTGCAGGTTCATGGGAGATCTACTTGAAGTACCTTGAGTACTTGTGGAGCACGTGGAGTGCTTGTGGAGTGCGTGGAGCACTTGTGTTGTGCGTGGAGCACGGGAGGTGAACACCAACTCTGTATTTGAGTTGGGTGTTGGGACCTAGTAGAGAGAGCTTTGAGGGAAGATTTACTGTTTATGCCCTAGAGGTGTGGGAGCCCTAGAGGTGTGTAAGGAAGAAGAACTGTGGCAGTCTTCTTTGTTGTATTTCCTTCTGAAAGAGTTATTAATACAAGTTGTGTATTGTCTCTCATATTCTGTGTTATTCTGAATTCTAGTTACTTGTTGATTCTGGTTATTTCCGCATATTAAGTTGCTTGAAGTTGGTAATCAATTGTGTGCTTCCGGTGTTGGGTTTTGTATTCCCCCAACATGTGGCATCAGAGCATGTTTGTTGCTCTTGGTGCCTGACAAGTGGTATGAGAGCCTTGGTTGTAGGTTCTTGAGCTTGATACCAACAAGTGGTATCAGAGCTAAGGTTGCAGGAAGCAGGTTTTGTGTTTTGGTTACAGGGCACTCTCAGGGGTTTCTGATTGAGTGGGAGTAGAGCAACGGCAGATCAAAGTAAGCTAAGAATGGAGGAGTTGAAAAGCACAGATGGTTACTTAAGGTCCTATGGAAAGAAAGAGCAGGTAAAAGAACATTGTTGGTTGGTAGCAGATCAGCATGAAGAAACTGAAGATACAGATGTTGCAGGTGTTGTTGCACAGGATGTGTTTGCAGGTTTCTTGGATAAAGTTGAATCTTGGATAAAAGATTCGGTTGCCTCTTTTCATGCAGGCCCAGGTAGAGGAGCTGGTGAGCCTTGCCAAAGAATTGGCAAAGGGGAAGTGAAGCTGAAATTGCAGGCGGCCAACACACAGGTGTTGATGAAGGTCATGCAGGTCCCAAGTTTGGAGATATGGCTAATTTCTTCAGAAAGATTGGGTGATGAGAGATGCACAAGAACTCTCACAGCAGGTGCACTTGAATTAGCTGGTGGTAAGAAAACAAGTACTCTTTATCTACTTGTTTATATTACTGATTGTTTATATTGCAGTTATATTAGGCTATGGATGTAGTAGCTCAATTGCGATGGCATTATCTATAAACATGATTCAGAGGCACCGTTTGTACCGAACATTACACAATTTTGTTTAACCTTAAATTCTTGATCTAAGTTTGAGATTTAAAAAGCAAAGAATACTTGAAATAAATTAATGCATCATGTTTTAAAAGAAAATTCTTGAGTAGAAAGGTAGAAAACAAATCTGTAACACGATCTTCTAGTTTAGTCCTTATGTCAATTTTCAAAAAAAATGATTTTTGGATAATTACATCTTTTAGTCTACTTAGGTAAACTTTTCTAAGAAAGAACTTATACACATGCAGTTAATAATGTGATATTGAACTTGAATTTTTAATGTTAAATAAATCCTTTATACATACAAATTCACCAACAATCATCAAGGCACATTCTTTGACATATTTTTATAAACCACTCACTAAAACTAATATTTATAAAATAATTATTATTTTACCCAAAATAACACACCTGTTATATATCCAATGGAACTTATAAATAAATCACCTTATATTTACCTTACTATTTAAATAAGATATTATATTTACCTTTCAAATTAAATTAAATAAAACATTTACCTTACAAATTAATAAAATAAACATTTACTAAATAATTTAAATAAAATAAAATATTTCTTGGTAATTTAAATAAATAAAAAATTTACCATAAAAATAAAATAATTTATTTACCATTCAATTTAAGTAAAATAAAATATATGTTTTACAATATAAATAATATATATCTACCTTGGAATTTAAATAAATAAATTATTTAACTTCTGATTTAAAATAAATTATTTACTTATTTTAAAATAAAATAATATATCTATATTAAAATAACATAAATTATTTACTTACAACTTAAGTAAAATAAAATATCTATTTTACAATTTAAATGCATTAATAAAATATCTATTTTACCATACAAAAATAAAACTTTTGCCTTATAATTATTATTTTTTACTTGCCATTTAAATAAAATAAAATATATATTTACCGTGCCTTAAAAATCCTTGACTGAAATGGAATGTGGATCCACTTGAGTTGATATACAGCTGGTGGCAGCTGAGTTAAGGAAGAGAAATGAATAGAATTCGATCCTCTCTACTCTTACTTTTTATAATTGTTTTTAAACAAAAATCTTCCTCAATTTTTTGGCTTAACTGACTCTCTTTATGGCAATTTTCCAAGCCTTTGCATGAGTTAAAGTGGGCGGATATTTTTATAACTGATAGTTTTTTATTTCCCCTCCGCCCTTAAGTTAGGCAATAGAGAACATACAAAATACATGATGATAATAGAGGATTTTATTTATATATTTTTTTAATAATAATTTTTTTTAAAAATAATTAATAATCTAAAATTATTTATAAATTATAATTAATTAATAATTTAAAAATTTTATTTATAAAAATATAGTTAAAAGTCCTAAAACTAAAATAATTAAATAAAAGAAAGTTTCTTTTTTTAATTAATTAAAATAATTTTGATGATTTTTTATAATAATCCTTTCACCTCATTAACTTTTCCCTACTCATAATTGTAACCATTGCATATAATTCTTATGAAAAGAAATAACTTTAATGTTTTAATGATTTAATTGCCTAACCCTTGGAATTTGAAATAACATTAAATTCATACCTTGCTTTCTTGCGAAATCCCATCGATGACCTAATAGACTTTTGAAATCAATCCAAAAGTTAAGTTATCTTAAAAATCAACTTATCTTATTTAAATGAGTTCCAGAATAACTTAAAGTGTGAGAACGAGTCCACAATATGGGAAGAGAGGTCATGACATCCTCCCCCCCTTAAATTGTGCATTATCCCAATGCAATGTAAATGTTTGATTAAGTTCATAAATTTAAAATAAAAATAGAAACATGTTTTTCATTTTTTCATTATCCTTCACCATATTGATCCCATTGAACCTTGCACTGAACAACCTCTTTGTTGTAAAATTTATATTAGTACCTCTCCATCACTCTATATGGCTCTATTATTATTTTTTCATATTCTTGGACGTACAAAGCATTGTAGTTTAAAATGTGTTTATTATCAAGCACATATTTCTTAAGAAGTGACACATGGAAGACATTATGAATGTGACTCAGCTATGTGGGTAAGGCCAATCGATTGGCTACTAGGTTGATTCTCTCTAAGATCTCAAAATGTCCTACAAAGCGAGGAGCTAACTTCACCTTTTCCCCAAATGTTATAGAACTTTTGTGCACTCTAACCCTTAAAAACACCTTGTCACCAATCAAGAATTTTCTTTGAACTCTTTTCCTATCTGTGTAGCTCTCTAGGTTGTCTGATGTTTCCTTCAATCTCTGCCTTATAAATTTCAACTGTTCTTCCATGTCTTTCAACATTTTAACACAGATTATTATTTTGTCTTCAAGGTTATCCTAAGTGGAATTCAACAACTCCTCCCATATAGAGCCTCAAATGGAGCCATACCTAAATATGTTTGAAATGAGTTATTATAGGTAAATTCTACCAATGAAAGATAAGATTCCCATTTGGTTTGTTGATCCCTACAATACATCCTTAGGAGGTCTTATACAACCTAATTTTTCCCTTTTGTTTGTCCATCCATCTCAAGATGAAATATGGAGCTAAAGTTCAATTGTGTACCTAAAGCTCCCTATAGGGTCATCCAAAACCTTGAAGTAAACCTGGAATCTCTTTCTAATATGATCCTTTCTATAAATCCATGCAATCTAACCTCTTCCTTCACAAATCAATTGGCTAAAGGTGGTGCATCGTCAATCAAGTTCTTGGGTATGAGATGTGCTACCTTCGTGAGCTTGTCAATACCACCATAATATCATCATATCTATAGGGTGTCATAGATAATCTTTATATGAAATCTATACTGACAACTTGCCACTTATATTTTGGAATATTATGCGGATATAAAAGTCTTTTAGGATGATGGTGTTTTGCTTTATCCCTCTAACATTCTAATAATCATCCCACATATAATATTATATCTCTTTTCATCCCTTGACAAAAGTATAGTTTATTAAGATCGGCATACAGTTTGTTTACCCCTAGATGGATTGAGTAGGATGCATCATGAGCTTCAATCAAAATTATCTTCCTTAAATCTTCTTCATCTGGAACATAGATTCTATTCTTATACCGAAGCAAACCCTTGTCATCCAAGGTACATCCTTCAGTTTTGGGGTCTTTTACATTTTCTTCTATCACTATTTTGACTTGATTATACCAATGATCTTACTTTTGTCTTTTTAGTTTTTCCCTTTTAGATTAAATCTAAGCATTGTTATACTCATTAGGTGTCTTCTCCTACTCAAAGAATTGAGAACCCTATTTTATTTTCCCTTGATATAATCAATTTCAAAATCATACTCACCCAAGAACTCCAACCACCTTCTTTGCCTAGCATTCAGATTGGGTTGGGTGAATATGTAATTTAATCCCTGATGGTCAATTTTTAGCTCAAAAGGTTTCCTAATAAGGAAATATCTCCACTTCTAATAAGGCATGAACAATTTTTGCCAATTCTAAATCATGAGAGGCATAATTTACTTCATATATTTTCAATTTCTTGGACTCATATGTAATGATGCCATCATTCTGAATGAGTACTTATCCCAATCCTTTGATGGATGCATCTGTTACAGCCATGAAATGTCCATTCAGATTAGGTACCTTCAAGATGGGTGTCATCATCAAATTTTATTTCAAAATTTTGAAAGCTTTATCACACTGCTCTATCCATATAAACTTCTTACCGTTCCTTTGCAATGTCATAATTAGGTTGGCGATCCTAGAAAAGTCTTCAACAAATCTCTTATAATACCCTGCTAACCCCATGAAACTCCTTACTTCTGATACGTTCTTGGGAATTGATCATTCCATTATTGATTTTATCTTGTCTAGATCTACTACAATTACTTCTTTGGATATGATGTGGCCTAAATAGTGAATTTCCTTCTTAAAAAATGCACATTTGGACAACTTACCATTTAGCTTTATTTCTCTCAACCTTTGAAGAACCAATTGAAGATGTGATAAGTGATTTTCCTCATTTTTAGAGTATATCAGAATGTCATCTATAAACACCAAGATGAACTTATGATGGAACACATTATTCATTAAGTTCATAAATGCTGAAGGAGCAATTGTTACCCCAAATGGTACTACAGTAAATTCATAGTGTCCATATCTAGTCCTGAAAGCAATTTTTATAATATCCTCCTCCTTAATTAGTAGTTAATAATATCCTAATTGAAGATCTATCTTCAATAAAACCATTACTCCTTTCATTTTTTCAAAAAGGTCTTCTATTCTAGGTAGGGGATATCTATTTTTTAATGTGACCTTATTCAACATTCTATAATCAATGCATAATCTTGGAGTTCCATCCTTTTTTTTAAAAAAAATATTGGCTCTCCCCAAGGAGATACACTTGGTCTAATCAATCCTTTACTCAATAGTTCCTCTAGCTAAATTTTAATTTCCATCAACTCAATTGTGTTTATTCTATAAGGTGCTCTAGAAACTGGCTTAGCTCCAAGTATAATATCAATTGAGAACTCAAATTCTCTCTTAGGGGGCATTCCAAGTAATTATTTAGGAAACACATTCTCAAATTCCCTTAAGAATGGATACCCTTCCAGGGTTGGTTCATCTTTGCTTTCATCTTTATCATCTATCATTACTATGAAAATTAGAGCTCCCTTCCTTCTCTCCTTCTTTAGTTGCATAGCTGATATGGTTTCTACTTTTATGGACATATGATCCCCTTGAATCATGACCCGTTTCCCCTCATGGCTGAAACACCTAACCAACTTGATATAATAGTCTATTTAAACTTGGTTTTTGGTGAGCCAACTCATCCTTATTATCACATCATAAACTCCTAAAGGTGATACAAACAGATGTAAATTTCTCTCAAAATCAAGAAATTATATTTTTGCCTTGGGTAAACATTGTTACACTTCCTTGACTGCCTTATCCCCATACTTGACCATCCATGATGCATTCATGTGATTCATTAGAAGAGATAATTTTCTTACTAATTCTGGTGAAATGAAGCACTATGTTGAATTGGTATCTATGAGAATTGAAATGGGTTTACCCAATAATTTACCTATAGCTTCAACTAGCACATTTTGGTATCTATTTTGGTGATTCCTTACTATAGCATTGATCCTTTATTATGGTCCCCTCTAAGGTTTATTGGCCCTTATCTATCCCTACATCCTTGGGCACTCTTAAGAAAAGTGATTTCCTCCATAAGTAAAACATCCTCCTGGTAGGCCTTTTGGTACTGGGTTCCTTGGGGCATCGCTAGAAATCCTTGGAGGATACATTGGAAAATTGAAATTACTTTGATCATTCCTATTACTATCTCCTCCCTTATTGTTATTCCTTCCAAAAATATTTCTCTAATTTTGATTGGTTGGGGGTACTCTACCTATTGGATTTGCTATCGGGTTTTTATCCACAACCTGCTCTCCCTTGAAATATGGTTTCCTCTTGAAGGCTTTATTTTTGTCATTGTTAAAGTTTTGTCTTGCCATAGCTAGGGATTGAAAATTATATTCCTATTTGAGACATTTTTATAGAAATTAATTCATGTTCTTAGGGATGTCCATAACTACTTCCACTCCAATGCTTGCATTCAGTCCTAGGATGAAATTTCTAGTCTTACCTCTTTCATCCTTCTATTACATGGGTACATACTTAAGTAATTTGGTGAATCTATCCCAATAATGTTAGACTGATATGCCTCCCTACCTTAGGTTATACAATTTAGTCTTCTTCTTATCAAATAATAACTGAGGTAACCATTTCTTCCTAAAATGGTGATCAAACTGATCCCAGGTCACATTTTCCTTGGTCATTCCATTCAACTCCTTCATATTAGTCTAGCAACTAGCTGCCTCTCCTACCAGTTGGTAGGATCCTCACAATAGTTTAGTTGCATCATTTTAGCTTCTCAAGTTAAATTACTTATCCATCTCATTTAACCAATTCTCAACACCTTCACCTAACTATTTCCCATCAAACATAAGGGTAAAATCTTTTTCAAATCCTTGCTAAGATCAGAAAGTGGAACTTCAATTTTGGTAGCTACAACCTCCATTTCATTGACTAGTGGTGGATTATCTTTAGGTATATTATCAAGGTTAGGTTCCAATATTTTTATACATATTCTTTCCTTGACTTAAGATCATTAATCCCCTGCGCAAGTGAGTCTATTTTATCTCTTTATTCGATCAAAAAATTGATGAGGGATTCTATCATTGATTATCTATTTTTTGGAGCATGTTGTTCAACATTTTCATTATTAGGTTTAGTGTATCTCACATTTCCCTTTGATTCCTAGTTGACCACCTTGGTCTTGCCATTTGGTTTCTTGATAGAAATACACAATCTTCAAATTTTTCATTCAAGATAATTGATAACATAACTCTCTTTTAGATAACTCTAATTTCTCATCCATTCTATTATTAATTATAGTCATAAATAGGATTGACAAAAATTAAGCATTTGATAATATTATTCAACTTTTTATTACATAGAGTTCTTAGCTTTATAGAGGATAAGAATGATGACTATAACATATAGATGTCTATATAACATTGATTCAAAATTTTTCTAAATAGAATCTTCTTCATCCAATTCCATTTCTTTGAGAACTTCATCTTCTAAGTGAACCACATATTGATGGATTCATTTATACTCCTTACATAATTTAAGGCTTATGTAAGGTGCATTAGAACCTATTCCAAATGGAAAATATCTTATTGTTAAGGGCCTCTTAAATAGATGTTTGACTAAAGGCTCAATCATAGCTAGTTTTATTTTAACTGGCTCCACTTTCAAATATTTGAGTTTACTCTAGATTGTAGCTATTGTATCTAAGTCAAAATGTAAATGGCTTATTCCAAAGTAGAGGGAAGTTCCATTTTACCCTTGTTCTTTATTCTTTTCTCTTTTCCTTTCCTTGAAGTTTTTCCACGAGCCATATCTAAACAACCAGTTTTAACCAAATTAATTGTCTCAAAATTTTTAGTTTTCTCAATAAGTTAACATCAATAATCAATCTTTCACTAGGTATAGGTCGTATTAGGCGTAATGCCTAGGTTTTGAACCTAGGCTTTGATACCACAATGTAGAAACCACAATTTCTATCCTAAAACACAATTTTTTTTGTAATTAATATTTATCTATGGATATAACTCAGGTATACTTATTTTATCAGATATCTTTTGCCAAATGGGCAAGAATCTAACCATTTGGGTTAGTCATTCCTTTACCAAATGGGCAATCATCTAACCAAATGGGTTAGTCATTGCTTTTCCAATTAGGTAATCATCTAACCAAATGGGTTAGTCATTCCTTTGCCAAATGGGAAATCATCTAACCAAAAGGGTTAAATATCTACACATGGGTAGGTTATGTTCTGACTAGAGACATGACTCATCGAGATCAACTAGATCTTGAGTCACTCACTATTCACCATTCCTCTCTACTTAGATAAGCACGGATGTCATTGTGATATTAAAATGTATAAAACATATAATAAAAGCTACATTCCACCTCAAAATTTGGCCTAAAGCCTAAAAAACTATGATGATCTAACCAAGATCCATCTGAATATATAATAGATTTCTTATCTTTACTTTGTTTATCTAAAATAGGGTCTTATTATAATGGTCTTACCTTTATATTTAACTCTAATCTTGTTTAGTGCACAACCCCAACCCCATCATAGTCATCTATTTAGTAGAAGCATCCTTCACTTTCTAGACTACCTACATAGTTACTTCTGAATAGGATTAAGGTATAGTATGCATGTAGTTCTATTTTATATTCTAAGTTTCATGTGAACTATGAATTTGCATATGCAACCCTTGTTAGGGCCCAGTTCCCCAGACTATTCCTCTATGATTGTTACCCAAATGAGAGTGTAAAAGTATCAGTTAAAGAGATTGAATACATGTTTAACTATACTAGCCCTAAATCTTAACAAGAAATATAAATAAACATTACAAGCTACATCCCCTTTATACTTTTTATTTAAAATGATATTGATCCTTACTTTAGACAACCTAATCCATATAATTGTTGTTGCCAAAGTTTCATTATCTGAGAGCCATATGGTTGGTGGTTTCTTGATAATGATCAATTTAACACTTTCAATCCTAGTTTTTATTGTTCCTTTTTGATGATATCAAGTTTTGAGTAAGAAATGTACTTTCTCCATTCTAATTCATAAATTTACGAGTAAAAATCATCTAAGGTGGCTGAAGTTGATTTATTATTTTGATTAGTGTTTATTGTCCAAGAGGGATTATCCCACCCCTTGGTCTTAAAGACATGATATGATCCTTATTTCTCCTTGATGGTTTATAGAGATAATGCTCAAATGTCATTTTTGTAGTTGTATTAGGCTTTGGATGTAATAGCTCAAGTGTGATGGCATTATCCATAAACATGAGCTAGAAGCACTGCTTATATTGAATGTTGCATAAATTTTAACGTTAAATTCTTAATCTAAGTTTGTGATTTGAAAAGCAATGAATAATTGAAATAAACTAATGCATCATATTTTAAAAGTAAATTATTGAGTAGGAAGGTAGAAAACAAATCTGTAACATGATCTTCTAGTTTAGTCCTTATGTCAATTTTCAAAAAAATGATATTTTGGATAATTACATCTTTTAGTCTACTTAGGTAAACTTTTATAGTAAATAACTTATACACATGGAGTTTAAGAATGTGATATTTAACTTAAATTTTTAATTTTAAATAAATCCTTTATACAAATAAATTCACCATCAATCATCAAGGCATGTTTGACATATTTTTATAAATCCCTCATTGAAACCAATATTTATAAATCTTTGACATATTTTTATAAATCCCTCATTGAAACCAATATTTATAAAACAATTATTATTTTACCCAAAATAGCACACCCATCAATGACCTGATATACTTTTGAAATCAATTCAAAATTTAATTTATCTTAAAAATCAACTTATCCTGTCTAAATGAGGTCCAAAACAACCTAAAGTATGAGCACGAGTCCATAGTGTGGGAAGAGAGGTCGTGACATTAAATTTTGGTGTTACATTATTCAAAATTATAAATTATAAGAAATATGCATAAATTTTGAATCTTTACATGTTAAACATGTTTGGAAGGAGCCAAAACCACTTAAGTTTTAGTGTTACATTATTCAAAATTATAATAAATTTACATAAAGATTGAATCTTTACATGTCAAATATGTTTGAAATGAGCAAAACTTCTTAAGTTTAGTTTTTATGTTATTCAAAATTATAATAAATATGCATAATGTTTGAAACTTTACATGTCAAACATGTTCAAAATGACCAAAATTGCTTATGTTTTGGTGTTATGCTATTCAAAATTATAAGAAATGCAAATAAAATTTGAATCTTTACATGTTAAATAGGATCAAAACAAGCAAACCTACTTAATGTTTGGTTTTACGTTATTACAAATTCAAAATTATAAGAAACACACATAAAATTTGAATCTTTACATGTTAAACTTGTTCAAAATGAGAAAAAACACTTAAGTTTTGTTGAACTATGTTATTTAAAATTCAAAATTATAAGAAACAGGCATACAAATTAAATCTCTACATCTCAAACATGTTCAAAATGAGCAAAACCAATTAAGTTCTAGTCTTATGTTATTCAAAATTATTAGAAACACGCATAAAGATTGAATATTTATATGTTAAACATGTTCAAAATGAGCAAAATTGCTTAAGTTTTGGTGTTACATTTTTCAAAATTCAAAATTATAAGAAACACATATAAAGTTTGAATCTTGACATGTTAAACATGTTTGAAATGATCAAAACCATTTATGTTTTGGTGTTACATTATTCAAAATTTAAAATTATAAGAAAGCTGCATAAAGTTTGAATCTTGACATGTTAAATATGTTTGAAATAGGAAAAACTACTTAAGTTTTATGTTATGTTATTCTTAATTCATAATTATAAGAAACACACAGAAAGTTTGAATATTGACATGTTAAACATGTTCAAAACAAGTAAAACAATTTAACTTTTGGTATTACATTATATAAAATTCAAAATTACAAGAAATGCACATAAATTTTGAATCTTTACATATGTTTTGGTGTTACTTTATTTAAAATTCAAAATTATATGAAACACACATAAAGTTTGAATCTTGACATGTTTGAAATTAGCAAAATTGCTTAAGTTTTTGTGTTGCATTATTCAAAATTCAAAATTATAAGAAACATGCATAATGTTTGAATATTTACATGTTAAACATATTCGTTATGAGTAAAATCCTTTAATTTTTGGTGTAATGTTATTCAAAATTCTTAATTATAAGAAATGTGCATAAAATTTGAATCTTTACATGTTAAACATGTTCAAAATGAGCAAACCCCCTTAGGTTTTGGTGTTACATTATTTAAAATTGAAAAATTATAAAAAATACACATAAAGTTTGAATCTTTACATGTTAAACATGTTTAGAAGGAGTAAAACTGCTTACATTTTGGTGTTATGTTATTCAAAATTCTAAATTATAAGAAACACACATAAAGTTTGAATCTTTAAATATTAAACATGTTTGAAATGAGCAAAACTACTTAAATTTTAGTGTTACATTATTCAAAATTCAAAATTATAAAAAATATTTTTAAAAGTTTGAATCTTTATAGGTTAAACATGTTTAGAATGAGCAAAACTATTTAAGTTTTGGGGTTAAATTCAAAATTATAAGAAATGTGCATAAAGTCTAAATTTTTACATGTTAAACATGTCCAGAATGAGCAAAACCACTTAAGTTTTGGTGTTAAGTTATTCAAAATTATAAGAAACATGCATTAAGTTTGAATCTTTACATGTTAAACATGTTCTTAAGGAGTAAAATCACTTAAAATTTGGTGTTACGTTATTCAAAATACAAAATTATAAGAAACATGCATAAAGTGTGAATCTTTACATGTCAAACATTTTTGAAACAAGTAAAACAACTTAAATTTTGGTGTTACATTATTTAAAATCAAAAATTACAAGAAACATGTATAAAGTTTGAATCTTTACATGTTAAACATGTTTAGAATGAGCAAAACTACAAAAGTTTTAGTGTTACATTATTCAAAAAAATTAATTATAAGAAACGTGCCTAAAGTTTAAATCTTTACATGTTAAACATGTTCATAATGAGTAAAATACCTTAAGTTTTGGTGTTACATTATTAAAAAATCAAACTTATAAAATCATGCATAAAATTTGAATTTTTACATGTTAAACATGTTCAAAATGAGAAAAACCACTTAAATTTTGGTATTACGTTATTTAAAATTAAAACGTATAAAAAATGCACATAAAGTTTGAATCTTTACATGTTAAACATGTTAAAAATGATCAAAATTACTTATGTTTTGGTGTTACATTATTCAAAATTTAAAATCATAAGAAACACACATAAAGTTTTAATCTTTACATGCCAAACATGCTTGAAATGAGCAAAACCGATTATTGGTATTATGTTATTCAAAATTCAAAATTATAATAAATGCACAAAAAATTTGAATCTTTACATGTTACACTTGTTTGAAATGAGAAAAATGGCTTAAGTTTTGGTGTTACATTATTAACATACAAAATTATAAGAAATGAGCATAAAATTTGAATCTTTACATGTTAAAGATGTTTAAAATGAGCAAAACTACTTAAGTTTTGGTGTTATATTATTCAAAATTATAAAAAACGTGCATAAATTTTGAATCTTTACATGTTAAATATGTTCAAAACAAGCAAAACTACTTAAGTTTTCATGTTACGTTACTCAAAAGTTAAAATTATAATAAACATGCATAAAGTTTAAATCTTTACATGTCAAACATGTTTGAAATGAGCAAAACACTTTATGTTTTAGTGTTATGTTATTCAAAATTCTAAGAAATTCACATTGTGTTTGAATCTATACATGTAAAACATATTTCAAATGAGCAAAACCACTTAAGTTTTGGTGTTATGTTATTCAAAATTATAAAAATAATTTGAATCTTGACATGTTAAACATATTTGAAATGAGAAAAACCACTTATGTTTTGGTGATACATTATTCAAAATTCAAAATTCAAAATTATAAGAAACATGCATGACTTTTGAATCTTGACATGTTAAACATGTTTAAAATGAGCAAAAACTACTTAAGTTTTGGTGTTACATTATCCAAAATTATAAGAAACATGCATAAAGTTTGAATCTTTACATTTTAAACATGTTCCAAATGAACAAAACTACTTAGGTTTTGGTGTTACATTAACTCAACATTTGAAATTATAAGAAACACACATAAATTTTGAATCTTTATATGTTAAACATGTTTAAAATAAATAAAACCACTTAAGTTTTGGTGTTACATTATTCAAAATTCAAAATTATAAAAAAAACGTAAAAGGTTTGAATCTTTACATAAGTTTTGATGTTACATTATTCAAAATTCAAAATTATATGAAACTTGCATAAAGGTTCAATCTTGACATGATAAACATATTTGAAATGAGCAAAACTATTTAAGTTTTGGTGTTACATTATTCAAAATATAAAATTATAAGGAATGCGCATAAAGTTTGAATATTTAAATGTTAAACATGTTTGAAATAACTAAGACCACTTAAGTTTTGGAGTTAAATTATTCAAAATCCAAAATTATAAGAAACATGCATAAATTTTGAATCTTTACATGTTAAACATGTTCGAAACGAGTAAAACTATTTAAGTTTTAGTGTTACATTTTTCAAAATTATAAGTAACCCACATAATTTTGAATCTTTACATATTAAACATGTTTGGAATGATCAAAACCACTTAGGTTTTAGTGTTATATTATTCAAAATTCAAAATTATAATAAATATGTATAATGTTTGAATCTTTGCATGTTAAACATGTTCAAAACTTACAAAATTGCTTAAGTTTTAGTGTTACATTATTCAACATTCAAAACTATAATAAATGTGTATAAATGTTTAATTTTTACATGTTAAACATGTTTGAAATGAGCAAAACCACTTAAGTTTTGTTGTTATGTTATTCAAAATTCAAATTTATAAAAAAAGTGCAAAAAGTTTGAATCTTTACATAAGTTTTGGTGTTACATTATTCAAAATTCAAAATTATATGAAACACACATAATTTTTTTTATCTTGACATGATAAATATGTTCAAATTGAGAAAAAATACTTAAAATTTGGTGTTACATTATTCAAAATTCAAAATTATAAGAAATGTATATAAACTTTGAATCTTTACATATTAAACATGCTCAAGATGAGCAAAACCACTTATGTTTTAGTGTTATGTTACTCAAAATTTAAAATTATAATAAAAATATATAAAATTTGAATATTTACATGTTAAACATGTTCAAAACATGCAAAACCACCTAAGTTTTGGTGTTACATTAGTCAAAATTCAAAATTATAAGAAATGCACATTAGGTTTTAATCTTTACATGTTAAACATGTTCAAAATGAGCAAAACTATTTAACTTTTGGTGTTACATTATTCATAATTCAAAATTATAATAAATCCACATAAAATTTGAATACTTATATGTTAAACATCTTCAGAATGATCATAACTACTTAAGTTTTGGTGTTACGTTATTGAAAATTTAAAATTATAAGAAACACACATAAAGTTTTAATCTTTACATGTTAAGCATGTTTGAAATGAGCGAAACTATGTAAATTTTGGTGTTACATTATTCAAAATTAAAAATCATAAGAACCATGCATAAAGTTTAAATCTTTACATGGTAAACATGTTTGAAACAAGCAAAACCACTTAAGTTTTGGTGTTACATTATTTAAAATTAAAAATAATAAGAAACACACATAGAGTTTGAATCTTTACATGTTAAATATGTACGAAAAGAGCAAAACTGCTTAAGTTTTTGTGTTACATTATTCAAAATTCAAGATTAAAAGAAACATGCATAAAGTTTGAATGTCTACATGTTAAACATGTTTGGAATAAGTAAAACCCCTTATGTTTTGGTATTAAATTATTCAAAATTATAAGAAATGAGCATAAAGTTTGAATCTTTACATGTTAAAAATGTTAAAAATAAGCAAAACCACTCAGGTTTTGGTGTTACATTATACAAAATTTAAAATGATAAGAAATGCATATTAAGTTTGAATCTTTACATGTTAAACATGTTAAGAATGAGCAAGACCACTTAACCTTTAGTGTTATGTTATCCAAAATTCAAAATTATAAGAAGCACACATAAAGTTTGAATTTTTACATGTTAAACATGTTTAGAACGAGCAAAACCACTTAAGTTTTGGTGTTACATTACTCAAAATTCAATGTTATAAGAAATGCATATAAAGTTTAAATTTTTACATGTTAAACTTGATTAGAATGAGCAAAACCACCTAGTTTTTGGTGTTACATTATTCAAAATTTAAAATTATTAGAAACATGCATAAAGTTTGAATCTTTACATGTTAAACATGTTTGGAATGAGTAGAGCCGCATAAGTTTTGGTGTTATATTATTCAAAATTTAAAATTATAAGAAATGTGTGTAAAGTTTGAATCTTTACATGTTAAATACGTTTAGAATGAGTAAAATCACTTAAGTTTTGGTGCTACTTATTCAAAATTCAAAATTATAAAAAATGTGCATAAAGTTTGAATCTTTAGATGTTAAACGTGTTTGAAATGAGCTAAACCATTAAGTTTTAGTGTTACATTATTCAAAATTCAAAATTATAAAAAATGCACATAAAATTTGAATCTTTACATGTTAAATATGTTTAGATCAAGTAAAACCCTTTATGGTTTGGTGTTACTTATTCAAAATTCAAAATTATAAAAAATGTGCATAAAGTTTGAATCTTTAGATGTTAAACATGTTTGAAATGAGCTAAACCATTAATTTTTAGTATTACATTTTTCAAAATTCAAAATTATAAGAAATGCACATAAATTTTAAAGCTTTACATGTTAAACATGTTTGAAAGGAGCAAAACTAGTTATGTTTTGGTGTTATGTTATTCAAAATTATAAGAAACATGCATAAATTTTGAATCTTTTTTTGTTAAACATGTTTAAAATGAGAAAACATGTTTAAATTTTGGTGTTACATTATCCAAAATTCAAAATTATAAGAAATTTGCATAAAATTGGAATTTTTACATGTTAAACATGTTCAAAATGAGAAAAATTGCTAAAGTTTTGGTGTTACATTATTCAAAATTCAAAAATATAAGAAACCTGCATAAAAAATTGAATCTTTATATTATAAACACGTTCAAAATGAGCAAAATCGCTTCAGTTTTGATGTTACATTATTCAAAATTTAAAATTATAAGAAACATTCATAAATTTTGAATCTTTACATGTTAAACATGTTCGAAACATGGAAAACTACTTAAGTTTTAGTGTTACATTATTCAAAATCCAAAATTATAAGAAATGTGTATAAATTTTAAATCTTTAATTTTTAAACATGTTCAAAATGAAAAAACATGCTTAAATTTTGGTGTTACATTATTCAAAATTCAAAATCATATGAAACACACATAAAGTTTGAGTCTTTACATGTTAAACATGTTCAAAATGATAAAAATCACTTAGGTTTTGGTGTTATATTATTCAAAATTCAAAATTATATGAAACTCGCATAAATTTTGAATCTTTACATGTCAAACATGTTTGAAATGAGGAAAACCACTTAGGTTTTTGTGTTACATTATTTAAAATTCAAAATTATAAGAAACATGCATAAATATTGAATCTTTACATGTAAAACATGTTCAAAATGAGCAAAATTGCTTTAATTTTGGTGTTGCATTATTCAAAGTTTAAAATTATAAGAAACGTACATAAAGTTTGAATCTTTCCATGCTAAACATGTTTGAAACAAGCAAAAACACTTTAAGTTTTGGTGTTACGTTATTCAAAATTTAAAATTGTAAGAAACATGCGTAAAATTTGAATCTTTACATGTCAAACATGTTTGAAATGAGTAAAATCACTTATGTTTTTGTGTTATATTACTTATAATTAAATTTTTTAAAAAACACACATAAAGATTGAATCTTTCCATGTCAAACATGCTAAAAAAGAGCAAAACCACTTAAGTTTTAGTGTTAGGTTATTCAAAATTCAAAATTATAAAAAATACACATAAATTTTGAATCTTTACATGTCAAACTTGTTTGGAATGAGAAAAATCGCTTAAGTTTTGGTGTTACATTATTCAAAATTATAAGAAATGCACATAAAGTTTGAATCTTCACATGTCAAACATGTTTAGAATGAGCAAAATCATTTATGTTTTGGTGTTAGGTTATTCAAAATTCAAAATTATAAGAAATGTGCCTAAAGTTTGAATCTTTACATGTCAAACATGTTCGAAATGAGAAAAACCACTTAGGTTTTGGTATTTTTTAATTCAAAATTCAAAGTTATAAGACTCATGCATAAAGATTGAATCTTTACATGTCAAACATGATCAAAATGAGCAAAACTATTTAAGTTTTGGTGTTATATTTTTCAAAATTCAAAATTATAAGAAACACGGATAATGTTTGAATCTTTAAATGTCAAATATGTTTGAAATGAGCAAAACCACTTAGGTTTTGGTGTTAAGTTATTCAAAATTAAAAATTATAAGAAACACGCATAAATTTTGAATCTTTACACATCAAACATATTCAAAATAAGTAAAATCACTTATGTTTTTGTGTTACGTTATTCAAAATTACAAAAAATAGTTTGAATTTTGATATGTTAAACATGTTTAAAATGAGCAAACCCACTTAAATTTTGATGTTACGTTATTCAAAATTTAAAAATATAACAAATGCATAAAAAGTTTAAATCTTTACTTGTTAAACATGTTTAGAAGGAGCAAAACTGCATAAATTTTGGTGTTACATTATTCAAAATTCAAAATTATAAAAAATGTGCATAAAATTTGAATCTTTTCATGTCAAACAAGTTCTAATTGAGAAAAACTGCTTAAGCTTGGTTGTTACATTATTCAAAATTCAAAATTATAAGAAACATGCATAAAGTTTGAATCTTTACATGTCAAACATGGTAAAAATGAGAAAAACTATTTAAATTTTGGTCTTACATTATTCAAAATTCAAAATGCATAAAATTTGAATCTTTACATGTTAAACATGTTTGAAATGAACAAAACTACTTATGTTTTGGTATTATGTTATTTAAAATTCAAATTTTTAAGAAACACACATAAAGTTTGAATCTTTACATTTTAAACATATTGAAAATGATCAAAACCACTTAAATTTTGTTGTTATGTTATTCAAAATTTAAAATTATAATAAATGTGAGTAAAGTTTGAATCTTTACACATCAAACATGTTCAAAACGAGCAAAACCTCTTAAGTTTTGGTGTTACGTTATTCAAAATTCAAAATTATAAGAAACGTGTAAAAAAATTGAATTTTTACATGATAAACATGTTCAAAATGAGCAAAACCACTTAATTTTTGGTGTTATGTTATTTAAAATTCAAAATTTTAAGTAACGCACATAAAAATTGAATCTTTACATGTTAAATATGTTCACAATGAGTAAAACTATTTAAGTTTTGATGTTACATTATTCAAAATTCAAAATTATAAAGAACATCTATAATGTTTAAATCCTGACATCTTAAACATGTATGAAACAAGCAAAACCACTTAAGTTCTGGTGTTATGTTAATCAAAATTTAAATTTTTAAGAAACATGCATAAAGTTTGAATCTTGACATGTTAAACATGTTAGAAACAAACAAATCCACTTAATATTTATGTTACATTATTCAAAATTGAAAATTATATTAAACACACATAAAGTTTGAATCTTGACATGTTAAACATGTTTGAATCAAGGAAAACTGCTTAAGTTTTGGTCTTACATTATTCAAAATTCAAAATTCTAAGAAATGTGCCTAAATTTTGAATCTTTACATATATCTTGTTGTTATGTTATCTAAAATTAAAAATTATATGAAACACGCATAAAGTTTGAATCTTGACATGTTAAACATGTTCAAAATGAACAAAATTGCTTAAGTTTTGGTGTTACAATATTAAAAATTTAAAATTATAAGAAACACACATAAAGTTTGAATATTTACATGTTGAAGATGTTAAAAATGAGTAAAACCACTTAAGTTTTGGTGTTACATTATTCAAAATACAAAATTATATGAAACACAAAGTTTGAATCTTTACATATTCAAAATGAGCAAAACCACTTAAGTTTTAGAGTTATGTATTTCAAAATTCAACATTATAAGAAACGCACATAAATTTTGAATCTTTACATGTTAAACATGTTTAGAATGAGCAAAACTACTTAAGTTTTGTTGTTACATTATTGAAAATTCAAAATTATAAGAAACACATTCAAAGTTTGAATCTTTACATGTTAAACATGTTTGAAATGATCAAAACCATTTAAGTTTTGGTGTTGCATAATTCAAAATTCAAAATTATAAGAAATGTGCATAAAGTTTAAATCTTTACATGTTAAACATGTTTGAAACTAGCGAAATATCTTAAGTTTTTGTGTTACATTATTCAAAATTAAAAATTATAAGAAACATGTAGAAGGATTGAATCTTTACACGTTAAACATGTTCAAAACGAGTAAAACCTCTTATGTTTTGGTTTTACATTATTCAAAATAAAAAATTATAAGAAAACCACAAATTTTGAATCTTTACATGTTAAACATGTTCAAAATGAGCAAAATCACTTATGTTTTGGTGTTACATTTTTCAAAATTGAAAATTATAAGAAATGTGCATAATGTTTGAATCTTTACATGTTAAACATGTTTGAAATAAGCAAAACTACTTAAATTTTAGTGTTACATTATTCAAAATTCAAAATTATAAGAAATGTGAATAAAGTTTGAATATTTACATGTTAAACATGTTCAGAACGAGCAAACCTCCTAAAGTTTTAGTGTGACATTATTCAAAATTATAAGAAATGTGCATAAATTTTGAATCTTTACATGTTAAACATGTTCAAAATGAGCAAAGCCGATTAAATTGTGATGTTATGTTATTCAAAATTCAAAATTATAAGAAACACACATAAGGCTTGAATCTTTACATGTTAAAGAGAAAACCCGTTTAAGTTTTGATGTTACATTATTCAAAATTCAAAATATTAAAAAACATGCAAAAAAATTTGAATCTTTACATATTAAACATGTTCTAAATGAGAAGAACCACATAAGTTTTGGGATTAGGTTATTTAAAATTCAAAACTATAAGAAATGTGCATAAATTTTGAATCTTTACAAGTTAAACATGTTTGAAAAGAGCAAAACCACTTAAGTTTTTGTGTTAGGTTAGTCAAAATTCAAAATTATAAGAAGTGCACTTAAAGTTTGAATATTTACATGTTAAACATATTCAAAATGAGAAAAACCACTTGCGTTTTGGTGTTAGTTATTCAAAATTAAAAGAAACATGTATAAAGTTTGAATCTTTACATGTTAAACATATTTAGAATGAGCTAAATCACTTATTTTTTAGTGCTATGTTATTCATAATTAAAAATTATAAGAAACACACATATAGTTTGAGTCTTTAAATGTTAAACATATTTGAAATGAGGACAACCACTTAAGTTTTGATGTTACATTATTCAGAATTCAAAATTATAAGAAACACACATAAAGTTTGAATCTTTACATGTTAAGCATGTTTGAAATGAGTAAAATTGATTAAGTTTTGGTGTTACATTATTCAAAATAATGAGAAATGTGCATAAAATTTGAATCTTTACATGTCAAACATGATCAGAATGAGCAAAACCACTTAAGTTTTGGTATTATGTTATTCAAAATTCAAAATTATAAGAAATGTACATAAAGTTTGAATCTTTACATGTCAAACATGTTTGTAATGAGCAAAACCTCTTAAGTTTTGGCATTACATTATTAAAATTTCAAAATTATAAGAAATGTGCATAAAGTTTGAATCTTTATATGTCAAATATGTTCAAAATGAGTAAAATTACTTAAGTTTTAGTGTTACGTTATTCGAAATTAAAAATTACAAGAAATGCGCATAAAGTTTGAATCTTTGAATATTTAACATGTTTTGGAAGGAGCAAAACTGCTTAACTTTTATTGTTACATTATTCTAAATTCAAAATTATAAGAAACATGGATAAAGTTGGAATCTTTACATGTTAAACATGTTTGGAATGAACAAACCCACTTAGGTTTTGTTGTTAGATTATTCAAAGTTCAAAATTATATGAAATGTGCATAAAGTTTAAATCTTTATATGCTAAATATGTTCGTAATGAGTAGAAATACTTAAGTTTTGGTGTTATGTTATTCAAAATTATTAAAAAATGTTCAAATTTTGCCATGTTAAACATGTTTGAAATGAGGAAACCCACTTAAGTTTTGGTGTTATATTATTCAAAATTAAAAATTATAAGAAACATGCATAAAATGTGAATCTTCACATGTCATGTTTGGAAGGGGAAAAACTACTTTGGTTTTGGTGTTATGTTATTATAAATTATAAGAAACATGTATAAAGTGTGAATCTTTACATGTCAAATATGTTCAAAATGAGCAAAACCATTTACGTTTTGGTGTTACGTTAATCAAAATTCAAAATTATAAGAAATAGTTTGAATCTTGACATGTTAAACATGTTCAAAATGAGCAAAACTACATAAAGTTTGGTGTTATGTTATTTAAAATTCAAAATTATAGGAAACAAACATAAATTTTGAATTTTGACATGTTAAACATGTTCGAAATGAGAAAAATTGTTTAAGTTTTGGTATTACATTATTAAAATTTGAAATTATAAGAAACACGCATAAATTTTGAATCTTTACATGTTAAAAAAGTTTGAAATGAGCAAAATCACTTAAGTTTTCATGTTACATTATTCAAAATTCAAAATTATAAAAAATGTGCATAACGTTTGAATATTTACATGTTAAACATGTTTAGAATGACTAAAACCACTTAATTTTTTATGTTACATTATTCAAAATTCAAATTTATAAGAAACACACTTAATGTTTGAATCTTTACATGTTAAAGATGATTGAAACAAGGAAAATCGCTCAAATTTTGCTACTATAATTTTAAAATTTTAAAATTATAAGAAGCACACATAAAGTTTGAATCTTTACATGTTAAACATGTTCAAAATGAGAAAAATTGCTTGAAATTTGGTGTTATGTTATTCAAAATTATAAACTATGAGAAACATACCTAAAGTTTGAATCTTTACATGTTAAACATATTCAAACAAAAAAAACCACTTAAGTTTTGGTGTAACATTATTCAAAAGTTAAAATAATAAGAAATATGTATAAATTTTGAATATTAACATGTTACACATGTTTGAAACGAGCAAATACACTTAGGTTTTTGTGTTACATTATAGAAAAACAAAATTATAAGAAATGTGCATAAAGTTTAAATCTTTACATGCTAAAAATGTTTAAAATGAGCAAAGACGCTTAAGTTTTGGTGCTACATTGTTCAAAATTCAAAATTATAATAAACATCCATAAAGTTTGATTCTTTACATGTCAAACATGTTTAAAATGAGAAAAACTACTTAAGTTTAGTGTTATGTTATTCAAAATTAAAAATTATAAGAAACACGCATAAAGTTTTTATCTTTACATGTAAAACATTTTTGAAACAAGCAAAACTACTTAAGTTTTTATGTTACATTATTCAAATTTCAAAATTATAAAAAAACATGCATAAAATTTGAATGTTTACATATCAAACATGTTCATAATGAACAAAATCGGTTAAGTTTTGGTCTTACATTATTCAAAATTCAAAATTATAAGAAATGCACATACAGTATGAATCTTTTAATGTCAAACATGTTCAAAATGATCAAAACTAATTTAAGTTTTGGTGTTATGTTATTCAAAATTATAGAAAATAGTGTGAATTTTTACATGTTATACATGTTCAAAATGAGAAAACCCACTTAAGTTTTGGTATTACATTATTCAAAATTCAAAATTATGAGAAACATGCATAAAGTTTGACTCTTTACATGTTAAACATGTTTAAAAGGAGCAAAACCACTTAATTTTTAGTGTTACATTATTCAAAACTCAAAATTATAAAAAATGCACATAAAGTTTAAATATTTACATGTAAACATGTTTGGAATGAGGAAAACCACTTAAGTTTTGGGGTTATGTTATTCAAAATTCAAAATTATAAGCAACACATGTAAATCTTGATTCTTTACATGTTAAACATTTTAGAAATGAGTAAAATCACATAACTTTTGGTGTTATATTATTAAAAATTAAAAATTATAAGACACACACACAAAGTATGAATCTTTACATGTTAATCATGTTCAAAATGAGCAAAACCACTTAAGTTTTTGTGTTATGTCATTTAAAATTCAAAATTATAAGAAATGTGCATAACATTTAAATCTTTACATGTTAAACATGTTTAAAATGAGAAAAAATACATAAGTTTTTATGTTACATTATTCAAAATTCAAAATTAAAAAAAATGCTCATACAATTTGAATCTTTACCTGTTAAACATGTTTGAAATGAGAAAAACTTCTTATGTTTTGGTGTTACCTTATTCAAAATTCAAAATTATATGAAACATGCATAAACTTTAAAATATTACATGTTGAACATGTTTGAATTGAGGAAAACCACTTCAATTTTGGTGTTACATTGTTCAAAATTCAAAATTATAAGAAACATGCATAAAGTTTGAATCTTTGTGTGTCAAACATGTTTGACACAAGTAAAAATGCTTAAGTTTTGGTGTTACGTTATTTAAAATTCCAAATTCTATGACATGCGCATAAAGTTTGAATCTTTATATGTTAAACATGTTCGAAAGGAGCAAAACCACTTAAGTTTTGGTGTTACATTATTCAAAATTATAAATTCTAGGTAACAGGTATAAAATTTGAATCTCTATATGTTAAACATGTTCAAAATAAGCAAAATCACTTAAGTTTTGGTGTTAGATTATTCAAAATTCAAAATTATAAGAAATGTGTATAATATTTGAATTTTTACACGATATTTGAAATGAGCAAAACCATTTAAGTTTTGGTGTTATGTTATTCAAAATTCAAAATGATAAGAAATGCGCATAAAGTTTGAATCTTTACATGTCAATCATTTTTGAATGAGTAAAACCACTTAAGTTTTGGTGTTACATTATTCAAAATTCAAAATTATAAAAAATGCGCATAGATTTTAAATCTTTACATGTTAAACATATTCAAAATGAGGAAAATCACTTATGTTTGGGTGTTATGTTATTCAAAATTCAAAATTATAACACATAGTTTGAATCTGGACATGTTAAACATGTTCAAAATGAGCAAAACCACTTAAGTTTTGGTGTTATGTGATGTAGAGGCCTATATAAAACTATTCTATTTTGGATGGAACCATGAGTAAATATACACTTACCTCTGACATAACCTAGCTCTGGTCTGCAACATGTCCTTCATGATGTCTTTCATGACCCCTGCTCTAGGAACTAATCACTTGTCCTCTTTGTGACTATACTAGGCTTATAAATCCTTTCTTGTTCATTCAATCCTTCTCTACTTGAGGTGACTCTACTCAGGTGCCACCTCTTTTATACTCCTTTGGAACATCTTCCTTCATAATTCATAGTTTTTTATACATGTTCTCTCTCTCCCACTTTAACTTTTCTCTATTCTTGATAATCTCCTTGTGCTTTCAAAGGTCTATTTACCAAATTGATTATATCCTTCCTTGACAAAATAAGTAATATGATTGCATACGAACACCGAATCTAGACGTGAGACCAAAACAAAGACATTCACCATGAAACAATGAGAGTAATGTTAAACACACCATAACATAGATATGTTGTGGTAAAACTTCATTAAGAAGTAAAAAACCCACCAAGATTATTTATTATTTGAGAAACAAAATGTACCCAATACAATCTTTCTCTTCTCACTTTTTTTTATTGTGTCTTACAATATAAACTCTTTATTATATAGTCAAGGTAATCTAACTATTATAGTGTGACATTTTCCAACCACCACATTAATGGGTCCAACCTATTCAAAGGTCATTTAATATATTTTATTATTTATTCACACAAGGATAAATTCAAGATAAATAATAAAATATATTATTTTTTAAGCAATATATTTTAATGTATTAAGGGTACATAAATAACACCACTTAACTATTAAGTACTCCAAGTGATAGCACCTACACCAAAAAAAATACATATCTAGAAGTAGACTCATCATAATATGGTTAGCATCACAATAACCAAATAAATTATCATAATTAACAGGATAATAATATAAACTAACATTTTCAGTTTCTTTTATATACCGAAGTATTTACTTTGCTAGTTTTCAGTTATCCAAGTATGGATCTTACATAAATATAGAAGTAACACCCACATATTATGAAATATCTATCCTAGTAATAGTTAGATAAATCAAACTACCAACAATATGATTGTAAATAGGGTTTAGCTTTATCAGACATAATTTTTAGATCAAGCTTCAACATAACCTTCAATAGGAGTATATGTAAGCTTGCAATCAAGCATGTTAATTTAACAAGCAGGTTATGTAATGAAAATACAATAAATTAATAATAATTTGATACTAAGTTAATCAAACATTTCATATATTATTAATATTATTTCAGATTATAATTTGAGTCATGAATATTTGTTCTTCCTTTTAAAATTGACACTACGAGTTGGTGTTCTAAACTAAACAAAAAAAATGTTTAGAAAGCAAATTTTTAATGTGTTTTATACTTGGTTTTTCAATAAAAAAAATATTCTAGTGAATAAATAACACTAGCCACTTATTTGATTGAAAAACAATTCAAAAACATAAAGAATTGCAAGGGCAAAAATTGCAAGTGTCACAATAGTGGTCGCAAGCATCATAAATAATGTTGTAAGGGCACTATTTGGCCAAATTGCTATAAAATCAATAGTATGAGGTTTAAAATCACATAAATTACATTCCTAATGTGTCAAAAATGTGCCAAAACCTACCAATTGATTGGTTAGATAACTATGGTTGATAAACAATTGATAGGTTTAAGTGTCGAACAAAGTTATCGACTATAGGCACAAGTTCCCATGTGAATGAACACATAATTAATTTTTTTATAATATCAAATTGAATTTTATCAAAAAAAAGGAAGGAACAAGGTAATTTGAACATAAGACCTACTTCATATGAGTGTACTAGTAAAGTTAGACTAACCAACTCACCACCAAACCTTGTTAGCAAACTAAATTTGCTAGTTTGATTTTAATCTTTTTTAAGCTCTGCTTTTAGTTTTAATAAAATAAATAAAATAGAAATTAAATAAATGCATTAAAGTATTAATATGAAATAAAATATTTAAAATTGAACAAAATTATTTTGAAAAACATAGGTGGGGTCCACAGACTTAGGTGGAAAAATGGCAAATAAATAAAAACTTTATTTTGTAAATACTTGCATAAAACTTTGACTTGCCCATTATTTTCCAATAACAGATTAATGGAGCACTCAGGAATCAACAAGATTCACCAATGAATCTACATGAGTCCATTTTTAACAAAGTAAATCTCCAATCTTCCTTTAAAATGCCTTCTAATTCTTCTAGGGGAACCAAATCTGAGATTTCTGACTAGAAATTAAATTTTTTAATGTTATTATTATTGTGATTATGTACTATGGTACCTAGGCAAGATAGAAAAATTCAAAGAAACATGAAATAACCATCTTAAGGTCTAAAAATTTGCTAATCTCCTTAAATTTTTAAAACTAAGTGGTTAGGATCTTCACAAATCATAAAAATACTAACAATAAAAATTCTCTGAATTTTTCTTTTATCCAATAGGCCATACAGGGATGCCAAAGGAGGATGAGAAAAGATAAAAAGAGATCACACAATAGTTTAAAGGGTTTGGAAAGGGTTTTAAACGCTTTAAACTGAAAATCCAACCTTCAAAGACTGAAAACTAGATGTACATGCTCTAAAATGTTTTTTTTTTAATTTTCTACCTTCCATAGGTCATACAAAGATGCTTGGGAGGAGAGATAAAAATTAAAATTAGTTACAAGGGTCTAAATCAAGTGAAGTAAAGGTTAAAAATGCTTGGAAAAGACAAAATGAAGAAAATGGAGTGACTAGAATAGAGATTTAATGCCCAAAAATAAAATTTTACACATTTTTAGCTTTTTCATGCTAAAAAATGGCACCCTAGGCTGACTTGAACTTCTTGATCTTCAACTAGTAGCTTCAGATACTTTTTCAGGAGTGTTAGTCGGCTAGCAAATATAGATATAGTATTTAAAAATGAATTTCAAACTACAAAGACACTAAAAATGAAATTCTTATTGAAGTTTCATGAGATTTAAGCATTTAATAGACCAAAAAAATGGTGCCCAAGGCTAATTTTGCCTTGAAATTGCTTCTAGTTACTTAGATCTATAACCAAATGCTCCATAGGCAATAGAAATGCATATATCACAAACTTTTGTAGGAGAAAAAAACGCAAAAAACTGCCATGAATGTGCCATAGGATCTACGATCTTATTTTTTAGCAAAAATAAGATTGAACACAAGCTAAAAATGCCTAATTTATAACCTTGTCACTTTGTCAAACATTAGTTAGCTCTGATACCATGAGAAAATAAGTAATACGATTACATATGAACACCATATCTAGATGTGAGACCAATAGCAAAGACATTCACCATGAAATAATGAGAGCAAATTTGAACACACCATAACATAGATATACCATGAGAAAATTTCATGAAGAGGTAAAAAAAACCACCAAAATTATTCATTATTTGAGAAAGAAAATGTACCCAATACAAACTTTCTCTTCTCAATTTTTTTCATTACATCTTACAATATAAACTTTGTATTATATAGTCAAGGTAATCTGACTATTATAATGTGACATTTTCCGACCATCATATTAATGGATCCAACATCTCCAAAGGTCATTTAATATATTTTATTAATTATTTACATAAGGGTAAACTCATGTAAATAATAAAATATGTTATTATTCAGTTAATATAATCTAATGTATTAAGGGTACATAAATAACACCACTTAACCATTAATTGTTCCAATAATCCTCAATCCTTGAAATTCCATCTTCCCACTCTTTGACACCTCATTTTAGTGCCTTTAGCCATTCCACACAACCTCAAAACTTTAGATTTGTAATTGATTCTTATTACCTCTTTTTCTCTTTCTCCTACTAGCCTTTTTTCACTTTTTCTCCTTTAAAAAATAGGTACAATCTCATCTTGGGAAACTAAACTTATTTTTAGATACCCTCTATCTAATACTATCTACTCATGAAGTGTCTTGACCTATATATTCTTAAAATCCACATGTTATATCTTTTAGGCTATATTTAGGCCTAATTAGGCCTTTAAACCCCTATCTTACACACAATCTTCCTTTTTTTTACACCATCATACTTTTTCAACTTTAAATCCCTAAAATCTCTTTATCCACATTAAACCTCAACTAACTACCAAATTTTGTAATTTTTTTATGGTTGGAACGTTCACAAAGTAATTTTTAGTGTGAAAACCCTAATACAAGGTTCTCCCTGTCTACAATAACCCAAAAAGTAACAAAATAATGTTTCAAACATCAAAATGCATTTCATACTAGTTTTATGGTTGGAAAAACTCTTCATAAACTCTATATACCTTTCTCCATACATTGGATCTTCTTTAGTCTCCTCTATTCATCATTTTTCACTAGGATTTGGTTTGATTATATATGTAGTCACAATACTTTGTAGGGTTTACTTTAGAACCTTCACACAAAAGTATTAAGTTAGCTCTATAAACACATAAGAACTTGAAGTTCATTAAAATAAATGGCTTGCCAACATTGAGATGTGTTTCAAATAATCTTCACATAACATTCCCTTGCATTTCATGTATACACAAACTTGTTATCTCAAACACAATCATCCTTATGGCTAACACACAGTCTATAAATTTTCCTTACAAACATTAGAACTTCTTCCTCTTTGTTTATTAGGATTTTCTCCCATAGGGTTAATATATAAATATGTTTCAAATGCCATTTCACAAAGTTTTCCTTACTTTAATGAGCATATTCAAATGTTCTTGGACATAGAAAATAGAACACATGATATATTCAATTTGGTTATCAAAACTGAGTAAAAATCACTTTAACTCACTTGTAATTAACATACATTTCACTGTTAATCCATTAGAATTAACTTCAAGTTGGAATCAAAGATGAAAATCTATAATATCTCTCATTTTTCTAAACATATACTCAATCCTTGTATTCATTACTCTAGAAACATAAGGATTAATAAGGTCTGCACATTTAATAACAAAATGGAGGTGTTATCATGTTCTCTTCCATTTAAATGAATACCAATTCATACTCCTCTCCCAAAATACTCACTCAACCATCAATATTTATAATTTTTTATATTTTATAACTAACTCAATAATTTTTGAACTCCCTCTCAAGAATGTTGAGAAGGATCAAACCACCAACACCTAACATACCTACATTAAGGACTGATTAGGTAACTCAAATATGCACTAAAGTAACATTTACCCCTTTTAGAACCTAATCAAACACTTAACCCCTAATTACCTTCTTTCATATGTGTAAAATCCCATACAAATAAATTCTTAGAATTCAAATTTTTGAATTATAGATTTGGTAAGAAAATGCCATATGAGCAATAATTCAAATTCTAAAGACTTTTGTCTTCTAATCATGAAAAACACACTCTAAATCACCCCTATCAACTAAAACAACTCACTTTTGAGACCATTGAAGATGCCCCTACATCATTACATTATTCAAAATTCAAAACTTTAAGAAAACATGCATAAATTTTGAATATTGACATGTTAAACATGTTTGAAATGAGCAAAACCACTTAAGCTTTGGTTTTACATTACTCAAAATTCAAAATTATAATAAAGGCACGTAAAGTTTGAATTTTGACAAGTTAAACATGTTTAAAATGAGAAAACCCACTTAATTTTTGGTGTTACATTATTAAAAATTCAAAATTATATGAAACAGGCATAAATTTTGAATTTTGACATGTTAAACATGTTCAAAATGAGCAAAACTACTCAAGTTTTGGTGTTACATTATTCAAAATTATAAGAAACATGCATAAAGTTTGAATCTTTAAACATGTTTTGGTGTTACATTATTCAAAATTCAAAACTATATGAACCATGCATAAATATTGAATTTTGACATGTTAAACATGTTTGAAATGAGAAAAACCACTTAAGCTTTATTGTTACGTTATTCAAAATTCAAAATTATAAGAAACACTTATAAAGTTTGAATCTTTACATGTTAAACATGTTTGAAATGAGAAAAATTGCTTAAGTTTTGGTGTTACATTATTCAAAATTATAAATTATAAATAAAATGCATAAACTTTGAATATTTACAAGTTAAACATGTTTGGAATGAGTAAAACCACTTAAGTTTTGGTGTTACATTATTCAAAATTATAAGAAATGCACATAAAGTTTGAATCTTTACATGTTAATAAACATTTTTGGAATGAGCAAATCTGCTTAAGTTTTGGTGTTACATTACTCAAAATTCAAATTTATAAGAAATGCACATAAAGTTTGAATATTTACATCTTAAACATGTTTGGAATGAGAAAAACCACTTAAGTTTTGATGTTACGTTATTCAAAATTCAAAATGTTAAGAAATGTAGATAAATTTTGAATATTTACATGTTAAACATGTTAAGAATGAGCAAAACTACTTAAGTTTTAGTGTTACATTATTCAAAATTCAAAATTATAATAAATACACATGATGTTTGAATCTTTAAATGTTAAACATGTTTAGAATGGGCAAAATCTCTTAAGTTTTGTTGTTACATTATTCAAAATTATTAGACCCCATGTTTTGGCTAAGTGTTTTGATATTTTGGCATAAAACTAGAATGACATAGAAGGAGCATATCACAAAAATTATATGGCATGGAACTTGAATGGCATAGAAGCACCATGGCATGAAACCCATAGGGCAAGAAAGGAAAAGGCCATGGATGTGCTAATGCAAGAGGACCCAGTCAAAGAGGAGAATTAACCATGAGGAACCCAAAGGCATAGGACTCAAAATAGTAGTGGAATACTTTGGGAGTGCATGGAGATCATGAGATGATTAAGGAGTGATTCTCAAGGGTCACCTAGACCTTATTCATCAGAGTTTTACATTGGTCCATAAGGAGATAGACACATGATAGCAAGGATCTAGCATTGAGCGAGTATATAGGGTGTGCAAAGGCCCAAGTCCCTAGGAGAATTTATTTTAAATAGACTACCATGACTCTCTATTTGGAGAGAGTGCATTGGCCAAATAATCATATCATTAATGTTGTAAATACCTGGTTAGGGATAAACAAGATAAATACCCTTTTTGTAAAGCATTGTGGTGAAGTATTTTTGGATAACATTTGGCTAAAACATAATATATGAATTATGGATATTATAATCATTTGGATGTTCATGTTCCAATTAAGTTAGTAGTTGTGTATCTTTGGTAGGTTGTAGTTGAACACTCATTGTTGGTTCTTAATATGAAACCTATGCTAACTTTTACTTTTTCTAAGTAACAAATCTAAACTGCAATGGCATTAATCTATGTAATTATGGTGGATGAGCTTAGTAATCCAAGGATTAAATTAGTTTAGTTTTTATTATATGTAATATCTAATTAAATATATATTTAACCTAAAGAATATAAATAGTTAATGTTACTGCATGACATAACCTACAAAAACCAGTCTCTAGTTTCTTGATTTAGGTGAGTGTTCAAGACCATAGTCTTATGTGAAAGGGCCAACATGTTAGCTCATTGGGGCTACACTTTGGTGCCCAAAGCACTATTAATAATAAATACCCAGCATTTTGGTTCCATTACTAGGACTCATAGCATTTGTTTCACAATAATGGAAGATGTTTGAGCGTCTCACCCTTGAGAGTATTGAGTAATGGATTACTAGAGTTGAGAATAATTTTATAGTTCCTTACCTTGAACCTAAATTTTTTACATGTTAATGGGTAGAAAAAAATAAATACAATGATTTAAATAGAACTTTTTTATTAATATCTTGATTCATTTACACACTTGGTTATTTGTGTATGCTCAAGGACGATCACAAAACCTTGGAAGAAGATAGTCTTAGATGTTATAACAAGAAAGAGTTTTAGCATGACTTGGAACACCATGGACATGAGATATTAACATCTAGTGGAGAGGATTATTAAACAACTACATTCTAGAGTATGATGTAACTACCTATTCTTATCCTGAAGAATCCTAATTCCAGTTCCTAAGAGAATTGTGTGGCTATTATATTAGACATTTCTCTTTAGAAATTAGGAAATTTTTTATTGATTGTGGACTTGAGACTATGCTAATGGAGAGATAAATACCTATTTACATGAGCTTCACATTTAGAAGGGGAGAAGCGAAGAGTTGGTAAAATATTGTAAGTTTAGAATGGTATCCAGTCAATGGGCATTATGGAAGCCTAAATATGATGAAGCTCGACAACTAATCATAGGAGTAAGTGGCACAAGAAGGGACCAAGAAAACTTAGTAAGTGTTGTTAGGGTCCATAGGGAATTAAAAACACATAAGGATAACCCCATTACTTTCAAACCATGCCCCATGCCTCTTATATCATATGAAAGAGAAACTAACTAGACAATAAAAACTAAAGAACCAAATTTGAACCAACCAAACTCACCAACCATAGTGCATGCTAATGATTTTGATTCAAACAAAATACATATACATAAGTGGGATATAAATAAGATGGAATTAAAAATTGAACCTATAAGGGATATTGTAATTGAGCCATTTGTAACTCATACAGACTTGACACTTTCCTTCCCTTTACAAGGGAATTACATAGCTCAATTTGGATACCTAGAGGAGCTAGCATTTATAGTAGATAAAATATGAGCCTAAATATGATTAATCAACTAGTTACTATGCCCCATGGCATGGGCATTTTTGCTAGAGGTAGACTACGAGGTGGCATAAGAGGGAGTGGTGGATTTCCCCTTTAAGGGATAGGATCTGGAGGTTCTCAACAATCACAAGTTTAAGCATCTAAGTCACCAATGGTATATTATGAAATGATGTTTCACTTACCTGAGTATTGAGGCATAGATAATGTTTCATAACACATCCATAAATGTCAACTTATTTGAAGGGTGTGAGGCATCACCTCTTCTGAGAAAAATCCACATAGTTTGTAAGTAAACTTTTGGAATGAGTGCACAAATGGTATAAAAAGTTCAACCCTCAACAAGAAGTGTTTGACAATGATCAACTTAAAATGGCTTTCCTTGAATAATTTGACATTCATAAATTTGAACAAAGTATATATGCACTAAAGGATATAAAGAAAGAACTTACTGAAAGTATATGAGAATATGATGTAAGGTTTAAAACACTTTTATCAAAGATTTCATTTGAAATCAATGTTTCTCAACATTCATAGTGGTTCATGGGAGGTTTGTTACCTCCCTTTTGATGAACACTATCCCAAAAGACTTTAACCAGCCTATATAAATCTTTGGAAGCTGCTCTCCATGCTAAAGCCATTAGTAGTATTGGCACTAGGATAAGTCCCTTCATGGAAGCCCAAATAACTTCAATGACATCACAACTTGGCAAACTAATTACAAATATTGCACATGATACTTGTAGTGGTCTTTAGTGCACTCATTATGAGTCTAAGGGACATACCTGATCCAACTAACCATGCAAGAACATTTCCACTGTACTAAAGCAATCATGTGAAATCTGACATGAGGACCATGATGTAAATTATTGTTCTCTCCTGTAGTGAGCTACACAATCAAAGGCATCTGAATATTGTAAAATGTGTGATGCCTACACTAATGGCACTAATGATTTTTGGCTAATTAGTGACATCCATGAAACATGTGCACATGGTAGTACCAAACATCTATGGCTAACAATCAAGATAATGGTGGCTATTATAGTTAAGGTATAAGATGAGGATGAAGAGGTGGTCATTTCCCACAAAGAACATGTCACAAGTGTAAATCCCCAAACCACTATTAAAGATATTATCTAGTTTACCCTACATGTGTTTTATGTAAAAAGGACCATTAGTTAGAAGAGTGTCCTAACTTTTACATAGCCATCACTAAGGATAAAAATGAAAAATCATAGTGTCATTCACATTTAGGCACCCCAATAGTTTAATAAGTGAATATCACTATGAATAGTAGAGGATAATCTTAGTCTACCTCTAATCCTATTGAAAAGGTACAACATGAAGAGCCTTAGGTGAGGAAGTATCTTGATGCCTAGAAATAGAAGGATGTGCTCTAGGACACTATGACATTGGTATGAGAACTCCAAGGAGAAATTCAATTTCTTAAGGAAAAAGAGGAAACACAATGTGTTGATATATAGAAGGTAGAAAAGCCTCAAAACATGGCATGAAATGATTTCTAGGATCTTTGCAAGCATATGTTAGATGAATAAATTATTCCATAGCTAGGCATTTGACTTAAGAGTCAGGTACAAGTACCAATTGATTCTCAACCTCAAGTGACTCAGTAAATCGAGGATCATCAATTGAATCATACTTAATGGTAAGATACCCCTATTCTTCTTACTCCTCCAAGACATAAAGAGATACTAGTGATTGCTACCATCAATGGTTGGGTAATTCAAGACATCCTAGTTGACACTAACGCTCAAGTTAACATCTTTACCATGGATACATGGCATAAAATGGGTAGTTTAGCACTAGAATCTTCACTACATGTGCTATTTATGACTAATAAAACTCATTCTCTACCCATTTATATCTTTTAGAATATAACAATTGATATACTTGGAGTACCCTTCAAAGCTGATTTTAAGGTTCTCAAGTTAGTAGAGGCCAATGACTTCCCAACTCTATTGGGGTGACCTCGGTGTTATGAAAATAATGTAGATTTGATTTTCAAAAAGCAATACATCAATTTTGAGAATGTTAACCAATGCATTATTATTCCTCTCAATCAAACACATGGGCCCTCATACATAGAACCTATTAATGTGGAAGAAGATATAAACCACATCTATAATGTCACATCTAGAGATGATGAACAATGTGATTTTACTCCTGATGGCATCCCCTAATGGATGGACACTTAGTCCCTTTTTGACACTACAAGAAATGCTTGTAATTTTTGGGTGATGATGATTATGACCTCATTAGAAGAGTGTGTAGTGCCATTGGAAGTCAAGAAAATGTTTCATGTTAGTTTCATAAATGTAATAGGTTCATTCACCTTATTATGAGACAAGTCATGAGGGGACCAGTGATAGATGCACCTTTATAAAGATTCTATGTAGCCCCTTAATTTCATGGCTAAATTGAGGTCCATGATTTTTTCCAGTGCCTTGAAGAATTTTATCACACTAACAATGATCGTATTCAATCCTTGGTTCACCTCTTTTATGGTATAGCTATAAGATGGTGATGAACCCTTCATGAGTGAATTCTCTAATGGGATCCAGTATGCTCAGTCTTACATCATTGATTCCATCATGACAACATACTCAAGGGAATACTTATCTATAGTGGGGGTATAAGCACCTGAAACCCATATAGAAGCTTGTGAGACAATGTGGAGTGATGAAGAGTCTTATTTACCAGAGTATTTGTGGGTACATGCATTGTATAGAAATTTATGCACCTAAGCATGAGCATGGTATGTTTATGAAGATAGACACATGGGTACCTAATTATGGCATCTATTAAAGGAGAACATGAACTCAACACTAACTTATTCCTCTCTAAGGATGGATTTGTTCCTCACTCTCCAGGCCATGCATGCAGTAGTTGTTGGTGACACACATCCCATTGAATATCACCTAAGAAATATCTATTATGTTTCTAACGAAGGTCTAATTATCTTTAATGAACCAATAGTAAAACTTATTTTTATGCTATAACTAGTCCTTGATTAGGACCAACATGAAGGGATACATCTAGGAAAAAATAAGCTAGTGTTTCAAGTAGAAGAAGATGAAGGATCCAATCGACTTGACCCTTTCTAAAATCATTTGGATGTTCCTATGGAATATAGCACATGATTTTTTCATGATAATAGTGCTGATATAGACCACCTCTACTCTAGGCCAATTCAAACTATCCATGCAACATCAACATAGAGAAAGAACTAGAATGACCACTATAGGAAATTACTGGACTAACACTGAAATTAAAAAGATATTTGAGTTATTCAAAGAATATCAAGATGCCTTCCAAAAAATTTATAATGAGATAAAATGATTTCATCCATCCCTAGATAAGATGCATATTGAATTGGTTGAAAGCTCTCAACCAATTAGAAAAATGCCATATTAGATGAATCCTAACCTACGATCATGTGTAAAGGAAAAGATCGATAGTATGTAATGTGCTAGCATAATCACCTCAATTGATGAATATGAGTGGGTTAGTCCCATAATGATTAGTATAAATAAATATGGATGCATTGAAGTTTTCATTGATTCTTATGTCCTTAACACATCTTGAATCAATGATCCTTTTCCAACACCATTCACAGAGGAAATCCTTGAAGGTGTTGCCAGGTATGAGATATATACTTTCAAAGATGGACTTTTGGGATACCATCAAGTCTAGATCATTGAGGTAGATCAACCTAAGATGATGTTAGTTATTAAATGGGGACCATTATCATATATTATCATGCCTTTTGGGTTGAAGAATGCATCAGTTGTGTTCTCATGTATAGCCATAAAAGCCTTTAAGGATTTAATCCATACGTTTCTTCAATTCTACTTGGATGATTGGATAGTCTATAGCTTAGTTAAGGACCATTTCTCTAACCTAAGGCTCATAATTGAGCACTACTAAGTCTTATATATATATCACTGAACGTAAAGAAGTACTTATTTACTAACCTTTTAGTGTGCTCCTAGCACATATTATTTATAAGGACAAACTTCTAGTAGACCTGGTAAAGGTATATATTATTATTCACCTTCTAGTACCTAAGTCTTAGTGTAAGGTTCATGTCTTTTTAGGATATATAGGTTATTATAGGAAATTCATCAGTAGATATGCAAAAACTATCACACCTCTAGAGGAACTCTTAAAACATAATGAACACTTCATATTGACTTGCTCCTATGAAGAAGCCTTTGAGGCCTTAAAGGGAAAGTTGGTTATCACTCCAGTCTTCCAGTTCCGTGATTGGACAAGACTTTTCCATGTCCATGTTGATGCATCTAGAATGGTAGTTGGTGAAATCCTTACACAACCAAGGAAAGGTCACCTTGATCACCCAATCTACTTTTCTAGTAGGAAACTAAATCTATTTGAGATGAATTACACCACCATAGAGTGTAAAGCAATGTCAATGGTCTATGCTTTGCAAAAATGTTAACAATACTTATTTATAACTCTTTTTGTATTCTATATGAATCATGAGGTGTTAAAGTACTTAGTAAATAAATCTGTGCTACATGGCTTAAGTTGTCACGAGATAATATTGTTTCAAGAATTTCAATTCTCTATCATGGTAAAACTTAGGAAAGCCAATTTTGGTCTTGACCATCTATCTTGAGTTGTGTCTATAAAACCACCACATGCTATTGAAGATGACTTACTTGATGTTCAAATATTCTGTGTTACTCATGTACATGAGGAGTTGGAATATATTATAGAATTTTAAACCATTAGATCAATGGTAAAATGTATCACTCTATAGGCCAATAAACAACTTGTGGTTTATACCACACCCTTTTAATTCATAGGAGTGGATATTTGCAAGCTTGGCTGTGATGAAGTTCTTCAGTGTTGTGTTATGAAACATAAGTGTCTTGAGATACTTCAACAAGTACAAGAAGGTATTGTAGGAGGACACTATGTTAGAAAGGCTACTACACATAAAGTGATAATGGATGGATTACAGTGGCCTACTAGTTTTCAAGATATTAAGACATATGTTAGGAAATGTGACATCTATTAATGCATAGGAAAACCCAATCATTGGGATGTCGTGCCCTTACATCCAATTCTCTCTGAATAACCATTTTAAAAGTGGGCCATTGATTTTTTTTCCCCATTACTCTAACTAGATGATGAATAGGCTCCTAGTATATCATCACCACCACTAATTATCTTATGAACTAGGCTGAAGTTGTGCTAATGAGAGATTATACTAATACCTCTATTATAGCTTCATTTGGGAGCATATAATAACTCAATATATATGCCTACTAAGTTTTATTAGTTATCATAACACCCATTTTCTAAAAGAAACTATTCTCATCTTCTTGTTGAGTTCATGATTTCTCATCATAAAATAACACCATATCATCCCTAAGCCAATGGAACTACTAAGGACTTAAATAAAATCTTAGGCACCACACTAGTTTTTTTTTTAATATTAGCCAAACTAATTAGGATGATATAGTGTTTGTGGTACTGTGGGCTTACCATATAATCTATAAGCACCTAAACAAGAGCACACCATTTGATTTAGTATATGGTAAAGAGGCAGTCCTTCTAGTTGAATTTTTGGTACCATCTCTTTGTATTGTGTGTATGGACAATTATATAAATAATCATCCTTGAAGGCACACTTGAATACGTTATTATAAATAGATGAAGCCTAATTCATTTCTCATTAGAGTTAGGATGTGGAAAAGTGCAAATAGAAAGCAATGCATGATCAACACATCAAGTACAAAACTTTTCTCTATGAATGAAAGTCTTATTATATGAATCCAAGTTCATGCACCATTCTAGAAAACTATGAATTCATTAGTATGGTCCTTTCATCATTCATAGCATTCGACCTACCAATGCTTATCAATTAAAAAGGTTGGATGACCATTACCTTCTTTGGTATTATAGTAGAAGTCATCTCCAATCATATTTTACTTCTGAGTAGTTAAAGTATTATAAATAATAAGGATTATGCTATAAGTTTAAAATTTCCTATTTTTAATAAAAGCATTTCCTTTATCACATGCAACATTTCTTTAATGTAATTATCTTTAAGTTTTATACTTATACTTTTGTGGAAGACCACGACTCAATTTTAATGTGGGGTGAAAGATAGGTGCGTAAGGTACTTAGGGAACACAAGTTAATTAGGATACTTAAGGTACTTAGGGTGTACAAGGTACTTAAATAACACAAGCTATTTAAGGAATGTAAACTACACAGCCTAAAGATAGGGTATTCCCACCAAATAGTTTAAAAATTAGAAAGACACACAACTCTCTTCCACTCCAAGAAAAGTGTAGGACATAATTGTCTTCCACTTCAAAGGAAGGTGTGAGATGGGATGTGTCATTAATATGAAAGAATAATGGTTGTGAAAAATGTGCCAATGGTGTGTCAAGACATAATTGTTAAATGCATTTATGGTAAGAAGTGATGGATGAGCTAAAAGGGGATAGTAAATGTGATTAACCCTCTTGAGCTTATAAAAAGACAAGTTAACTCATTTTTACATTTTACCTTTATTTTCATTTGATATTATAGAGCCAAGAGTGAATAAATACTAGACCTAAAAGTGAAGAAAGTAAGTTTGTTTCCATAGATAAATATACGAATAATTATGAGTCTTTATACAAGTATTGAGCTGAGCATTAATCTATGTAAGCAAAGCATAAGGTAACTTTGAGACATAACCATGATAGGAAAGGTTTTTATGTATCATGTTATAGGGGAAATCCACCATTAGATGGTATTTAAGCTCAAAAATCCAAAGTCACCGATAGTAATCATGTATTCCTTTAAGAATGTTAGATGGTCATGCCTCAACCTTCAAGGTCCTTAGAGGGTGATGCCACCTAAGAAGAAGGCCTTAAGGATTTATTCATTACTAACTATATGAGTGGAAGAGGATGTACTTGGAGGAGAAGTGGTGTTCATTAGAGAAGAGACAATAGAAGAGTAGGCACAATGTGTGGAAAGAGGATAAGCTAGTATAGCATGACAAGTCAAGAAGAATCAATCATCTCCACCCCTACCACTAATGATTTAAGAAATATAGTAACCTAAAATGTTGATGTGTATGGAAAAATAGGTCTCTAAGGTATCCACTTGAACTATTTTTTATTACAACCATCATCAACCTAAGAATGAGGTTGAATTATAGAATGACTACTGAGTCGAGCACTAGAACACCAAGAACTAGTTGGTGTATGACTTAAGATATTTAATAGATTGGACACTTTAGGTTTATTCTAATTGTTTAATCTACCTTACTTTGGAAAACCCATAGGGGCTATTAATTTATTACTCTCATGTATCCATGAGGACTATATCTACTTTGTCAAGTGCAAGCATGAATCTCACACCCAAAAGGATAAGGTATTGGGGCTATAGTGTTCAAGGTTAGATGTGGCCTATGAATTGGGTCCAAAAGACAACCATGGAACTAATGTATCAAAATTTGGGCCATGCCATACATATTAAGAACCTACAATATCCTACCCTTCAGGTTGTAACATGGATCATCATGACCAAGATCAGTGGGATCAATCATCGAAAAGAGGTAGATATGGCTCACCTCTACATCACCCACCATGTTACTCAGGGATTGAAATATAATTAGGCTATGTATTTTAGCCATAAAATTATTGAAGATGTAGAATAGACCCATGATATACCTATTCACAAGTTTTCATGGGGAGTATTTTTACTTTTGATGGTATTTGATGAGATCAGTGTACCATATTACACCACAATAACATTTAAGTAGGCATACCCACTTGAGAATAAGTCCCCTAGTGAGTTTTATAAGGACTTCATGTGCCCAATGCATATCACCCCCTCCTACAAAATAAAAATGAAGTATTGGTTTGATGGGATGAAGGAGACATTTGAAAATGAATGGCACATCCTAAAGGATTTATCCACCTTGGCTATTAAACAAGCACAATTTGATGTGAATTAGCACTTCTCTCTCATGCACATTAGGATGGTCCCTTCTAAATAATTCTTTGTATGGATAAAGTTATCATATGCCCTTTTGGTGCAGTACTTCATCGACTCCATAAACTAGATTTATTATGCACAACCTATTAACTTGGAGGCAAATAAGATCAACTTGGAGATTCACACTCTCTAAAAGATGTACGTCTATCTAGGAAATAAGGCCTATAGGGAGAAGAAGGAGATGAACTAGATAGATATAACGGTTAAGCCAATACTAGTGGAAAATCAGGTACATAATCTATTCTACATGTTATGTCCCAACCATAAGAGTTTAATAGGTACATAGCATATGCAGGAAAAGCTCCCACTAGTACATCCCTTAGAGAAGAAGTGGGCTAGGCATGATGCTAACACAAACACTCACTAGGTTGCTAAAAATGGTAGAGGACTACCCAAGCACTATATCCAAGACCCTCACCACCAAGACCCTCACCTCCTAAACCTTATTCACCATGGCCTTCTCCACCTCAAAAAATGAGTAAAACTACTTGAGTTTTGGTGTTACATTGTTGTAAATTCAAAATTATAATAAATGCACATCAATTTTTAATATTTACATGTTAAACATGTTTGAAATGAGCAAAACTACTTAACATTTTATTTTTACATTATTCAAAATTAAAAATTATAAGAAACATACATAAAATTTGAATATTTACAAGTTAAAGATGTTAGAAATGAACAAAACCACTTACATTTTGGTGTCACATTATTCAAAATTTAAAATTATAAGAAGCATGCATAAATTTTGAATCTTTACATGGTAAACATTTCAAAAAATCAAAACCACTTAAGTTTCAGTGTTATATTATTCAAAATTATAAGAAACGCACATAAAGTTTGAATCTTTACATATGAAACATGTTATAAATGAGCAAAACTATTTAAGTTTTGGTATTATGTTATTCAAAATTCAAAATTATAAGAAACATCCTTAAAGTTTGAACCTTTACGTGTTAAAAATGTTTAGAACAAGCAAAACTACTTAACTTTTCCAATTACATTATCAAAATTCAAACTTACAAGAAATGAGGATAAATTTTGAATCTTAACATGTTAAACATGTTTGAAATGAGCAAAACCACTTAAGTTTTGGCATTATGTTATTCAAAATTGTAAGAAATGTGCATAAAATTTGAATCTTTACATGTTAAACATGTTTGAATAGAGCAAAACCACTTCTATTTTGGCATTGCATTATTCAAAATTCAAAAATGTAAGAAACATGCATGAAGTTTGAATCATTACATGCTAAAAATGTTTAAAATGAGAAAACTACTTAAGTTTTATTGTTACATTATTCAAAATTCAAAATTATCATAAATTCCCATAAAATTTTAATCTTTACATGTTAAAAGTGTTTGAAATGTGTAAAACTTCTTATGTTTTGGCATTACATTATTCAAAACTAAAAATTATAAGAAATGCCCATAAAGTTTGAATCTTTAAATGTTAAAAGTATTGAAAATGAGTAAAATTGATTAAGTTTTGGCATTACATTATTCATAATTAAAAATTATAAGAAACGTGCATAAATTTTGAATCTTTCATGTTAAACATATTCAAAACAAGTGAAACCACTTAAGTTTTCATGTTACATTATTTAAAATTGAAAATTATTAGAGATGCGCATAAATTTTGAATCTAAATACATGTTAAACATGTTCAAAATGAGTAAAACCACTTATGTTTTTATTGTTATATTATTCAAGATTAGAAATTATAAGAAACACACAAAGTTTGAATCTTTACATATTAAACATCTTAAAAATGAGAAAATTAACTTAATTTTTGATGTTACATTATTCAAAATTTAAAATTATAAGAAACGTGTATAAAGTTTAAATCTTTACATTATAAACATGTTTGAAACAAGCAAAGCAATATAATTTTTGGTGTTACATTATTCAAAATTCAAAATTATAAAAAACCCATATAAACATAAAATCTTTAGATGTGAAAGATGATAGAAATGAGAAAACCCACTTAAGTTTTGGTGTTACATTACTCAAAATTCAAAATTATAAGAAACGTACATAAATTTTTAATCTTTACATGTTAAACATGTTCGAAACGAGTAAAATTTCTTAAGTTTTGGTGTTATGTTATTCAAAATCCAAATTATAATAAATGTGCATAAAGTTTGAGTCTTTACATGTTAAACATATTTGAAATGATAAAAATTGCTTATGTTTTGGTGTTATGTTATTCAAAATTCAAAATTATAAAAAACATGCATAAATTTTGAATCTTTACATGTTAAATGTGTTTGAAACGAGTAAAATTGCTTCTATTTTGGTGCTACATTATTTAAAATTCAAAATTATAAGAAACATGCATAAAATTTGAATCTTTCTATGTTAAATGTGTTAAAAAAAAAAAGAAAAACCACTTATGTTTTGGTGTTACATTTTTTTAAATTCAAAATTATAAAAAATGCGTATAAATTTTAAATCTTTACATGTTCCAAATGATCTAAAACATTTGAGTTTGGTGTTACATTATTCAAATTTCAAAATTATAAGAAACGTGCATAAAGTTTGAATATTTACATGTTAAACATGATCAAAATAAGAAAAACCACTTGTGTTTTGGTGTTATGTTATTCAAAATTCAAAATTATGAGAAATGTAAATAAATTTTGAATTATTACATGGTAAACATGTTCAAAACAAGGTAAACCACTTAAGTTTTGGTGTTATGTTACTCATAATTCAAAATTATAAGAAATGTGCATAAAGTTTGAATCTTTACATGTTAAACATGTTCAAAAGGCTCAAAACCACTTATGTTTTGGTGCTAATTATTCAAAATTCAAAATTTTAAGAAATGTGCATAAAGTATGCATAAAGTGAAATATGTTCAAAACAAGCAAAACCACTTAAGTTTTTGTGTTACATTATTCAAAGTTTAGAATTATAAGAAGCATGCATAAAATTTGAATATTTACATGTTAAACATGTTTAAACAAGCAAAACCGCTTAAGTTCTGGTGTTACATTCTTTAAAGATAACAATTATAAGAAACATGCATAAAGTTTGAATCTTTACATGTTAAATGTGTTTGAAATGAGAAAAACCACTTAAGTTTTGGTGTTACATTATTCAAAGTTCAAAATTACAAGAAATGCATATAAATTTTGAATCTTTAAATGTTAAATTTGCTCAAAATGAGCAATCACTTAAGTTTTGGTGTTATGTTTTTCAAAATTCAAAATTATAAGAAACTTGCATAGAGTTTGAATCTTTACATGTTATACATGTTTAGGATGAGTAAGACCCCTTAAGTTGTATTGGTTCATTATTTAAATTTTAAAATTATAAGAAACGTGCAAAAAATTTGAATCTTTACATGTTAAACTTATTCAAAACTAGCAAAACCACTTATGTTTTGGTGTTACATTATTAAAAATTATAAGAAATGTGCAAAATTTTTGAATCTTTGCATGTTAAACATGTTCATAAATCCACTTAAATTTTGGTGTTAAGTTATTCAAAATTCAAAATTATAAAAAACATGCTTTAAGTTTGAATATGAACATGTTAAATGTGTTTAAAATGAGCAAAACTACTTGAGTTTTGGTGGTACATTATTTCAAATTTAAAATTATAAGAAACATGCATAAAGTTTGAATCTTTACATGTTAAATGTGTTTGAAATGAGCAAAACCATTTAAGTTTTGATGTTATGTTATTCAAGGTTCAAAATTATAAGAAATGTGGATAAAGTTTAAATATTTAGATGTTAAACATGTTCAAAATGAACAAAACTGTTTAAGTTTTAGTGTTAAGTTATTTAAAATTCAAAACTATCATAAACACACATAGCACTTGAGAATTGGTGTTACATTATTCAATGTTTAAAATTATATGAAACACACATAAAGTTTGAATTTTTACATGTAAAACCAGTCAAAATGACCAGAATCACTTAAGCTGTGGTGTTACATTGTTCATAGGTTCAAAATTATGAGAAACATGCATAGGTTTGAATCTTTACATGTTAAACATGTTTGAAATGAGTACACCTACTTAAGTTTTGGTGTTACATTATCCAAAGTTCAAAATTATAAAAAATATGCATAAAGTTTGAATCTTTACGTGTTAAATGTGTTCAAACTAAGCAAAACTACTTGAGTTTTTGTGTTATGTTATTCAAAATTCAAAATTATAAGAAATATGCATACAATTTGAATCTTTACATGTTAAACATGTTTGAAACAACCAAAACCACTAAATGTTTTGGTGTTATGTTATTCAAAGTCTAAAATTATAAAAAACACACATAGAGTTTGAATATTTACATGTTAAACATGTTCAAAATGAGTAAAACTACTTAAGTTTTCATGTTACATTATTTAAAATTATAAATTATAAAAAGAGTGCATAAATTTTGAATCTCTACATATTAAATGTGTTCAAAATGAGAAAAATTGATTAAGTTTTGGTGTTATATTATTCAAAAATCAAAATTATAAGAAACACACATAAATTTTGAATCTTTACATGTTAAATGTGTTTGAAACAAGCAAAATTGCTTAAGTTTTAGTGTTACATTATTCAAAGTTCAAAATTATAAGAAACATGCATAATGTTTAAATCTTTACATATTAAATGTGTTCAAAATGAGTAAAACCACTTGAGTTTTGGTGTTACATTATTCAAAGATAAAAATTATAAGAAACATGCATAAAGTTTGAATTTTTACATGATAAACATGTTCAAAATAAGCAAAACTACTTAAATTTTGGTGTTACATTATTCAAAGTTCAAAATTATAATAAACTTGCATAAAGTTTTAATCTTTACATGTTAAATGTGTTTTAAATAAGTAAAACCACTTAAATTTTGGTGTTACGTTATTTAAAATTTGAAATTATAAGAAAAATACATAAAGTTTTAATCTTTACCTAGTAAATGTGTACAAAATAAGCAAAACTAATTATGTTTTGGTGTTACTTATTCAAAATTCAAAATTATAAGAAACACACAAAGTTTTTATCTTTACATGTTAAACATATTGGAAACGAGCAAAACCACTTATGTTTTGGTGTTATTTTAGTCAAAATTCAAAATTATAAGAAACAATTTGATCTTGACATGTAAAACATATTGAAATAAGTAAAACCACTGAAGTTTTGGTGTTATGTTATTTAAAATTCAAAATTATAATAGACAAACATAAAATTTGAATCTTGACATGTTAAACATATTTGAAATGAGAAAAATTGCTTATGTTTTGGAGTTACATTATTTAAAATTTAAAATTTTAAGAAAAGCACATAAATTTTGAATCTTTACATCTTAATCATGTTTTAAACCAGCAAAACCACTTAAATTTTGGTGTTGCATTATTCAAAATTCAAAATTATAACAAACATGCATAAAATTTGAATCTTTAAATGTTAAATATGTTTGGAATGAGTAAAACCACTTAAGTTTTAGTGTTACATTATTAAAAATTCAAAATTATAAGAAATATGCTTAAAATTTGAATCTTTACATGTTAAACATATTTAAATGAGGAAAACCACTTAAATTTTGGTGTTATGTTTTTCAAATTTTAAAATTATAAGAAATATGCATAATGATTGAATCTTTAAATGTTAAACATGTTCAAAACAAGGAAAACCACTTAAAATTTAGTGTTATGTTATTCAAAATTATAAGAAATGTTCACAAAGTTTGAATTTTTACATGTTAAAAAGTTTCAAAACAAGCAAAACCACTTAAGTTTTGGTGATAAATTACTTAAAACTCAAAATTTTAAGAAATGAACATAAAGTTGAATCTTAACATGCTAAACCTTTTTGAAATGAAAAAATCAACTTAAGTTTTCACGTTCCATTATTCAAAATTCAAAATTATAAGAAATGTGCATAAAGTTTGAATCTTTACATGTTAAACATTTTCAAAATGAGCAAAATTAATTAAGTTTTGGTGTTGAGTTATTCAAACTTAAAAATTATAATAAACATGCATAAAGTTTCAATCTTTGCATGTTAAACGTGTTCAAAATGAGCAAAACTATTTAAGTTTTAGTGTTACATTATTCAAAATTTAAAATTATAACAACATGCATAAAGTTTGAATCTTTACATGTTAACCGTGTTCAAAACAAGCAAAACTAATTATGTTTTGGTGTTACATTATTCAAAGTTCAAAATTATAAGAAACATGCTTAAAGTTTAAATATTTACATGTTAAATGTGTTTCAAATGAGTAAAACAACATAAGTTTTGGTGTTACATTATTCAAAGTTCAAACTTACAAGAAATATGCATAAATTTTTAATCTTTACATGTTAATTGTGTTCAAAACAAGCAAAAACGCTTATGTTTTTCTTTCACATTATTCAAAATTCAAAATCATAAGAAATAGTCATAAAGTTTTAATCTTTACATGTTCAAAATGAGTGACCGCTTAAGTTTTAGTGTTACCTTATTCAAATTTCAAAATTATAAAAAACGCTCATAAAGTTTGAATTTTTATATGTTAAACATGTTTGAAATGAGCAAAACTGCTTAAATTTTGGTGTTACGTTATTCAAAGTTCAAAATTATAAGAAATGTGCATAAAATTTGAATCTTTACATGTTAGACATGTTCAAAATGAGCACAACCACTTAAATTTTGATGTTGCATTCTTCAAAATTCAAAATAATGAGAAATGCACTAAAAGTTTGAATCTTTACATGTTAAACACATTCAAAATGAAAAAAATTGCTTAATTCTTTGTGTTACGTTATTCAAAATTTGAAATTATACGAAATGCACATAAATTTTAAATCTTTACATGTTAAATGCATTTGAAATGATGAAAACATCTTATGTTTTGGTTTGACATTATTCAAAATTCAAAATTATAAGAAATTTGCATAAAGTTTGAATCTGTACATGTTAAATGTGATTAAAACAAGCAAAACTACTTAAGTTTTAATTTTACATTATTCAAAATTCAAAAGCATAAGAAACACACATAAAATTTGACTCTTTACATGTTAAATGTGTTTGGAATGAGTAAAACTACTTAAGTTTTGGTGTTACATTATTCAAAATTCAAAATTATAAGAAATGTGCATTAAGTTTGAATCTTTATATGTTAAACATGTTCAAAACAAGTAAAACTACTTATATTTTTGTGTTACATTATTCAAAATTTAAAATTATAAGAAATGCACATAAAGCTTGAATATTTACATGTTAAACATGTTCAAAGAAGCAAAATTGCTTAAGTTTTGGTGTTATGTTATTAAAAATTCTAAATTATAAGAATTGTGTATAAAGTTTGAATCATTACATGTTAAACGTATTCGAAATGAGCAAAATCACTTCTTTTTTGGTGTTACATTAAATACTTTTCAAAATTATAAGAAACACGCATAAAGTTTCAATCTTTACATGTTAAACATGTTCAGAATGAGTAAAATCACTTAAGTTTTGGTGTTACATTATTCAAAATTCCAAATTATAAGAAATGCACATAAAGTTTGAATTTCGGCATGTTAAACATATTTAAAATGAGCAAAACTGCTTAAGTTTTGGTGTTATGTTATTCAAAACTCAAAATTATAAGAAACACACATAAATTTTAAATCTTTATATGTTAAACATATTTTAAATGAGCAAAACCTCCAAAGTTTTAGTGTTATATTATTCAAAATTCAAAATTATAAGAGATGTGGATAAAGTTTGGATTTTTACATGTTAAACATATTCAAAAGGAGAAAAACTACTTAAGTTTTGGTGTTACATTATTTAACATTTAAAATTATAATAAAAAGGCATAAAGTTTCAATATTTACATGTTAAACATGTTTGGAATGAGAAAAACCACTTAAGTTTTGGTGTTATGTTATTCAAAATTCAAAATTATAAGAAATGTACTTAATATTTGAATCTTTACATGTTAAACATGTTTGAAACAAGCAAAACTACTTGGCTTTTGGTGTTACATTATTCAAAATTCAAAATTATAAGAAACACACATAAAGTTTGAATCTTTACATGTTAGACGCATTTCAAACAAGTAAAATCGCTTATCTTTTGGTGTTACGTTATTCAAAATTCAAAATTATAAGAAATAAACATAAAGTTTGAATGTTTACATGTTAAACGTGTTCGAAATGTGCAAAACTACTTAAATTTTGGTGTTACATTTTTTAAAATTCAAAATTATAAGAAATGCACATAAAGTTTGAATCTTTTACATGTTAAACATATTCGAAATAAGCAAAATTGCTTAAGTTTTGGTGTTACATTATTCAAAATTTAAAATTATAAGAAATGTGCATAAAGTTTGAAACTTTACGTGTTAAACATATTTAGAATGAGCAAAACCACTTAAGATTTGGTGTTATAGATTCAAAACTCAAAATTATAAGAAACATGCATAAAGTTTGGATCTTTACATGTTAAACATGTTTGTAATGTGCAAAACCTTTTAAGTTTTGGTGTTACATTATTCAAAATTTAAAATTATAATAAATGCACATAAATCTTGAATATTTACATGTTAAACGTGTTTGAAACAAACAAAACCACTTAAGTTTTGGTGTTACATTATTCAACATTCAATATTATAACAAACATGCATAAAGTTTGAATCTGTACATGTTAAACGTGTTCAAAATGAGCAAAACCGCTTATGGTTTGGTGTTATATTATTCAAAATTCAAAATTATAATAAGTGCGCATAAAGTTTAAATCTTTACATGCTAAACATGTATGAAATTAGCAAAACTGTTTAAGTTTTAGTGTTACATTATTCAAAATTCAAAAATATAAGAAACATGCATAATGTTTGAATCTTTAGAAGTTCAACATGTTCAAAATTGCTTGAGTTTTGGTGCTACGAGCATGCATAAAGTTTGAATCTTTACATGTTAAATGTGTTCGAAATGAGTAAAACCACTTATGTTTTGATGTTACTTTATTCAAAATTTAAAATTATAAGAAATCTACATAAGGTTTGAATCTATACACATTAAACATGTTTAAAATGAGTAAAATTGCTTAAGTTTTTATGTTACATTATTTAAAATTCTAAATTATAAGAAGCATGCATAAGGATTGAAACTTTACATGATAAACATGTTCAAAATGATAAAAAAATGCTTGAATTTTGGTGGTACATTATTAAAAACTCAAAATTATAAGAAATGTGCATAAAGTTGGAACTTTTACATTTTAAATGTGTTCAAAATGAGCAAAATTGTTTAATTTTTCTGGTGTTATGTTATTCAAAGTTCAAAATTATAATAAACGTGCATAAAGTTTGAATATTTACAAGCTAAACATGTTCAAAATGAGCAAAACCACTTAAGTTTTGTTATTACATTATTCAAAGTTCTAAATTATAAGAAACATGCATAAAGTTTGAATCTTTACATGTTTGAAATAAGCAAAATGGCTTAAGTTTTGGTGTTACATTATTCAAAGTTTAAAACTGTGAGAAACGTGTATAAAGTTTGAATCATTACATGTTAAACATGTTAAAAATGAGCATAACCAATTAAGTTTTGGTGTTATGTTATTCAAAGTTTAAAATTATAAAAAATGCACATAAAGTTTGAATCTTTACATGTAAACATGTTCAAAATGAGCAAACTACTTAAGTTTTGGTATTACGTTATTCAAAATTTGAAATTATAAGAAACACGCATAAATGTGAAACGTTTACATGTTAATCATTTTTGAAATGAGCAAAACCACATAGGTTTTGATGTTACATTATTAAAAGTTCAAAATTATAAAAAATGCACATAAAGTTTGAATCGTTACATGTTAAACATGTTTGAAATGAGAAAAACCCTTAAATTTTGGAGTTACATTATTCAAAATTTAAAATTATAAGAAACAGGCATAAAGTTTGAACCTTTATGTGTTAAATGTATATGAAATGAGCAAAACCACCTATGTTTTGGTGTTACGTTATTCAAAATTCAAAATTATAAGAAATGCAAATAAAGTTTGAATCTTTAGATGTTAAATGTGTTCAAAATGAGCAAAATTGCTTAAGTTTTGGTGTTACATTATTCAAAAGTATAAGAAGCACATATAAATTTTGAATCTTTACATGTTAAACATATTTGAAACGAGCAAAACCGCTTATGTTATTGTGTTACATTATTCAAAATTCAAAATTATAAGAAATGTGCATAAATTTTAAATCTTTACATGTTAAATATATTTAGAATGAGCAAAACCACTTAAGTTTTGGTGTTATGTTGTTAAAAATTCAAATTCATAAGAAATCTACATAAAGTTTAAATCTTTACATGTTGAAAACAAGAAAAATTACACACCAACTATTCAAAATTATAATAAATGCACATAAACTTTGAATCTTTACATGTTAAACATGTTCAAAATGAATAAAATTGCTTAAGTTTTGGTGTTACATTATTCAAAATTCAAAAGTACAAGAAATGCTCATAATGTTTGGATCTTTACATGTTTAACATGTTCAAAATGAGCAAAACTGCTTGGCTTTTGGTGTTACATTATTAAAAATTCAAACTTATAATAAACATGCATAAAGTTTGAATCTTTACATGTTGAACATGTTTGAAATGATCAGAACTACTTAAGTTTTAGTGTTACGTTATTCAAAGTTCAAATTTATCAGAAATGCACATAAAGTTTGAATCTTTACAAATTAAACATGTTCAAAATGAGTAAAACCACTTAAATTTTGATGTTACATTATTCAAAGTTCAAAATTATAAGAAATGTGCATGATGTTTGAATCTTTACATGCTAAACATATTTGAAACAAGCAAAACCATTTAAGTTTTGGTGTATTATTATTCAAAATTCAAAATTATAAGAAACATGCATTAAGTTTGAATCTTTACATGCTAAATGCATTCGAAATGAGCAAAAGTAATTGAGTTTTGGTGTTATGTTATTCAAAATTCAAAATTATAAGAAATGCGCATAAATTTGAAAAGTTTACATGTTAAACATGTTTGAGGTGAGAAAAACTACTTGTGTTTTGGTGTTACGTTAATCAAAATTTAAAATTATAAGAAATGGATATAAATTTGGAATCTTTACATGTTAAATGTGTTTGAAATGAGCAAAATACCTAATGTTTTGGTGTTGTATTATTCAAAATTTAAAATTACAAGAAACATACATAAATTTTGATTATTTACATGTTAAACATGTTTTGAATGAGCAAAATCGCTTGAGTTTTGGTTTTACAATGTTCAAAATTCAAAATTATAAGAAACACACATAAAGTTTGAAATGAGCAAAAGTGCTGAAAATTTAGTGGTACATTATTTACAATTCAAAATTTTAAGAAATGCATATAAAGTTTGAATCTTTAAATGTTAAATGTGTTGGAAATGAGTTGAACTACTTAGGTTTTGGTGTTATGTCATTCAAAGTTTAATATTATAAGTAATGCACATATAGTTTGAATCTTTACATGTTAAATGTGTTGGAAATGAGTAAAACCACTTTAGTTTTTGTGTTACATTATTAAAAGTTCAAAATTATAAGAAAAGTGCATAAAGCTTGAATCTTTACATGTTAAACATGTTCAAAACAAGCAAAATCAATCAAGTTTTGGTGTTACATTATTTAAAATTATAAGAAATGTGCATAAAGTTAGAATCTTTACAAGTTAGACATAATCTAAATGATTAAAACCACTTGATTTTTGGTGATACATTATTCAAAATTCAAAATATTAAGAAATGCACATAAAGTTTAAATCTTTACATGTTAAATGTGTTTGAAATGAGCGAACCACTTGAGTTTTGGTGTTACGTTATTAAAAATTCAAAATTATAAGAAACGTGCATAAAGTTGGAACCTTTACATGTTAAATGTGTTCAAAATGAGCAAAACCACTTCAGTTTTATTGTTACATTATTCAAAGTTTAAAATTATAAGAAATGCGCATAAAGTTTGAACCTTTACAAGTTAAACATGTTCAGAATGAGCAAAACCTCTTAAGTTTTGTTGTTACATTATTCAAAATTCAAAATTATCAGAAGCATGCATAAAGCTTGAATATTTACATGTTAAACATGTTGAAAATGAGCAAATCCACTTAAGTTTTTATGTTACATTATTTAAAATTCAAAATTATAAAAAGCACACTTAAACTTTGAATCTTTACATGTTAAACATGTTTGGAACAAGCAAAACCTCTTAAGTTTTGGTGTTACATTATTCAAAATTCAAAATTATAAGAATTGTACATAAAGTTTGAATTTTTACATGTTAAACATATTTAAAATGAGCAAAACCACTTAAGTTTTTGTGTTATGTTTTTCAAAACTCAACATTATACGAAACATGCATAAATTTTGAATCTTACATGTTAAACATACTGAAAACGAGCAAAACTTCTTAAGTTTTGGTGTTACATTATTCAAAATTCAAAATTATACAAATTGTGCTTAAAGTTTGAATCTTTATTTTTTCTATGTTAAATGTGCTCAAAATGAGCAAAACCACTTAAGTTTTGGTGTTACATTATTTAAAATTCAAAATTATAAGAATCACACATAAAGTTTGAATCCTTAATGTCAAACATGTTCAAAACAAGAAAAACTGCTTATGTTTTGGTATTACGTAATTAAAAATTCAAAATTATAAGAAATGTGCACAAAATTTGAATCTTTACATGTTAAACGTATTTAAAATGAAAAAAATTGATGAGTTTTGGTGTTACGTAATTCAAAATAAAAAATTATAAGAAACACTCATAACATTTAATTCTTTACATATTAAATGTGTTTGAAATGAGCAAAAACGCTTATGTTTTGATGTTACGTTATTTAAAATTATAAGAAACGCACATAACTTCTGAATATTTACATGTTAAACGTGTTTGAAATGAGCAAAATTGCTTAAATTTTGGTGTTACATTTTTCAACATTCAAAATTATATGAAATGCACATAAATTTTGAATCTTTTACAGTTTAAATTTTTTGAAATGGGTCAAACTACTTAAGTTTTGGTGTTACATTATTCAAAATTATAAATCATAAAAAATGCACATAAAGTTTGATTTTTTACATGTTAAACATATTCAAAATGAGCAAAACTACTTAGGTTCTGGTGTTACGTTATTCAAAACTCAAAATTTTAAGAAACGTGCATAAAATTTGAATCTTTACATGTTAAATGTATTCATAATGAGCAAAACCTCTTATATTTTGGTGTTACAATATTCAAAATTCAAAATTATAAGAAACATGCATAAAGTTTGAATCTTTGCATGTTAAATGTGTTTGAAAAGAGCAAAACGGCTTAAGTTTTGGTGTTACATTTTTTAAAATTCAAAATTATAAGAAATGTGTGTAAAGTTTGCATCTTTACATGTTAAACATGTTCGAAATGAGCAAAACCTCTTATGTTTTGGTGTTACAGTATTCAAAATTCAAAATTATTAAAAAATGCACATAAGGTTTGAATCTTTACATATTAAACATGTTTGAAATGAGCAAGTCTACTTAAGTTTTGGTGTTACATTATTCAAAATTCAAAATTATAAGAAACACACATAAATTTTAAATATTTACATGTTAAACATGTTCAAAATGAGCAAAACTTCTTAAGTTTTTGTGTTATGTTATTCAAAATTCTAAATCATAAGAAACATATTCAAAATGATCAAAAATGCTTGAGTCTTGGTGTTATATTATTCAAAGTTCAAAATTATAAGAAATGCCCCTAAATTTTTAATCTTTACATGTTGAACATGTCTATAACAAGCAAAACCACTTAAGTTTTGGTGTTACATTGGCCACAAGAGGGGAAGGACACCTAGGAGAGGAAGACTAGACCTGGGGAGCAAGCAAGGGGGAGAGGGAAGGTAAGGAGTGGTTGAGAAGGGGAGAAGGGTTGTTAGGAAAGAGTGAGGATGAGGAAGGAAGGGGAGAAGAGATCCTAGGAGAGAGGTGAGGGAAGGGGTTGAAATGGGGCATCCCTAGGGGACTCAATTCACCCATTGGCTCAGAATCATAAATGAAAGAAAGGTGAGTGAAAGAGTTTGAAAAAGGAGTACCTATAAAATTGCTAGAGGGAAAGGCACTCAAGAGAGGTTGGGAGGAATTGTACTTGAGCTAATTATCTAACTTTGAAACTAGATAAGGTGCTTCATTTTTGAATTTTTGATGGGAGGCCATCATAAAGTTCATTTTGATGCTATTAAAAGGAGATGCTTTGAGATTCTCACTAGGGGGAGTGCTTACGAGGGTTCAAGGGGAACTAATCTTGAGTGATCATACCATCCATGAATCCACCTTTGTCACATCCACTCTAATTCTTTACTGAGGTGAGTCTATTAAATCCTATCCTTTTTAAGATAATCCTAGAGCATGTGACTTGGAACATCACACCGCAAGCAAATGATTGCATTATTTTCATAAATGATGTTTTGAACCCAAACACCATACTTTGACTTGATTTTAATTTAATGAAGGAGAGGCTTGTTGGTTGATAAGAAAATGTGGACATGAGCAATAACCATTCTCTGATGGAAGAGATTAAATGGGTCAATTTTAATGGGTTGGCTCGGGGCCTTGACAATCCCATTATTGACCTTCAAATCCTAGTATTTAAATTGGAGTTTCAGTAGGAAAACCCACATCATAACATTATCCATGACTATGTTGTTGAGGCTTGATTCAATCTTCCATATTCTGATAAAGATGCTTGCTTTTCCTATAAACCAAGGGCCTTTAGAGAGAGCTCTTATGAAATCTTCTTGAAGAAAGATGTTAATTAGGAAGAAACCCATGGCTAGAGTGACCACCTTTAAGTGGACTTTGGGTTTCCATCTTTCTTTTTCCCATTTCTAAAAAGCATTAATGTTCAAGCCATAGATGTTGACCTTGGTAAGAATAGATTTGGTGAGCTCCATGTTAGCTAGTTCTTCCATGGGGTTTAGAATAGGGATGAAATTTTCATTATGTGCTACTTCTGGGAAAATTTGGTGGCCTAAGTGTACATGGCCCACTTGATCTGAGCCTTTCACCATGTCAGTCTATGATGGTTTGGATCCATGGGAGTCTAATTTTTCCAAGATAGAAGTCACATTATCTACAAGAATTAGGGCTAAAACCAACACTTTTTTGGAATGTTTTCCATCAGGCCAAAAGACTGGATCCATCATGTGATCGGGCAATGTAAATGTGACCATTCAATGTTTCCCACCTAAATAAGAATTCAAATTGTTTAAGGTCCTCATGACCAAAATGAGAAACATTATTTAAGTTTATATGTTATATTATTAAAAGTTGAAACCTATAGGAAACATTCATAAAGTTTGAATCTTTACATATTAAACATGTCTAGAATGAGCTAAACTATCAATTTTTGGTGTTACATTATTTAAAGTTCAAAATTATAAGAAACACACATAAATTTTGAATCTTTACATGTTAAACATGTTAAGAATGAGCAAAACCACTTAAGTTTAGGTGTTATGTTATTCAAAATTTAAAATTATAAGAAACATGCATAAAGTTTGAATCTTTACATGTTAAATTTGTTCAAAATAAGTAAATCTACTTAAGTTTTGGTGTTACATTATTCAAAATTCAAAATTATAAAAAACATGCATAAATTTGGAACCTTTACATATTAAATGTGTTTGAAATGAGCAAAACCACTTAAATTTTGGCGTTACATTATTCAAAGTTCAAAATTATAAAAAAACATGCATAAAAATTGAAAATTTACATGTTAAACATGCTCAAAATGAGCAAAACTAGTTGTGTTTTGGTGTTTTATTATTGAAAATTCAAAATTATAATTAATGCATATAATTTTTGAATCTTTAGATGTTAAACTGTTTGAAACAACCAAAATTGCTTAAGTTTTGGTGTTACATTATTTAGAATTTAAAATTATAATAAATGTGCACAAAGTTTTTGAATCTATACATGTTAAATGTGTTCAAAATGATCAAAACCACTTATGTTTTGGTGTTACATTATTCAAAATTCCAAATTATAAGAAACAGTAAATTTTGAATCTTTAGATGTTAGACATGTTTGAAATGAGCAAAACTACTTAAGTTTTGGTGTTACATTATTCAAAATTCAAAATTATAAGAAACACATATAAAGTTTGAATATTTACATGTTAAACATGTTTGAAATGATGAAAACCACTTTTGTTGTCATGTTACGTTATTCAAAAGTTAAAATTATAAGAAACATGCATTTAGTTTGAATATTTACATGTTAAACATGTTTGAAAAGAGTAAAACCACTTAAGTTTTGGTGTTACATTATTCAAAATTCAAAATTATAATAAACATGCATAAATTTTGAATCTTTATAGGTTAAACATATTCAAAATAAGCAAAAATCCTTATGCTTTAGTTATTCAAAGTTCAAAATTATAAGTAATGCACATAAAGTTTTAATCCTTACATGTTAAACAAGTTCAGAACAAGCAAAACTGCTTAGGTTTTTGTGTTACATTATTCAAATTTTAAAATTATAAGAAATGTGCATAAAGATATTTTGAAATGAGTAAAACCACTTAAGTTCTGATGTTACATTATTTAAAACTCAAAAAGTGTTTGAACTGTGTTCGAAACAAGCAAAATTGCTTAAGTTTTAGTGATATGTTATTAAAATTCAAAATTATAAGAAACATGCATAAAATTTGACTCTTTACATGTTAAACATGTTCAAAATGAGTAAAACTTATTATGTTTTGGTGTTACATTATTCAAAATTATAATAAATCTGAATAATGTTTGAATCTTTAGATGGTAAACATGTTTGAAATGAGCAAAACTACTTAAATTTTGGTCTTATGTTGTTTAAAATTCAAAATTATAAGAAATGTACATAAAGTTTGAATCTTTACATAAGAAACATGTTCAAAATGAGCAAAACTTATTGAGTTTTGATGTTATATTATTCAAAATTATAAGAAATGTGTATAAAGTTTGAATCTTTACATGCTAAATGTTTTTGAAACAAGTAAAACCACTTAAGTTTTGGTGTTACATTATTTCAATTTCAAAATTATAAGAAACACACATAAAGTTTGAATCTTTATATGTTAAACATGTTTGAAACAAGGAAAACCACTTATATTTTGATGTTACATTATTCAAAATTATAATAAACGTGCATAAAGTTTGAATCTTTACATGTTAAACATGTTCCAAATAAGCAAAACCACTTAAGTTTTAGTGTTACATTATTCAAAATTTAAGATTATAAGAAACACACATAAAGTTTGAATATTTACATGTTAAACATGTTTGAAATGATCAAAACTACTTAAATTTTGGTGTTAGGTTCTTTAAATTTCAAAATTATAAGAAATGCATATAAAGTTTGAATCTTTACACTTTAAACATCTTCAAAACAAATAAAATCACTTATGTTTTGGTGTTACATTATTAAAAATTGAAAATTATAAGAAATACATATAAAGTTTAAATCTTTACATATACTATATATTTCTTTAGGAACCTACTCTCAAATGAAGGAGTACCATATGACTCTCTTGTCTCTTTTGCCCTCACTAATTTTGATAAAGTCTTCATAGCTATTGATAATGATTCCTTCACCAAGATTCCCTTGAATGAGGAAATAAAAAGTGTAGTCTTCTCCATGGAAGGATTCAACGCACAAGGACTCAATGGATTCCCACCTTTTTTTCTTCCAAAAATTATAGGACATTGTCAACTTGGAGGTCGAAGACGTTGTTAGAGATTTTTCCAATCTAAATCTATTTTAAAGGAAATCAACAACACTTTCTTTGTTCTAATCCCAAAAAAATAAGGCACCACTAACATTTAGGACTTTTAGTCCATTAGCCTATGCAACACCACTAATAAAATATGTTCCTCTATCGTAGTGACATACATGCAAATTTTACTTGATAAAGTCATTGGGGAGTAACAAGGGGCCTTTGTGGTAGGCAGACAAATCATGGATGATATTATCCTTATTCATGAAGCTGTTCATTCTATTTCTAAATCCTCAAGGTAGGGCATGTTGCTCAAGTTGGATATGTTGAAATCTTATGACCAAGTCTCCTGGTGTTTCCTTATGCATATTTTGGAAAGGTTGGGGATGAATCAAGATATCAAGAAAATTATTTGGAATTACATCTCTACCCCTAAAGTTTCTATTATTTTTAATGGTGTTACAAAATGTTTTTTTTTCCTTCAATAGGACTAAGACAGGGGGATCCCCTCTCTCCCTACCTCTTCATCATTTTAGCAAAAACCTTGGGAAGAAGTTTGAGGAGGGATGACACTCATGAACTTATTAAGGCTATCTCAATGGCCCTTAATACAAATCTTATCACCCACTAACAATTTGTTGATGACACTATTATCTTAGGAGATCCCTCTATTGAGGAAGCAAATCAATTAAAATGCATCTTAAATAACTAGGAAAAGGTTTCCAATCAGTGCATTAACTTTCAAAAGAGCTCCCTGTTCTTTATCAATACTCCACCCCTTCAGCAAAAAAGAATTGCCAAAATCTTACACTTTCAGGTGGGAAATCTACTAGTAAGCCACTTAAACATATCTCTATTTGCAATAAAAATGGACTCTAAACTTTGGAATCCCTTAATTGATCACATCCAAAGAAAACTAGCAGTTTGGAAGGGCCACCTTCTCACCCAGGCAAGGAAATACTAGCTCTTCAAGGCCTCAATTTAAAGCATTTCTATCTACCAAATATATCTATTCAAAATGTCATCCAAAGTTGCATCTAAAATTTAAAAAATAATAAAAAAGACTTTCCATGGAAGGGTACTGAAGAAAGATTCAGATATAATCTTATTGCTTGGGAAAATGTTTGTCTTCCAAAAGCTAATGGAGGTTTAGGCCTGAGAATCATCAAATCTATGAACAGAGCTCGGTTGACAAAAATGAGTTGGCACCTGATGAAGGAAAATAGGGAGTGGGCTAGAATTATCAAGGCTAAATACCTAGAAGTAGTGGAAGACAATGACTTCCTATGGGAATAAGGCCCTTCTAATGGATCCATCTTCTATAAATCCATAACCAGATACAAGGATCACTTAAAAAAAGGTATTTTATGGAAAATTGGCAACAACATGAAAATTGACTTTTGGGAAGACACCTGGCTATCTCCTACCCCTATGTCCACTCAGGGGATTTTGACAAGGTGGTATAGACATCTCAAGTAAAGATAGGGATCTAATATTAAAGATTACTAGGAAATAAAAGAAGGAGAAAAATGTTGAAAAGTCCTCCCCAGTGAGGGTCTATCATTGGAAGAATCTCAAGCTATTTAGACCCTCAACCTGTTACTAAAATAGGTTCACATCCCATCTATCTAGAAGGAAGATCACTTTATTTGGTGGGCATAAGATAATGGCTCCTAGTCGGTGGCCTCAGGACATACCATGCCACTGACCTTAACTTGGAAAGTGAATGGTATTTATAAAAAACTTTTGGGTTAAACATTTGACTCCCAAAGTCAATTTCTTTTTTTGGCTTGCAATGCAAGATAAAAATTTGATGGTGGACAACCTGGCCAAAAGAAGATTGTTAGTCCCCAATAGGTGTCTAATTTATTAGATCACAAAATATTTAGTTCACCATCTCTTCCTTGAGTGTCCCTTTAGCTTGACACTATTCAACTGGTTGATTAATCACCTTAACCTAGCCTAGGTCAAACCAAACAATGTCCTGGACCTCATTGTGAAATGGAATTTCCCTTCCCTTATATTCATTTGGAATCTTTCTCTCCCCCATTAGTTTTGATGTGTTTGGAAAACTCATAATGACGAACTCTTCCTTAATAAAAGATACTAGCTAAAAATCGTCTTCCTTCACCTTTGTCAAACCATTTTGGAAAACTAGAAAGCCTTCCCCACCAAAGACAAAGATGTTACCCCTCCCTCTACCTTATAAATCCTCAAAAACTAGGATATTTCATAGGTGTTACATTCTCCCTCAAAATATTTAATCCATAAGCACACTAAATAGAAGGCTCCACCAAAAGGCTAGGTGAAATTGAACTTTGATGGCACCTCTAAAGGTAACCTAGGTCCTTTAAGTGGAGGAAGATTTATAAGGAATTCAAAAGGGGAGATGGTGGCTACTTATACGGGTCCCATGCGACCCTAAATAAACCACCTAATAGAGGCCAAAGTGGCTCTCTAGGGTTTATAGTGGGTGCCAAGAATCAACCATAATAGGATAATTGTGGAAGGTAACTCATTGAATATTCTAAATCCTTTGTAGGGGAAAAAAAAACCCCTATCACACCATCAAAGACATCATTAACATTGCCAAATAACTACTAAAGGGCATGTCTCACCTTTCAACTTATCCACACCTATAGGGAAGGAAATGGGGTGGCCAACCTCTTCGCTAGCATTGGTGTTGAACTCTACATTTTAACTATCACATTCTTAATGTCTTACAAGATAAAGGTATTGATGCATGTAAAAATCATCATGTCTCCACACATGTATGATCTTAATTCAAAGGGGTGGATTTTAATTAGGTTGATATATACTTATACCTATATAAGGGGACATAATTGCTATAATGAGTCTTTGGCAGGCTTCTAAAACCATACTTTCTTCTTTCAAATCTACTACATCCAAAAACTTCCTCCTTTTTGCTTTGGCTCTACATACACTGATTTGATGGGAGGTAAAAGGGATAGATTAAACCCAACTCCTGCAAGGATGTTCATGACAAGAAAAAGGCCTAAAAAAAACTAAAATGTGGGGGTCTCATAGAGTTCATGGAGTGAATCATGGAGCATAATGCAAAACTTTCCCACAACTTCACTATGACTTGGAATAGCAAAAAATGACCATTCATGGCATCAAAATTAATGTTATAGAGGAATTCATTAGTAAAACGACTAGTATGTCATGTGAAGGCACCAAGGCATTCAAGGACCAATAAAAAAATAGCTACTACAATGTTTTTTTAGGACAAATGACTTTGTGCAGATAGATAAGAAAGGCTTTCCATAGACTAATCTCTAGCACTAATGGCTTGGAATTTGTCTTCAACTCATGTATTACATGATACTTGAAGGTAAATACACTCTTATATTTTCCCACCATTTTTTGCTGCTAAATCATTTCATTGGCTACAAAATTAGTCTACCTTACTTTCTTTAAAGTCCCTTGAAAGCACTATCTTACTACATCAAGTGAATGGCTCTAATCTCATCCTCCACTAAGGTTTGATTCTCCTACTAGTCAAGCATGGCCAAGCCCTCCATAATCAAGAGGTTCCCCCTATGGGATCCTGCTCTAGGGAGGAATCCTTGATGGAGGATCCCACTGTGGGATCTTATCAGACCTCTACCCACTCCCCTCAGGATAACCTATACAAGTCCACTTCTGACAACCTCCCTCTTAAGTTGTTTATTCCCAAAACTAAGACTATCTCTCTCAATGTGGGTACCTCAATAGAGACCACCCAGAAAGGGAAAGCCATCATAACTAATGAAATGGAAAGGAACAAATTATAACTAGAAAAATTTAACTCCAAGGTTCAACAAGTAGGGATATCCCTTGACAAAATCATTCAAGACTAGAACTCTGTGCACAAACAAGTTGAATCCACAGTTTAAGATTTTGTTCAATTTGCCCAAACCACCCTATCATCTACCATTCAGTTGCCTAAATCCTTAATATCCCCTCCTCTAGGTTCCTCTAAGGGGGTTCTCCCAAATTAGTCTTCCCTACATGTTAAAGGATAAAATCATTCCCCCATGCTCTTCATTGGTGAAGATTGAAGGCCACAAAAACTGCTCAGGTAAAACCTTCCAAGTTAAAAGAGATCATCCTGATGAAGACTCTTGAGGATGTTAAAGACCCACTAGAGGGTTTTCCTCCTAAGTTTATTTTTGATTTCCTATCTTACTAGTTCTTGGTTTGATATTGTAGTTTTTGCTATTTTGGTTTTTTGGCCTTGTTTTGGCCTATTTAAACTTCCGTACTACAATTTGGTGGTTCCAAGATCCCTAAAAAACCTACTTTTTACCTTATAAATTTAAAAAAAAAACATCTTAAACATGTTCAAAATGAGAAAAACTACTTAAGCTTTGTGGATATGTTATTCAAAATTCAAAATGATAAGAAATGCACATAAACTTTGAATCTTTACATGTTAAATGTGTTGTAAACAAGCAAAACCACTTATGTTTTTGTGTTATGTTATTCAAAAATTAAAACTATAAGAAATGCAAATAAATTTTGAATCTTTACATGATAAACATATTCAAAATGAGAAAAATCACTTAAGTTTTGGTGTTACATTATTCAAAACTCAAAATTATAAGAAACTCACTTCACGATTGAATCTTTAACTATTAAACATGTATGAAATGAGCAAAACCTCTTATGTTCTATTGTTATGTGTTTCAAAATCTAAAATTATAAAAAGCACAAATAAAAATTGAATATTTACATGTTAAACATGCTCGAAATGAGAAAAACCATTTAAGTTTTGGTGTTACATTATTGAAAATTCAAAAGTATAAGAAACACACATAAATTTTGGATCTTTACATGTTCAACTTGTTTAAAATGAGCAAAACCACTTGCGTTTTGGTGTTAAACTATTCAAAATTCAAAATTATAAGAAATGTGCATAAAGTTTGAATCTTTACATGTTTAATGTGTATGAAATGAGTAGGCTTGCTTATGTTTTGGTGTTATGTTATTCAAAGTTCAAAATTAGAATAAATGTTCATAAATTTTGAATCTTTACATGCTAAACATGTTTGAAATGAGCAAACCACTTAAATTCTGATGTTACATTATTCAAGATTCAAAATTATAAGAAACATGCATAAATTTTGATTCTTTACAGGTTAAATGTGTTTGAAATGATTAAATTTGCTAGAGTTTTGGAGTTACATTATTCAAAATTCAAAAGTATAAGAAACACACATAAATTTTGAATCTTTACATGTTAAACATGTTCAAAATGAGAAAAATTGCTTAAGATTTAGTTTTACATTATTCAAATTTCAAAATTATAAGAAATACACATAAAGTTGAAACCTTTATTTATTAAACATGTTTGAATTGAGCAAACTTACTTTAGATTTGATGTTACATTATTCAAAATTTAAAATTATAAGAAATGTACATAAAGTTTGAATCTTTACATGTTAAATGTATTCAAAATGAGCAAAACCACTTAAGTTTTGGTGTTATGTTATTCAAAGTTCAAAATTATAATAAACACACGTAAAGTTTTAATATTTAAATGTTAACATGTTTTAAATGAGCAAAAACACTTAAGTTTTGGTGTTATGTTATTCAAAATTCAAAATCATAAGAAATGTGCATAAAGTTTGAATCTTTACATGTTAAACATGTTCTAAATGAGTAAAATTGCTTAAGTTTTGGTGTTACATTATTCAAAGGTCAAAATTATAATAAACATGCATAAATATTGAATATTTACATGTTAAACATGTTCCAAATGAGCAAACCCACTTAAGTTTTAGTGTTATGTTCTTCAAAATTCAAAATTATAAGAAACATACATAAAGTTTGAATCTTTACATGTTAAACATGTTTGAAATGAGAAAAAATCACTTAAGTTTTGGTGTTACATTATTCAAAATTTAAAATTATAAGAAATGTGCATAAAGTTTGAATCTTTACATGTTAAACATGTTTGAAACGAGTGAAATTGCTTGAGTTTTGGTGCTACATTATTTAAAATCATAAGAAACGTGCTTAAAATTTAAATATTTGCATGTTAAACATGTTTGAAATGACCAAAACCACTTAGGTTTTGGTGTTATTTTATTCCATATTAAAAATTAAAAGAAACATGCATAAAGTTTGAATCTTTACATGTTAAACATGTTCAAAACAAGAAAGACCACTTAAGTTTTGGTGTTACATTATTCAAAATTCAAAAATATAAGAAATACACACAAAGTTTGAATCTTTACATGTTAAAAATGAAAGAAATTGCTTATGTTTTCGTATTATGTTATTCAAAATTCAAAATTATAAGAAACACGCATAAAGTTTGAATCGTTACATGTTAAACGTGTTAAAAATGAGAAAAACTATTTAAGTTTTGGTGGTACATTATTCAAAACTTAGAATTATAAGAAATGTGGATAAAGTTTTAATCTTTACATGTTAAACAGGTTGGAAATGAGTAAAACTAGGTAATTTTTGGTGTTATGTTATTCAAAATTCAATATTATAAGAAATGTGCATATAGTTTGAATCATTACATGTTAAACATGTTTGAAATGAGGAAAATCGTTTAAGTTTTGGTGTTATATTATTAAAATTCAAAAGTGTAAGAAATGCGCATAGAGTTTAGAACTTTACACGTTAAAGGTGTTCAAATGAGCAAAACCACTTGAGTTTTGGTGTTAGATTATTCAAAATTATAAGGAACATGCATAAAGTTTGAATCTTTACATGTTAAACATGTTGGAAATGAGCAAAAACACTTAAGTTTTGGTGTTACATTATTCAAAATTATAAGAAATGCACATAAATTTAAATATTTACATGTTAAACATATTGTAAATGAGCAAAACTTCTTAAGTTTTGGTGTTATGTTATTTAAAATTTAAAATTATAAGAAACGTGCATATAGTTATAATATTCACATGTTAAACATGTTGGAAATGAGCAAAACCACTTAAGTTTTGGTGTTACATTAATCCAAATAAAAAAATGATAAGAAACACACATAAATTTTGAAACCTAACAGGTTAAATGTGTTCAAAATGAGCAAAACCACTTAAGTTTTTGTGTTACATTATTCAAAATTCAAAATTATAAGAAATGTGCATTTTTTATTTGACGGGGTAAAAAACTGGGTTTTACAGGGATCCTAGAACTGTAAAAGTGAAATACAAAAAGTATCAACAAGCAAAGCAAAAGATACCAACTAAAACATCAAAATAACACTCCTAAACTAAAAGCAAAGAAAATAGAAAACAATGACAAAGATTAGGAGGGAGGTCCCTCCAATGGGTCTTCAACATCCTTAGGAGTCTTCACTGGGATGTCTTGCTTAACCTTCAAAATCTTGGCCCATGTATGGTTCCAAAGTCCTTCAGTTTCTTCTCCAAGAAAGATCATATGAGGTCAGGGCTAGTTGAGAACACTGAATGAAACACTACACTATTGACTCAGCTTATTTATGTAGAGCAATCCAATCTTGTATAAGCTTGGGAAGGGCCATCCCTACCTCTTGTACCCTAGAGTTGAATTTCTCTAACTATAATTTATTCCTATTGATCTCTTCTATCAGAATGGCTTTACCCTTTCGGGTGGTCTCCATAGAAGGACCCACATCAAGGGTGCTTAGCTTAGGTTTAGGAATGAATAGCTTGAGGGGAGGTCATCAGTAAGGGATTTGGAAAGGCTAGGATATGGGTGTAATCAGAGGGTCGATAGGATCTTGAGGTGGGCTCCTCCTCTAGGGAGTCCTCTCTGGCAGAGGATCTCACAAGGGAACCTCTTGACCATGAAGGGTTTTGCCATGCTTAAGAAGGATAAGGATCAACCCTTGGTGGAGGATATGGTTATTCTCATTTACTTGATGAAGTAAAATGGTACTTTCCAAAGATTTAATTATAAAGAAAGGAAGACTTATCTTATAACCAATAAAGTGATTTAACAACAGGAAGTGGTGGGAAAAGATCAGTGTGTATTTACATTCAAGGGTCATAAAGTGCATAACATGGAGACAAATTTTAGGATAATGATGACGGAGATCTGCTCATTGGAAGCCTTTCTTTTTAATCCTCACAATATTGGTCATTCAAAACAATCATTGCAAAAACTCCTATTTATTTATTTGGTCTTTGAATGTCATAGTCCCCTCACAAGACATATTGGTCACTTCTCCAATGAATTCCTCTATGATAATGTTTCTAGTGCCATAGATGATTACTTTGCATTTGTTCCAAGTCGCTATGAAGTCATGAGCCACTTCTGCATTATGTCCTATGACTCTCTCTATGAACTCAATGAGGCCCCCACATTTTAGTTTCTTTCATACTTTTTTTTGCCATGAACTTCTGTGCAAGAGATGGTTTTGATCCTTTCCCTATCACCTCCCATCGAAGTGATGTCCATAGAGCTGAGATGAGTAGGTGGTAGGTTCTAGATGGAATGATTTTAGACAGTGCAAATGGAGTTTAGGAAGCCCATTGAAAACAACCTATAGTACTTATGCCTCCTCCTATAGACATAGTTACAGATCGGCATAATTAAAATCCACCCCTTGGATGAAATATTGTACACATGTGGTGGCGTGATGATTTTGTCATACAGTGTTATTATCAACCTATAAGGCTTTGAAGAATTATTAGGAATGTTGCTTACATCATGATAGTTTGTTGAAATGTGGAGTTTAACTCCAATACTAGTAAGAAGGTCTGTCACCCCATTACCTTCTCAATAGGTATGGATAATTTGAAAGTGAGTCATGCCCCTCAAGAGTTGTTTGTCATCATTAATGATTTATTTGATAGTATGAGAGAAGGTTATTTTCCCTTCCAAAACATTTAGGATATTTAACAAATCACCTTCCATGCTGATTCTATTCTGATTGATTATGGAATCCAATCGTATACCCTAGAGGGCTACTTTGGCCTCTGTAAGGTGATTTATTTGGGTTCCCATGGGACTTGCAAAAGCAAACAACATCTCCCATTTTAAATTCCTTATAACTCCTCTTCCACTTATGGGGGGCTTGGGTTATCTTTAGAGGTGTCATCAAAGTTCAATTTCACCTAGCCTTTTGGTGGAGCCTTCCTTTTTGTATGCTTATGAATTATAGATTTTAAGGGGGAGCTTAAAAGTTGAGTAATGTCCTAGTTGTTAAGGATATATAAAACTAAAGGAGAGGTAGGTTTTTTGTCTTTTGGGGGGAAAGTTTTCTAGTTTTTTGAGATGGCCTAGCAAAGATGGAGGAAGGCACCTTTCGACTAGTGTCATTTGTATAGGAAGAGGCCACCATTATAGGGTTTTTAGACACACTAGAAATAATGAGGAAGCACAAGATGCCATAAAAAGTATAGGGAAGGGATAATCCAACAATATTTTCATTACACTATGAGGTCAAGGACATTATTTGTTTTGACCCATGTCAGGTTGAATCTGCTAACCAACTAGTTAAACAATGTCGAGCTAAAAGGGCATTCAAGGAATAGGTGATGAACTAAATCTTCCACATTCTGACATATTGGACATCTATTGGAAACAATCAGTCCTCTTTTGGCCAGGTTGTCGATAATCATAATTTTTTCATGTGCTACTAAAGAAATTAACTTTGGGAGTCAAATGCTTCACCCAAAAAAAATCTAGCAATTCCATTCACATTCTAAATTAAGATTGGTGGCATGTTCTGAGTCCACCGAGTAGGAACCATTATCTTTTATAACCCAAATAAAATGGTCTTCATTCTAAATGGAAGGGATATGAACCTAACTTATTAATGAGTTGAGGGACTGAATAGCCTCATATTCTTCTAGTGAGAGTCCTTCACTAGGGAGAATTTTTTAGCACTTTACACTTTCCTTCATTTCCTAGTAATCTTTAATTTTGGGTCCCCATATTTGCTTGAGGTCTCTATATCACCCAACCCAAATACCCTGTGTGAACAAGGGGGTGGAGGATAGTTAGGCATCTTCCCAAAATTCAATTTTCTCACCATTACTAATTTTCCATAAAATTCCTTTTTTTAAAAGATTCTTACAATTGGTTATAGATTTATAGAAGGCAGATCCATCTGTAGGGCCTTCTTCCCATAGGAAGTCATCCACTTCCACTCCTAAGTGTTTATATTTTATAATTCTTGCCCACTCATCATTTTTATTCAATAGTCACCAACCCATTTTTGCCAACAAGGCTATAGTCATTGATATAATGCTTCTAAGGCTGAGACCTTCATTTGCTTTTGGGAGGAAAAAATTTTCCCATGCAATGAGGTTATATATGAATCTTTTTTCAATGCCCCTCCATAAGAAGTTTTTTTTTAATTTGTTCAATTTTAGTAGCTACTTTGGAAGGCATTCTAAAAATAAACATCTGGTAAACAAGAATGTTCTGTATCAAAGCCTTGAGAAGCTAGTATTTCCCTACCTAAGTAAGAAAGGTGACCCTTCCATCTAACCAATTTTTTTTGGATACCATCGATGAAAGGATTCTAAAGCTTGAGATCCATTTTTCCTTCAAGAAATTAGGATGCCTAAATCACTTACCAATAGATTTCCCACTTGACAGTACAATATTCTTGTAATTATTTTCTGCTAGAAGGGAAGGGTGTTAATGAAAAAGAGAGATCTCTTTTAAAAATTAATGCACTGATTGGAAACCTTTTCATAGTTATTCAATATTCATTTTAATTTCTTCACTTCCTCAATAGAGGCTTCTCCTAAAATCATGGTGTCATCAATGAACTGTTCATGGGTATTAGGATCTATGTTAAGAGCCACTAAGATACCTTTAATCAATCCATGAGTGTAGGCTTTTCATAAGATTCTAACTAGTGTTTCCACTAAAAGGATGAAGAGGTAAGGAGAAAGGGGGCCACCCTATCTTAGTCCTATTGAATCAGGAAAGAAACCTTTTGGAACACCATTTATAATAATGGAAAATTTAGGAGTGGCAATATAGTTTCAAATAATCTTCCTAGTATCTTGGTTTAAACCTAGCCTTTTTAGAATCTGCACAAAGAAACTCTAGGAGACCTGATTATAAGCTTTTGACATATCCAACTTGAGCAACATAATGTTTGAATCTTTTCATATTAAACATGTTTAAAATTACAAAAACCACTCAAGTTTTGGTGTTATGTTATTCAGAATAAAAATTATAATAAATGTGCATAAAATTTGAATCTTTACACATTAAAAGTGTTCAAAATGAAAAAAGCAACTTAAGTTTTGGTGTTACATTATTCAAAATTCAAAATTATAAGAAACACACATATATTTTGAATCTTTTCATGTTAAACATCTTTGAAATGAGATAAAACATTTATGTTTTGGTATTATAAGAAATGTGCCTAAAGTTTGAATCTTTACATGTTAAACATGTTCAAAATGAGTAAAACTATATAATTTTTGGTGTTACATTATTCAAAATTAAAAATTATAATAAATGTGCATAAAGTTTGAATCTTTACATGTTAAATGTGTTCAAAATAAGAAACACCACTTAAGTTTTGGGGTTATGCTATTCAAAATTTGAAATTATAAGAAATACACAAAACATTTGAATCGTTACATGTTAACTTGACCAAAAGGACCAAACTCTCTTAAGTTTTGGTGTTATGTTATTAAAAATTCAAAATTATAATAAATGATCATAAATTTTGAATTTTTACATGTAAAATGTGTTTTAAATGAGTAAAACTACTTAAGTTTTGGTGCTACGGTATTCAAAATTTTAAAAAACATGCATAAAGTTTGAATCTTTACATGTTAATCATGTTCAAAATGAGTAAAATCACTTAAATTTTAGTGTTACATTATTCAAAATTAAAAATTATAAGAAACATACATAAATTTTGAATCTTTAATGTTAAATGTGTTAAAAATGAGAAAAACTATTTAAGTTTTGGTGTTACATTATTCAAAATTATATGAAATGCATATAAAGTTTGAATTTTTGCATATTAAACATATTTGAAATGACCAAAACTACTTAAGTTTTGGTGTTATGTTATTCAAAATATAAAAATTATAAGAAATATGCATAAAGTATGAAATTTTACATGCTAAACATGTTTGAAACAAGAAAAACCACTTAAGTTTTGATGTTACCTTATTCAAAATTCAAAATTATAAAAAACATGCATAAAATTTAAATCTTTACATGTTAAACATGTTTGAAAAGAGAGAAACTGCTTATGCTTTTGTATTACATTATTTAAAATTCTAAAAAATGTGCAAAAAGTTTGAATATTTACATTTTAAACATGTTTCAAATGAGCAAAACCACTTAAGTTTTAGTGGTATATTATTCAAAATTCAAAAATATAAGAAACATGGATAAATTTTGAATCTTTACATGTTAAACATGTTGAAAATGAGCAAAACCAGTTAATTTTTGGTGTTATGTTATTCAAAATTACAAGAAATGTGCATATAGTTTGAATATTTACATGTTAAACATCTTTGAAACAAGCAAAATCACTTAAGTTTTGGTGTTACATTATTCAAAATTCAAAAGTATAAGAAATGCATGTAAGGTTTGGATGTCTACATGTTAAACATGTTCAAAATGAGCAAAACCACTTGACTTTTTGTGTTACATTATTTAAAATTCAAAACTATAAGAAACATGCATAAAGTTTGAAACTTTTACGTGTTAGAAATGTTGGAAACAAGCAAAATAGCTTATGTTTTGGTGTTACATTATTCAAAATTCAAAAATATAAGAAACATGCATAAAGTTTGAATCTTTACATGTTACATGTGTTGGAAATGAGCAAAACCAATTAAGTTTTGGTGTTATGTTATTCAAAATTTAAAATTATAAGAAACGTGCATATAGTTTAAATCTTTACATGTTAAATGTGTTAGAACTAAGCAAAACAACTTATGTTTTTGTGTTACATTATTCACAATTTTGAATTATAAGAAACATGCATAAAGTTTGAATCTTTACATATTAAACATGTTCTAAATGAGCAAAATCCCTTGAGTTTTGGTGTTACATTATTCAAAATTCAAAATTATAAGAAAAACACATAAAGTTTGAATTCTTACAAGTAAAATTTGTTCTAAACAAGCAAAACCACTTGAGTTTTGGTGTTACATTTTTTAAAATTTAAAATTATAAGAAACATGCATAAAATTGAAACCTTCACATATTAAAAATCTTCAAAATGAGCAAAACCACTTAAGTTTTGGTGGTACATTATTCAAAGATTAAAATTATAAGAAACACGCATAAAGTTTGAATCTCTACATGTTAAACGTGATCGAAATGAGCCAAATTGCTTAAAATTTGGTGTTACATTATTCAAATTTCAAAATTATAAAAAAATGTGCATAAAATTTGAATCTTTATTTGTTAAACTTGTTTGAAATGAACAAAACTAGTTAAGTTTTGGTTTTACATTATTCAAAGTTCAAAATTATAAGAAACGTGCATGAAGTTTGAATCTTTACATGTTAACTATGTTGAAAATAAGAAAAATAAGTTTTGGTGTTACGTTATTAAAAATTCAAACTTATAAGAAAAACACATAAAGTTTGAATCTTTACATGTTAAACATGTTTGAAATGTGTAAAAAAACTTAAGTTTTTGTCTTATATTATTCAAAGTTTAAAATTATAAGGCACATAAAATTTGAATCTTTACATGTTGAACATGTTCAAAATGAGCAAAACCACTTATGTTTTGATGTTACATTATTCAAAATTTAAAATTATATGAAACACAAATAAAATTTAAATCTTTACATGTTAAAGATGTTGGAAGCAATCAAAATTGCTTATGTTTTGGTGTTACGTTATTCAAAGTTCAAAATTATAAGAAATGTGAATAAATTTTGAATTTTTACATGTTAAACATGTTCAAAAGAGCAAAACCACTTAAGTTTTGGTGTTATATTATTCAAAATACAAAACTATAAGAAACACACATAAAGTTTGAATCTTTACATGCTAAACACATTCAAAATGAGTAAAACTGCTTACAGTTTAGTGTTGCATTATTTAAATGTTTAAAATCATATGAAACATGCATAAAGTTTGAATCTTTACCTATCAAATGTGTTTGATAAGTGAAAAACCACTTAAGCTTTGGTGTTACATTATTCAAATTTCAAAATTATGAGAAAGGTGCATAAAGTTTAAATCTTTACATGTTAAACGTGTTTGAAATGAGTAGAATCGCTTGTTTTTTGGTGCTACATTATTAAAAATTCAAATCTATAAGAAACACACCAAAAGATTGAATTGTTACATGTTAAACATGTTCAAAATGAGTAAACCTATTTACATTTTGATATTATGTTATTTTAATTTAAAAATTATAAGAAATGTGCATACATTTTTAATCTTTACATGCTAAACATATTCAAAATGACTAAAACCACTTAAGTTTTAGTCTTACATTATTTAAAGTTTAAAATTATAAGAAACATACATAAATTTTAAATCTTTACATGTTAAATGTGTTTGAAATGAGCAAAACCACTTAACTTTAGGTGCTACATTATTCAAAGTTCAAAATTATAATAAATACACATAAAGTTTGAATCTTTACATGTTAAATGTGTTTGAAATGAGAAAACCCACTTCAGTTTTGGTGTTACATTATTCAAAATGCAAAATTATAAGAAATGAGCATAAAATTTGACTCTTTATATGTTAAACATGTTTGAAATGAGCAAAAATACTTATGTTTTAGCATTATGTTATCCAAAATTCAAAAATATAAGTAATGCACATGAATTTTGAATCTTTATATGTTAAACTTATTCGAAACAATTAAAATCGCTTAAGTTTTAACATTACATTACTCAAAATTCAAAATTATTAGAATCATGCATAAAGTTTGAAACTTTATATGTTAAACATGTTCAAAACAAACAAAATCACTTAAGTTTTGGTGTTATAATAAATGTGCATAAAGTTTGAATCTTTACATGTTAAACATGTTAGAAATGAGTAGAATTTCTTAAATTTTGGTGTTACATTATTAAAAATCAAGAATTATAAGAAATGCGCATAAAATATGAATCTTTACATGTTAAACGTGATCAAAATGAGCATAACTTCTTGAGTTTTGGTGTTACGTTACTCAAAATACAAAATTATAAGAAACGTGTAGAACATTTAAATCTTTACATGTTAAACATATATGAAACAAGTATAATCACTTGAGTTTTGGTGTTATGTTATTCAAAGTTTAAAATTATAAGAAACACATAAAGTTTGAATCTTTACATGTTAAACATGTTTAGAATGAGTAGGACCTCTTAAATTTTTGTGTTACATTATTCAAAGTTCAAAATTATAAGAAATATGCATAAAGTTTCAATCTTTACATGTTAAACATGTTCAAAATGAGCAAAATTACTTAAATTTTGGTGTTACATTATTCAAAATTATAAGAAATGTACATAAATTTGGAACCTTTACATGTTAAATGTGTTTAAAATAAGCAAAACAACTTAAGTTTTGGTTTTACGTTATTCAAAGTTTAAAATTATAAGAAACATTCATAAAGTTTGAATCTTTACATGTTAAACGTGTTTGAAATGAGCAAACCCACTTAACTTTTGGTGTAATGTTATTAAAAGTTAAAAATTATAAGAAACATGAATAAATTTTGAATTTTTATATGTTAAATGTGTTTGAAATGAGCAAAAGCATTTAATTTTTGGTGTTACATTATTCAAAGTTCAAAATTATAAGAAATGTGTGCAAAGTTTAAATTTTTACATGTTAAACATGTTTGAAATGAGTAAAACTACATAAATTTTGGTGTTACATTATTCAAAGTTCAAAATTATAAGAAACACACATAAAGTTTGAACTTTTACATGTTAAACACATCCAAAATGAGTAAAACTACTTAAGTTTTAGTGTTACATTATTCAAAATTCAAAATTATAAGAAATGCACATAA
>JARHVA010000941.1:257500-380000 GCA_037957365.1 Torreya grandis
TTATGTTATTTGAATTAGTAAATTATTAGAAACACGCATAAAGTTTGAATCTTTACATGTTAAACACATTTGAAATGAGCAAAACCGCTTAAGTTTTGGTGTTACATTATTCAAAACTTAAAATTATAAGAAACACACATATTGTTTAAATCTTTCTAGGTTGAACACATTCAAAGTGAGCCAAACTACTTAAGTTTTAGTATTATGTTATTCAAAGCTCAAAATTATACAAAACACACATAATGTTTCAATCTTTACATGTCAAACACATTTGAAATGAATAAAACCATTTAAGTTTTGGTGTTACATTATTCATAGCTCAAAATTATAAGAAACATACATAACATTTGAATCTTTACATCTTGAACATATTTAAAATGAGTAAAATCACTTAAATTTTGGTGTTATGTTATTCAAAGCCCAAAATTATAAGAAACGTGCATAAGATTTTGTTATTTAAATGTTAAACATGTTTAAAATGAGCAAAACTACTTAAGTTTAGGTGTTACATTATTCAAAAACACAAAATTATAAGAAATTTGTATAAAGTTTGAATCTTTACATATTGAACATGTTTGAAATGGTCAAAACCACTTAAGTTTTGGTGTTACATTATTCAAAGCTCAAAATTATAAAAAATATACATGAAGTTTGAATCTTTACATGTTAAACACATTCATAATGATTAAAACCGCTTATGTTTTGGTGTTACATTATCCAAAGCTCAAAATTATAAGAAACACACATAAATTTTGAATCTTTACATATTGAGCAGGTTCAAAATGAGTAAAACCACTTATGTTTTTGTGTTACATTATTTAAAGCTCAAAAATTATAAGAAACTTGCATAAACTTTGAATCTTTACATGTTAAACGCGTTTAAAATGAGCAAAACTACTTAAGTTTTGGTGTTACATTACTCAAATCTCAAAATCATAAGAAATATGCATAAAGTTTGAATCTTGACATATTGAACATGTTCAAAATGAGATAAAGCACTTAAGTTTTGCTTTTATGTTATTCAAATCTCAAAATTAAAAGAACTGTGCATAAACTTTGAATCTTTACATGTTGAACACATTCAAAACAAGCAAAACCACTTAAATTTTAGTATTATGCTATTCAAAGCTCAAAATTATAATAAATTTGCATAAAGTTTGAGTCTTCACATGGTGAAATTTTTCAAAATAAGCAAAACCACTTAAGTTTTCATGTTACATTATTCAAAGCTCAAAATTATAAGAAATGCAAGTAAAGTTTGAATCTTTACATGTTGAACATGTTCGAAATGAGCAAAACCCCTTAAGTTTTGGTGTTAAGTTATTCAGATCTCAAAATTATAAGAAACATGCATAAATTTTCAATCTTTACATGTTGAACATGTTTGAAATGACCCAAACTACTTAAGTTTTTGTGTTATGTTATTCAAAGCTTAAAATTATAATAAATATGCATAAAGTTTGAATCTTTACATGTCGATCACATTTGAAATGAGCAAAACCACTTATGTTTTGGTATTAAGTTATTCAAAGCTCAAAATTATGAGAAATATGCATAAAGTTTGAATCTTTACATATTAAACATGTTTAAAACCAATAAAACTACTTAAGTTTTGGTGTTATATTATTCAAATCTCAAAATTATAAGGAACGTGTATAAATTTTGAATCATTACTTGTTAAACATGTTCAAAATGAGCAAAATAGCTTAATTTTTAGTGTTACATTATTCACAACTCAAAATTATAAGAAATGCATATAAAGTTTGAATTTTACATATTGAACATCTTCCAAACGAGTAAAACTACTTATGTTTTGGTCTTACATTATTCAGAAGTCAAAATTATAAGAAATGTGAATAAAGTTTGAATCTTCACATGTTGAACACATTTGAAACAAGCAAAATTGATTAATTTTTGGTGTTACATAATTCAAATCTCAAAATTATAAGAAACGTGCAAAATTTTTGAATCTTTACATGTTGAACACATTTGAAAAGAGCAAAAATACTTAAGTTTTAGTGCTACATTATTCAATTCTCAAAATATAATAAATGTGAATAAAGTTTCAATCTTTACATGTTGAACATGTTCAAAACAATCAAGACCTCTTAAGTTTTGGTGCTACATTATTCAAATCTCAAAAATATAAGAAACATACATAAAGTTTAAATTTTTACATGTTAAACACGTTTGAAATGTGCAAAACTACTTAAGTTTTGGTGTTATATTATTCAAATCTCAAAATTATAATAAACATGCATAAATTTTAAATCTTTATGTGTTGAACACATTTAAAAAGAGCAAAACTACATAAATGTTGGTCTTATGTTATTCAAAGCCCAAAATTATAATAAACACACATAAAATTTGAATCTTCACATATTGAACATGTTTCAAACAAGTAAAACTACTTAAATTTTTGTATTATGTTATTCAAGGCTCAAAATTATAAGAAACACACATAAAGTTTGAATCTTTACATGTTGAACATGTCCACAATTAACAAAACTACTTATGTTTTGGTGTTACATTATTCAAAACTCAAAATTATAAAAACCATGCATAAAGTTTGAATCTTTACCTATTAAACACATTCAAAATGATCAAAATCACTTAGGTTTTAGTGTTACATTATTCAAAGCTCAAATTTATAAGAAACACACATAAAGTTTGAATCTTTACATGTTGAACAAAGCTAAATCACATAAGTTTTAGTATTACATTATTCAAAGCTCAAAATTATAATAAATGGACATAAAGTTTAAATCTTTACATGTTGAACACATTCGAAACAAGTAAAACCACTTATGCTTTGGTGTTACATTATTCAGAGCTCAAATTTATTAAAAAATGTGCATATAGTTTGAATCTTTACATGTTGAGCACGTTTAAAATGAGCAAAACCACTTAAGTTTTGGTTTTATGTTAGTCAAATTTCAAAATTATAAGAAACATGCATAAAGTTTGAATCCATGCATGTTAAACACATTTGAAAAAAAAAAAAACTACTTAATTTTGGTGTTTCATTATTCAAAGCTCAAAATTATAGAGAAACATGCATAAAGTTTGAATTTTTACATGTTAAACATGTTTAGAATGAGTAAAACTACTTAAGCTTTGGTGTTAAGTTATTCAAAACTCAAAATTATAAGAAACACGCATAAATTTTGAATATGAACATGTTGTACACATTTAAAAGGAGTAAAACCATTTAAGTTTTACTGTTACGTTATTCAATACTCAAAATTATAAGAAACACGCAAAAAGTTTGAATCTTTACATGTTGAACATGTTTAAAACAAGCAAAGCCACTTAATTTTTGGTGTTACATTATTCAAAGCTAAAAATTATCTAAAAAAATGTGCATAAATTTTGAATTTTAACAAGTTAAACATGTTTTGTACTAGTAAAACCGCTTAAATTTTGGTGTTACATTATTTAAAGCTAAAAATTATAAGTAACACACATAAAGTTTGAATTTTTACATGTTGAACACGTTCAAAATAAACAAAACCGCTTAAGTTTTGGTGTTACATTATTCAAAGCTCAAAATTATAAGAAATATATATACAAATTGAATCGTTACATGTTGAACATGTTCAAAACAAGTAAGTCCTCTTAAGTTTTTGTGTTACGTTATTGAAAGTTCAAAATTATAAGAAATACATATAAATTTTGAATATTTACATGTTGAACAGGTTTGAAACAAGTAAAACCACTTAAATTTTGGTGTTACATTATTCAAAGCTCAAAATTATAAGAAAAGTGAATAAATTTTAAATCTTTACATGTTAAAAATGTTTCAAACAAGCAAAACTAGTTATGTTTTGGTGTTACATTATTCAAAGCTCAAAATTATAAGAAACACACATAAAGTTTGAATCTTTACATGTTGAGCACATTTGAAATGAAAAATTCTTCTTAAGTTTTGGTGTTACATTATTCAAAGCTCAAAATTATAAGAAATGCACATAAAGTTTGAATCTTTACATGTTGAATACATTTAAAATGAGCAAAACTGCTTAAATTTGTATGTTATGTTATTCAAAGCTCAAAATTATAAAAAATTGTGCATAAAATTTGAATCTTTACATGTTATACATGTTTGAAATAAGCAAAACTACATAAGTTTTAATGTTACATTATTCAAAGCTCAAAATTATAAGAAGCGTGCATAAAGTTTAAATCTTTACATGTTGAGCATGTTTGAAATGAGCAATGTCAGGATCTTAGAGTCCAATTGATTACTTTCGTATAAGCAATTAAACACGGAATTGAAACCAGAAGTAATAAGTAACTAGAAATTAGAAACAACAAATAGTAGGAGATATGAGAAACAACCAATCTATATTAAACTCTTCCAGAAGGAAATACAATGAAGAAATCTCTTTCTCCTCACACCTCTCAGATGTACAGTAATTTTCCCTCAAGAGTTCTCTCTCTCTCTCTCTCTCTCTCTCTCTCTCTCTCTCTCTCTCTCTCTCTCTCTCTCTCTCTCTCTCTCTCACACACACACACACACACACACACACACACACACAATCAATCAATTACAACCAACTCAATTACTAAATTGTTCCCCCTTCAATCTTAATACTTCCCCATGGGTCTCTTAAATAGAATTGAAAGCAAACAATAATTAGAAAAATAGACTCAAGACTAATTTTAGTCTTTACATGCAAACTAACTGTTCTCCTAAAAATAGCAATTCTAATTCTATAAATGCCTAAAAACGTACATAAGTCGGTGTCGGTCTAAAGATGACCAATGCCGGCTGACCCCTGACTGATGTCGGTTGACCCCTAACCGATGCCGATCGATTTCGATCGACCCCTAACCTATGTCAATTGGTTCTGACCAATGTCGGTTACTGTGAAAGCCTAGCAACCTCAACATTAGCTCATTGGTGAAGCTTTTAGCTCCACAACTCAATAATCTCCCACTTGGAGATAAACAACTGCACCTGTACTTGTACATCAACATCCTTTAAACATCTCTGGCTTGTTTCTTCCTCTTCAAGTTTAATCTTGAAGACCAACAAAAGTTGAATGAAGATTCAACTTCTCTTTTGTTACCGGCTTTGTTAACATATCAGTAGGGTTCTTATCCGTATGGATCTTTTCCAGCTTCAACTGTCCATCCTCCATTACCTATCTAATGAAGTGGTACCTAAGCTGTATATGTTTGGTTCTTGAGTGAAAGGTTGAATTCTTTGCCAAATGAATTGCACTTTGACTATCACTGTATAATCTATAACTCTCTTGCTCCTTTCCCAACTCTTCCATGAACCAAGTCATCCAAATCATTTCCTTGCTAGCCTCTGTGACTGTAATGTATTCTGCCTCTGTAGTAAACAAGGCAACAACCTTATGCAACTTTAAAATCCAGCTAACCATCGTTCCACCAACAGTGAACACATATCCTATGGTTCTTCTCCTACCATCCAAGTCACCTACCATATCCGAATCTACATACCCATGTAGAGAAGTGTTTAACCCTCCATAGCATAAATGCCTACTGCTAGTCCCTCTCAGATATCTAAGAATCCACTGAACTGCTTTCTAGTGTTCCTTTCTTGGATTGGCCATAAACTTGCTGACAACTCCCACTGCTTGGGAAATATCTGGTATAGTACATACCATTGCATACATCAAGCTCCCAACTACCGAAGCATATGGAACTCTACTCATGTACTCAACCTCATCATGTGATTTAGGACACTGTACTTTGCTCAACTTGAAGTGTCCAACCATAGGTGTGCTTACCGATTTTGCATCCTGCATATTGAACCTCTCCAACACCTTATTCACATAATCCTCTTGAGACAAAATCAAACTATGATTTTTCCTGTCTCTCTTAATACTCATGCCAAGGATTTTCTTTGCTGCTCCTAAATCCTTCATGGCAAATGTGTGAGCTAATTTTACCTTAAGCTCAGTAATTTCCTGCATGTGTGAACCTGCAACAAGCATATCATCTACATACACTAACAAGATAAGTTTGAATCTTTATGCATTAAACGTGTTCAAAATGATCAAAATAGCTTAAGTTTTGGTGTTATGTTATTCGAAGTTCAAAATTATAAGAAATGCATATAAAATTTGAATCTTTACATGTTAAACATGTTCAAAATGAGAAAAACCACTTAAGCTTTGTTGTTACATTATTTCAAATTTAAAATTAAAATAAATGCACATAACACATGAATCTTTACATGTTAAACATGTTTGAAGTGATCAAAATCACTTAGGTTTTGGTGTTACATTATTCAAAGATCAAAATTATTTTAAAAATGTGCATAAAGTTTGAATTTTTACACATTAAACATGTTTAAAATAACCAAAACCACTTAATTTTTGGTGTTAGGTTACTCAAAATTATAAGAAACATGCATAAATTTTGAATCTTTACATGTTAAAGATGTTGAAAATGAATAAAATTGCTTAAGTTTTGGTGTTACATTATTCAAAATTAGAAATTATAAGAAATCTACATAAAGTTTTAATCTTTACATGTTAAATGTGTTCAAAACAAGCAAAACCACTTATGTTTTGGGGTTAATTTATTAAAATTTTGAAATTATAAGAAATGTACATAACTTTTTAATCCTTACGTGTTAAACATGTTCAAAACAAGCAAACCCACTTATGTTTTGGTGTTATGTTATTAAAAATTTAAAATTATAAGAAACGCCTATAAATTTTGAATCTTTACACGTTAAACATGTTCAAAACAATCAAAACTGCTCAAATTTTGGTGTTACATTGTTCAAAATTCAAAGTTATAAGAAACGTGCAAATTTTTTGAATCTTTACATGTTAAACATGTTGGTAAGAAGCAAAATTGATTAAGTTTTAGTATTACATTATTCAAAATTTAAAATTATAAGAAACACACATAAAGATTGAATCTTTACATGTTAAGTGTGTTTTAAATGAGTAAAATATCATGAGTTTTGGTGTTTTATTTTTAAAAATTCAAAATTATAAGAAACACGCATAAAATTTGAATCTTTACATGTTCGAAACAAGTAAACCCACTTAAGTTTTGGTGTTGTGTTATTCAAAATTAAAATTTATAAAAAAATGCACATAAAGTTTGAATCTTTACATGTTAAAAGTTTTCAAAACAAGAAAAAATGCTTAAGTTTTGGTGTTACATTATTAAAAATTCAAAATTATAAGAAACCTAAATTTTGAATCTTTCTATGTTAAACATTATCAAAATGAGCAAAACTGCTTAAGTTTTGGTGTTACATTATTCAAAACTATAAGAAACATCCATAAATTTTAAATATTTCCACATTAAACATGTTCAGAATGAGCAAAACATCTTATGTTTTGGTGTTACATTATTCAAAATTAAAAATTATAAGAAACATGCATAAAGTTTAAATCTTTACATGTTAAACATGTTGGAAATCAACAAAACCACTTAATTTTTGGTGTTACATTATTCAAAATTTATAATTATGATAAAAACACATAAAGTTTAAATACTTACATGTTAAACATGTTTGAAATGAGCAAAATCACTGAAGTTTTGGTGCTACATTTTTCAAAATTCAAAATTATAAGAAATGTACATAAAGTTTGAATATATACATGTTAAACATGGTCAAAACGAGTAAATCCACTTATGTTTTGTTGTTACTTTATTGTAAAATTCAAAATTATAAGAAACATGCATAAAGTTTAAATCTTTACATGCTAAACATGTTCAAAATGAGCAAAACTGATTAGGTTTTGGTGTTATGTTATTCAAAATTATAAGAAACGTGCATAAATTTTAAATCTTTACATGTTAAACATATTTAGAATGAGCAAAACTTCTTAAGTTTTGGTTTTACATTATTCAAAATTATAAGAAACACACATAGAGTTTGAACTTTACAATGTAAACATGTTCACAATGATCAAAACAACTTAAGTTTTGTTGATACATTATTCAAAATTCAAAATAATAAGAAACACACATAAAGTTTGAATCTTTATATGTTAAATGTGTTTGAAATGGTCAAAATTGTTTGAATTTTGGTGTTATGTTATTCAAAATTCAAAATTATAAGAAATGCACATAAAGTTAGAACACTTACATGTTAAACATGTTCGAAAGGAGCAAAATCACTTAAGTTTTGGTGTTACATTATTCAAAATTCAAAAGTATAAGAAACATGCATAAAGTTTGGATCTTTGCATGTTAAATGTGTTTGAAATGAGAAAAATCACTCGAGTTTTGTGTTAAATTATTCAAAATTTAAAATTATAAAAATTGCACATAAAGTTTGAATCTTTACATGTTAAATTCAAAACAAGCAGAATCACTTAAGTTTTGGTGTTACATTATTCAAAGTTTAAAATTATAAGAAATGTGCCTAAAGTTTAGATCTTCACATATTAAACATGTTCAAAATGAGCAAAACAATGTTATTTTTAACAATATTTCTTCAGATTGTAATGTTTCTACTTTGAGCAAGTCATCTATCATTTTAAATGTTCTCTTACAGATTCAAGTTCAAACAAACAAAGTTACCATGTAGCTTAGTCACCTCTAGGATCTTCTCACCCATTTGGGAGATGCTCCTTATGCCATGGTGTGGGTTCTACCATCTCCACCTTAGGAAGACATACTGGAAGATAGAACTTACCACCTCAAGATGAACACCGATGTAGCCAATCTCGGTATCACTCTCATAGTGGCACCCCATACCAATACATGACCCCTCTTGGGTAGCACCGAGGGTGGTAGCCTCTACTTCCTTCCCTTATTGGGAAGGATGTTTGTGATGCTCCTCCTCCTCCTCTACACCCAAATTTTTGGGCGGTTACCACCTATTGGTCAGTCAAATGTGTTGGACAAGTTTCCCAAGCTCTCTCTAGCCATTTTTCCCACTTGAACATAGGAAGAAAAGGATGACAAGCACACTACTCAACCTTTTGGCTAGGAGTTGATTCTAGATGGTAATGACTTGCCAAGCTTAGCTGGGATCTTGATGATGTGGATCCTCTACCTTCTAGCCTTGTTCTGCTTACTTAATATTATCTTTTATGACTACTTTATGACTTGTTCTTAGGTAGGGCCTAGTTAGTTTTTCTACTATTGTTTCTAGTTCTAAGGCTATGCCTAGTCTGACTATGTGGCATGCTTTCATACTCACTATTTTATTTGTGAATTATATATATATATATATCATTGAAAAAAATCAAAATTATAATATATGCACTTGAAGTTTGAATATTTACATGCTAAACATGTTCGAAATGAGCAAAACCATTCAAATTTTGGTGTTACATTATTCAAAATTTAAAATTATGAGAAATATGTCTAAAGTTTGAATCTTTACATGTTAAACATATTCAAAACAAGCAAAATTGTTTGAGTTTTGGTGTTACATTATTCACAATTCAAAATTATAATAAATATCCATAAAGTTTGAATCTTGACATGTTAAATGAGATTGAAATGAGAAAAATTGCTTATGTTTTGGTGTTACATTTTTTATTATTCAAAATTTTAAGAAACAGACATAAAGTTAAAATTTTTACATGTTAAACATGTTTGAAATGAGCAAAACCACTTAAATTTTGGTGTTACATTATTCAAAATTCAAAATTATAAAAAAACACACATAAAATTTGAATCTTTACATGTTAAACATGTTTGAAATGAGCAAAACTACTTGAGTTTTGGTGTTACATTATTAAAAATTTAAAATTATAAGAAATGTACACAAAGTTAAAACATTTACATGTTAAACATGTCTAAAACAAGTAAATCCACTTAGGTTTTGGTGTTACATTTTTTAACATTTAAAAGTATAAGAAACATGCATAATGTTTGAATCTTTACATGTTAAACATGTTCAAAACTAGCAGATTTGCTTAAGGTTTGGTCTTACATTATTCAAAGTTCAAAATTATAAGCAATGTGCAAAAAAGTTTGAATTTTTGCATGTTCAACATGTTCAAAAATAGTAAAATTGATTTTGTTCGGGTGTTACATTATTAAAATTTCAAAAATATAAGAAACACACATAAAGTTTGAATCCTTACATGTTAAATGTGTACGAATTGAGCAAAACCGCTTTAAGTTTTGGTGTTACATTATTCAAAATTCAAAATTATAAGAAACTCACATAAAGTTTGAATATTTACATGTTAGATGTGTTTGAAGCAAGCAAAACTATTTAAGTTTTGGTGTTATGATATTTAAATTCAAAATTATAAGAAATGCATAAAGTTTGAATCTTTACATGTTAAACATGTTTAAAATGAGCAAAAGCATTTAAGTTCTGGTGTTTTGTCATTTAAAATTCAAAATTAGAATAAACACACATAAATTTAGAACATTTATAGGTTAAACATGTTCGAAATGAGCAAAACCACTTAAGATTTGGTGTTACATTATTCAAAGTTCAAAATTATAAGAAACGTGCATAAAGATTGAATCTTTATATGTTAAACTTGTTGGAAATGAGCACATCCACTTAAATTTTGGTATTACTTTATTCAAAGTTCAAAATTAAAAGAAACATGTATAAAGTTTGAATCTTTACATGTTAAAAATGTTTGAACTGAGTAAAACCACTTAAATTTTGGTGTTATGTTATTAAAAGTTCAAAATTATAAGAAATGCACATAAAATTAGAAAATTTACATGCTAAACATGTTTAAAATGATCAAAACCACTTAAGTTTTGGTGTTACGTTCTTCAAAGTCCAAAATTTTAAGAAACATGCATAAAGTTTGAATCTTTACATGTTAAACGTGTTCAAATTGAGCAAAATAACTTATGTTTTGGTGTGTAGATCTTGTTAGGAATTTTGTTAGAGAGCAAAAGCCAGACCTCCTTCTGCTTCAAGAAACTAAAATGAGTAAGGAGAAAGCTGAACAGATCAAAGACTTTAAAAATTACACCTTTAAAGCTAGTAGCTCTGAAGGCGCTTCCAGAGGTACTGCGATATTATGGAGAAAAAATCTTTTTGCTGGTTCTATTTTGATGGAAAGTAAAAAAAATTTGGCGGTTAAATTAACAAATGTTGACCAAAAGGAAAGTTGGTATGTTGTTAATATTTATGCTCCTAATATCAGGAATGAAAGGAAAAAGGTATGGGAAACTCTCTCAAAGCTCAGAAGGAAAGATCACTGTGGGCGTTGGATTATAATGGGAGACTTTAATGTCCCTCTATATGATTATGAGAAAATGGGTGGTAATACAATTCAAATGGAAGGGAGAATTGACCTCATGAAGTTTATAAGCAAAGAAGGTTTAATGGATGTGGAGCTGCAAGGAATTCAGTACACCTGGAGCAATAAGAGACTTAACAAGGAATGCATACAGGCCAAGCTTGACAGGGCTCTCATCTCCCCAAACTGGATAAAAGACTATAATTGCAAGTTGGAAGCACGCCACAGAATAGGCTCAGATCATTTCCCTCTAATATTCTTAGCGGATAAACTAAACCAAAAAAAGAATCATCCATTCAGATTTGAAAAGATGTGGCTGCAACATCCACAGTTTGAAGACAAAATAAAAGAGTGGTGGAATATCTCTATAGAGGGATCAACTCTCTTTCGAGTTGTTTCCAAACTCAAAAATGTTAAAAAGAAAGTTAAGAAATGGAATAAGGACTGTTTTGGAAATATTTTTGTGGAAAAGAAGCTCATTAAGGAGAATATCAGAAGAATACAAGAAAAAATCCAGCAATATGGATATACTTCTGAATCCCAAAGAGAAGAAAGCGAACAATTGGTACAGTACCAAGACATAATAACTAAGGAGGAAATTTATTGGAGACAAAGATCAAGGGTGCAATGGTTGAAAGAAGGAGATAAAAATACTAAGTTTTTCCACCTCTCCACTTTGAAACACAGAGTGAAAACACATATTCATCATTTGAAAAAAGGAGCTCAGAAGATAATAGAGGAAAAGGAAATTAAGGAGGAAATGATGTCATTTTTCTCCTCCCTGATGAAGGCAGATAGAAACATTGACTTGAAAAGTCAGGCTGATATTCTACGAGTGATTCCCCCATTGATCACGAAGGAGCAGAATAATATGTTATGTTCTATACCTAAGGAGGAGGAAATCTTTAAAGCTGTAAGATCTCTTGGAGGAGAAAAAGCTCCTGGACCAGATGGTTTCCCCATGTTCTTTTTTCAAAAGCTCTGGAAATTTATAGGAAAGGATGTCAGTAACGCGGTGAAGGAGTTTTTTGGAGCTAAACAGATGCTGAAGGAAATTAATGCCACTTTTCTATGCCTTATTTCGAAGAAAGCAGGTGCGGATAGCCCTGATCAGTTCAGGCTGATAAGTTTGTGCAACTCTCTCTATAAGATAATCTCCAAAGTACTTACGACCAGACTAATCCTTGTGATCCCCTCGATAATTGCTGATCAGCAAAATGGATTCATTCCTGGTAGACAAATCCTCAACTCAGTTATAACGGTGCATGAGAATATTCATTCACTTCTCAAATCCAACACTGAGGGGTTCTTAATGAAAGTGGATATAGCTAAAGCATACGATAGGGTGGATTGGCATTTCCTTTTTAAAAGCCTTATTGCCTTTGGATTTGAACAAAGAGTGGTTGATATTATCAAACAGTTGATATCTACTACTTCAATAGCTGTGTTGGTAAATGGGACCTCGTCTCAGTTTTTCAATCCGTCTAGGGGATTAAGACAAGGGGATCCTATATCCCCTATTCTATTTACTATCATGGCAGATAGTATGGGACGATACCTTGGGGACTTGGTTCATAGAAGTTAGTATAAAGGTCTAAGACCCTCTTCGCATCCTTTAACTTGCTCCCATGGTCAATTTGTGGACGATACTATTTTCATGGGACAGTCTGAAGTTACTGAAGCAAGAACTCTTAAGGAAGCAATTAATCTATACACCTCTGCCTCTGGACAACTGATAAACTGGAATAAAAGTGCAGTTTTCTTTACTAATACCCCTGTTTATAGACAGAACAAAATTGCTAGAATTCTTGATTGCTCTATAGGCTCTTTTCCTTCCATATACCTTGGTCTCCCTTTTGGATTGAAAGCCCCTGAAGCTTTTTGGGAAGGTCTTATTAATATATTTAGTAAGAAGTTAGCGGGATGGAAAGGCTGTCTTCTTAGCCAAGGAGGAAAGTTAACTCTCCTCAAAGCTAGTCTTCAAAGTATACCTACGTATGCTTTGAGTCTTTTAAAAATCCCTTCTAAATTTGCTGAGGCAATTGAAAAAATCCAAAGAAACTTTCTTTGGTCAGGTTCTGAGGAGAAAAGGAGAATGCCTCTTATTGCATGGGATAACATTTGCAAACCGGTTAAGGATGGTGGACTTGGTATAAGGAAAATAAGAAGTATGAACAATGCCCTTTTAGCTAAATAGGGATGGAGGGTCTATCAGGAAAATAAAGAATAGAGTAAAATATGGAAGCATAAGTATTTATTTAAGGCACAGTCACTTCATGACTTCTTTACTACTCCAGATATTTCTCATCCGTCTGCTATTTGGGGAGCAGTCCATGGAACAAAACATGTTCTTGAAGAAGGAAGTTCATGGAAAGTAGGTAATGGTAAAAAGGTGAAATTCTGGGAAGATATTTGGGTAAGAGGTAAACCCTTACAGGAAGAAATCCAAGATAAAGATGTTATAGAAAGATGTAAACAAAGAGTGGGCATAATGGTTAATCAATACTGGCAAAACAACACTTGGGTAAACCTCACTGACTATGATCAAGATCTCAAGGATATTCAATTATCCCTAAATGCTATATCCCTATATCCTAATCAAGAAGACAAAATTGTTTGGTATCAGGAGCCAAGTGGACAGTTTAAAGTCTCTTCCATCTTCATCTCCAAGGGAAATGGCAGAAAATCGTTATGGACAAGAGCCTGGATTAAGGGGCTCATTCCTAAAATCAAGTTCTTTTTCTGGACCCTTCTCCAAAATAAAATTTTGACTCTGGATAATTTACAGAAACACGGAATCAATATAGTTAACAGGTGTATTTTGTGTAAAAGAGACCTTGAAGATAGAGATCATCTGTTTGTGAATTATTCCTTCACTCAGCTTGTTTGGAAGGAGGTTCTCAATCTGTGGGGCATTACATGGATTCATCAAAAAAATGTTGAACTTTCTCTCAAAAGCTGGTATTGCCCTTCAAAGAATCCTGAAGTTCTCTTCTTATGGAAAATTACTCTTCCTCATATCTGGTGGGGAATATGGAAGGAAAGAAATAACCGAATATTCAGAAACAAAGAGCTCCCTGGATGGGTGGTAGGCCAGAACATCATTAGAGCTCTAAAGGAAAATTTTTCTTCCCAAAAAAATCTAAGCTCTAATCTCAATGTGGATAATCCCCTGAGGAAGGATTTTATTCTCGGTAAACCTGATAACCCCAGATCAGGTGTTATTTGGATTAGTCCACCTCAAGATTGGATTAAAGGTAACTTTGACGGTGCAGCAAAAGGGAACCCAGGAAATGCTGGTTGTGGTGGTGTTCTGAGAAACCATGTGGGAATGGTTATTGATGCTATTGCAATTCCCATTGGTATATCTAACTGCCACATTGCCGAAGCTACAACTGCCCTCCAGACCCTTAAATTAGCTGTAGACTCGGGATATTCCAAATTGTGGCTTGAAGGGGACTCTTTGAATGTTATAAATATCCTTAATAATAAGAATATTGTGTCTTGGACCATAGAGGATAAGGTAAAGGAGATGAAAACTCTTTTGAATAAATTTGAAGAAATAAAAATCACCCATACCTATTGTGAAGCCAATGGTGTTGCAGATTGGCTTGCTAATTACGTTGTCCAGGAAGGGCAAAAAGTGAGGTGGGATGAAACCTTAGTAAGGAATGTGGATTTAAGGGCGATCATTCTTCTCGATGCCACACATGCGAAAGAAGGTAGGATTGGAGTGTAATAAAATCTTAATGAGTAGGAGGAGTGGCAGCACGGGGAAAGGAACCCAATTATTAAAGAGTAAGGCCCTCAAGAGGGAGAAGCGGATCCTGAAAAGCCATAAACAAAGTCGATGTCCCAATCAACTTGACAGCAGGAGGATCCAGGGTAATATCCATAGTAATTGGGATTCAAAGAAAATGAGTATGGCGCGTGAAAGGAAGGGAGAACCCCGTAAACAGGAGCCCAAGAGCTGTGCAGAATGGAGAGAGAAACATCAAGTCTAGAGAATTTTGCAGAAAGGAAATGTTACGAGCTACATCGAAAGACTCCACGGCTCTAAACCGCATATCACGACGGCCTTCTTCAAAAATTGGTCTGAAGACAGGGTCACCCTGCATGGTATAACTATAAATTTAACTGAGAATTTTCTTGCTGAGGTTACAGGGTTGTTAATGGAAGGAATCAAATTTTCAAAGCAGACCAGCATTTTGAACGAGGCATTTTGTAAGTTCCCCAAAACGGATGAGGAGGAGCAGAAGTTGGTCAAAAATGGGGATTTTTATGAGCTGAATCAGATAAAAGGGATTTGGAGGGACGTCCTAAGCTATATAAGGGAGTACTTCATCCTGGATGGCAGAAGCAAACGAGTGCATAAGTTCCATTTTGTCTTCCTCAACCACTTCAGGCATAAGGTTAGCTTGTCTTTTCCTTTCTATCTTCGCTACTCCCTGATTCAAAGCCTTTATGCTCATAGGAAAAAGGATTTGCACCCTATTCTTCATGAAGGCCTTATTTTGCTTATTGAAGGCTATTGCAAGAATAGGGCACTAGTTAAGTATCCCAAACAGGGGAAAAATAAGTTGCCAGGGAATAAAAAGAATGAAAATGTAAGCAGAAGAGGAAAAATTAAGACCCCTAGTCCTAATAAATAGAATGTAGAAGAAGAAAGGGGTCGGGAGAGAATTGAAGAACCCGATGAGGAAAAACCGGAGGAAGAAGATGGAACTGAGAGCTGGGACACCAACACTAGTAATGATGAAGAAGGATCTGAGGAAATTGAAAAAGAAAAAGTCAATACAGAGGAGGATTCTGCTACCAGAACAGAAGAGACGGAGGAAAACCAGAAAGTGGCGGAGGATGACATTGTCCAGGAAGATCCTGGTGAGGACCCAACTTCTAAGAATGAAAAGGAAATCTCTGTCCAAGAAGATATTCAAAACATGGAGATGGAAATTCAAAATGGAATCAATGAGCGGGAACAAAAGAGTCAAGAAGACTTCTTTGAAGAAGCTAGGAATAGCCCCAATAAAAAGTCTAAGGATTGGAGAGGGAAGAATTAGAATGATGAAATACACACTCCTATGACTTGGGTTAACTGTAAAGCTGAGTCTTCTTCCCAATTAGATTCCTGGTTGTGTAGGGAGATCATTGATCTCAAGAGAAAAGTGGAAACTTTGGAAGATTCTCTAAAAGCTACTTGGAACAAAGTAAACAACATGGAAAATCAGTTAAGCGAGATCCCTGTTAAGCTCAAAGCTTACGAAAACAACCTCCGGGAACTAATAAAGGACAACAGAAAGAAAATGGAGGAAGTAACGACTAACATTTGTGCAGCTGCTATCAATATAGGTAAACGAGCCAATGAGGAGACCAAAGCACTAGAGGGTCCCAGCAAAAGGACAAGGCAAAGTTCCAGAAAGAAAGATACACAAAAAGGAGCTTTGCTAGAGGTTACCACCCAAGAAACTACTTTGAAAGGAAAAGAAGCCATGAACTTGATACTAGAACTGGATGAATCATCTGGTCCTTCTTGTTGGTTAAGAAACTGGTACTGATCTTTGTTCTTCTTTTGTTAGCTTTTGTTTGTTGTACCACCAGACTTCTGTTTCTGGGTTTTGACCGGATGTGTCTCTTATGGTTTCAGGACCATTCAAAACCTATTTTTGCTACCTCACTGTAGTGTTTTTTAGACATTGCCTGTGGGCTTAGTTGTTCTTATTTTGCTCTCTGTTAAAGGGTTTTGGGGCCCCTTCAAAACCTGATTTTACCTCAATCTAAAACTTATGTTTTGGTGTTACAGTATTCAAAGTTTAAAATTATAAGACATGCACATACATTTTGAATCTTTACATGTTAAACATGTTTTAAATGAGTAAAATTGCTTGAGTTTTGGTGTTACATTATTCAAAGTTCAAAATTATAATAAATGCACATAAAATTTGAATATTTATATGTTAAATGTATTTAAAATGAGCAAAACCACTTAAATTTTGGTGTGGCAATATTCAAAGTTCAAAATTATAAGAAATGTGCATAAAGTTTGAATTTTTACATGTTAAACATGTTTAAAATGAGCAAAACTACATGAATTTTGCTATTACATTATTCAACTTTCAAAATGATAAGAAATGCAAATAAAGTTTGAATTTTTACATAATAAATGTGTTCAAAATGAGCAAAACCACTTAAGTTTTGGTGTTATATTATTCAAAATTAAAAATTATAAGAAATTTGCATAAATTTTGAATCTTTACACTTTAAACACATTCAAAATGACAAAAAATACTTCGGTTCTAGTATTACATTATTCAAAATTCAAAATTATAAGAAATGTGCATAAAGTTTGAATCTTTACATGTTAACTATGTTTGAAATGAACAAAACCATTCAAGTTTTAGGGTTACATTATTCAAAATTCAAAATTATAAGAAACAAATATAAATTTTGAATCTTTACATGTTGAACATGTTCAAAATATCCAAACCCACTTATGTTTTGGTGTTATGTTATTCAAAATTCAAAACTATAAGAAATGAGCAAAACTGCTTAAGTTTTGGTGCTACGATTTTTAAAATTCAAAATTATAACAAACAAATATAAAGTTTGAATCTTCGCATGTTAAACATGTTTGAAATGAGAAAAATTGCTTAAGTTTTAGTGTTACATTTTTTAAAATTCAAAATTATAAGAAACAGGCATAAAGTTTGAATCTTTACATGTTAAATGTGTTTGAAAAGGGAAAAACAACTTAAATTTTGGTGTTACATTTTTCAAAATTAAAAACTATAAGAAGCATGCATAAACTTGGAATCTTTACATATTAAATGTGTTTAAAAATAAGCAAAATAGTTTAAGTTTTGGTGTTACATTATTCAAAATTCAAAATTATAAGAAATGCTCATAAAGTTTGAATATTTACATGTTAAACATGTTGGAATTGAGTAAAATTGCTTAAAGTTTGGTGATACATTATTCAAAATTTAAAATTATAAGAAACAAGCATAATTTTTTAATCTTTACATGTTAAACATGTTCAAAATAAGTAAAACCACTTATATTTTGGTGTTACATTATTCAAAATTCAAAATTATAAGAAACATGCATAAAGATTGAATCTTTACATGTTAAACATGTTCGAAACAATCAAAATCACTTAAGTTTTAGTGTTACGTTATTCAAAATTTAAAACTATAAGAAGCACGTATAAAGTTTGAATCTTTACATGTTAAACATATTCGAAACAAGCAAAACTACTTGATCTTTGGTGTTACATTATTCAAAATTCAAAGTTATAAGAAACATTCTAAAGTTTTAATATTTACGTGCTAAACATGTTTGAAACGAGCAAAAACGTTTAAGTTTTGGTGTTGCATTATTCAAAATTATAAGAAACACACATAAAATTTAAATTTTTACATGTTAAACATGTTCAAAATGAATAAAAGTACTTAAGTTTTGGTGTTACATTATTTAAAATTCAAAATTATAAGAAACACCCATAAAGTTTGAATATTTACATGTTTATCATGTTTGAAATGAGCAAAACTGCTTGAGTTTTAGTGTTACATTATTCAAAATCCAAAATTATAAGAAATGCACATAAAGTTGGAACATCTACATGTTAAACATATTTGAAATAAGCAAATCCACTTAAGTCTTGGTGTTACATTTTTTATATTTAAAAGTATAAGAAACTTGCATAAGGTTTGAATCTTTGTTTGTTAAACGTGTTCAAAATGAGCAAATTTACTTATTTTTTGGTCTTACATTATTCAAAGTTCAAAACTATAAGAAACACACATAAAGATTACATGTTTACATGTTCAACATGTTCGAAAAGAGTAAAATTGTTTATGTTATGGTGTTACATTATTAAAAATTCAAAATTATAAGAAACACACATAAAGTTTGAATCTTTACATGTTAAACATGTTCAAATTAAGCAAAACTACTTAAGTTTTGGTGTTATATTATTCAAAATGCAAAATTATAAGAAACTCGCATAAAGTTTGAATTTTTACATGTTAAATGTGTTTAAAATGAGCAAAACTATTTAAGTTTTGGTGTTACGATATTTAAAATTCAAAATTATAAGAAACACACAAAGTTTAAATCTTTGAATGGTAAATGTGTTCAAAATGAGTAAAACCACTTGAGTTTTGGTGTTCCATTATTTGAAATTCAAAATTAGAAGAAACACACATAAATTTGGAACCTTTACATGTTCAATGTGTTTGAAATGAGCAAAACCATTTAAATTTTGGTGTTACGTTATTTAAAGTTCAAAATTATAAGAAACATGTATAAAGTTTGAATCTTTTTATGTTAAACTTGTTCAAAATGAGCAAAACCACTTAAATTTTGGTGTTAAATTATTCAAAGTTCAAAATTATAAGAAACGTGGATAAAGTTTGAATCTTTAATGTTAAACGTGTTCAAAATGAGTAAAAAGAATTAAATTTTAGTGTTATGTTATTAAAAGTTCAAAATTATAAGAAATGTGCATAAAAATTGAATCTTTACATGTTAAACATATTCAAAATGAACTAAACCACTTAAGTTTTGGTGTTACATTATTCAAAGTCCAAAATTTTAAGAAACACGCATAAAGTTTGAATCTATACATGTTAAAGGTGTTCAAAACAAGCAAAACAACTTATGTTTTGGTGTTACATTATTCAAAGTTCAAAATTATAAGGCACTCACATAATGTTTGAATCTTTACATGTTAAACATGTTTTAAATGAGTAAAATAACTTATGTTTTGGTGTTACATATTTCAAAGTTTAAAATTATAAGAAATGCACACAAAGTTTGAATTTTTACATGTTAAACATGTTTGAAATGAACAAAACCATATAAGTTTTGTTGTTAGGTTATTCAAAGTTCAAAATTATAATAAATGTGCATAATGCTTGAATCTTTACATAATAAATGTGTCCAAATGAGTAAAACCACTTGAGTTTTGGTGTTATATTATTTAAAATTCAAAATTATAAGAAATGCACATAAAGTTCGAACCTTTAAATTTTAAACACATTCAAAATGACCAAAACTTGTTTTAGTGTTACATTATTTAAATTTTGAAATTATAAAAAATGTGCATAAATTTTGAATCTTTACATGTCAAATGTGTTTGAAATGAGCAAAACCGCTTAAGATTTGGGGTTACATTATTCAGATTTTGAAATTATAATAAATGCACATAAAGTTTAAATCTTTACATGTTAAATGTGTTAAATGTCCAAACCCACTTAAGTTTTGGTGTTATGTTTTTTAAAATTTTAAATTATAATAAATGAGCAAAATTGCTCAAGTTTTGGTGCTACGTTTTCTAAAATTCAAAATTATAAGAAACACATATAAAGTTTGAACCTTTACATGTTAAACATGTTTGAAATGAGCAAAATCACTCAAGTTTTGATGTTACATTATTCAAAATTATAATAAACACACATAAAGTTGAATCTTTACATGTTAAACATGTTTGAAATAAGCCAAATCATTAAAGTTTTAGTGTTACATTATTCAAAATTTAAAAAAACATGCATAAACTTACAATCTTTAGATGTTAAACATGTTCAAGACAAGTAAAACTACTTAAGTTTTGGTGTTACATTATTTAAAATTTAAAATTGTAAGAAACACACAAAAAAATTGAATCTTTACATGTTAAATATGTTTGAAACAAGGAAAATCACTTAAGTTTTGGTGTTGCATTTTTCAAAATTCAAAATTTTAAGAAACGCGCATAACATTTGAAATTGAAAACTGTATTATGTTATTTGAAATTCAAAATTATAAAAAAATGTGCATAAAATTTGAATCTTTACATGTTAAACATGTTGGAAATGAGCAAATCTGCTTATGTTTTGGTCGTGCATTACTCAAAATTATAAGAAATGAGCATAAAGTTTGAATCTTTACATGTTAAATGTGTTGGAAATGAGTGAAACTACTTATGTTTGTGTATTATGTTATTCAAAATTTGAAATTATAAGAAACGTGCATATAGTTTGAATCTTTACATGTTAAATGTGTTGAGAATGAGCAAAACTACTTAAGTTTCGGTGCTACGTTAGTCCAAATTAAATATTATAAGAAATACACATAAAGATTTAATCTTTACATGTTAAGTGTGTTTAAAATGAACAAAATCACTTAAGTTTTGGTGTTACATTATTCAAAGTTCAAATTGATAAGAAATGTGCATAAATTTTGAATCTTTACATGCTAAACGTGTTTGAAATGAGCAAAACCACTTAAGTTTTGGTGTTACATTATTCAAAATTAAAATTTACATGAAACATGCATAAAGTTTGAATCTTTACATGTTAAATGCATTCAGAATGCGTAAAATTGCTTGATTTTTGTGTTACATTATTGAAAATTCAAAATTATAAGAAATGCACATAAAGTTTTAATATGAAATGCACATAAAATGAGCAAAACTCCTTATGCTTTGGTGTTACATTATTCAAGATTCAAAATTATAAGAAATGCACATAAAGTTGGAACCTTTACATGTCAAATGTGTTTCAAATGAGCAAAACAACTTAGGTTTTGGTGTTACATTATTCAAAGTTAAAAATTATAAGAAACATGCATAAAGTTTGAATCTTTACATGTAAAACATGTTCAAAATGAGCAAACTTGCTTAAGTTATGGTGTTAAGTTATTCAAAGTTTAAAATTACAAAAAACACGGATAAAGTTTAAATCTTTATATGTTAAACATGTTTGAAATGATTAAATGTGTTTAAGTTTAAAATTATAAGAAATGCACATAAAGTTTGAATCTTTACATGTTAAACATGTTTAAAATAAGAAAAATTGCTTAAGTTTTGGTGCTACATTATTCAAAGTTTTAAAATTATAATAAACACATGTAAAGTTTGAACCTTTACATTTTAAACTTGTTCTACACAAGCAAAACCAATTAAGTTTTAGTTTTATGTTATTTAAAATTATAAGAAATATGTCTAAATTTTGAATCGTTACATGTTAAACATATTAAAAATGAGTAAAACTACTTAAGTTTTGGTGTTACATTATTCAAAACTTAAAATTACAAGAAATGCACATAAAGTTTGAATCTTTACATGTTAAACATGTTTGAAATGAGCAAAACTGCTTAAGTTTTGGGTTACATTATTCAAAATAATAAATTATAAAAAAATACAAAAAATGTTTGAATATTTACATGTTAAACATGTTTAGAAAGAGAAAACCCTCTTATGTTTTGGTGTTATCTTATTAAAACTTTAAAACTATAAGAAATATGTATAAACTTTGAATCTTTACATGTTAAACATGTTTGAAATGAGCAAAATTGCTTAAGTTTTGGTGTTACATTATTCAAAATTTAAAATTATAAGAAACACACATAAAGTTAGAATCTTTACATGTTAAACATGCTTGAAATTATAAAAATCACTTAAGTTTTGGTGTTACGATATTAAAAATTCAAAATTCAAAATTATAAGAAACATGTCTAAAGTTTTAATCTTTACATGCTAAACATGTTTGAAATGAGCAAAAGCATTTAAGTTTTGGCGTTGCATTATTCAAAATTCAAAATTATAAGAAACACACATAAATTTTTAATCTTTATATGTTAAACATGTTCGAAATGACCAAAACCACTTAAGTTTTGGTGTTATATTATTCAAAATCAAAAATTAAAAAAAATACCCATAAAGTTTGAATATTTCCATGTTAAACGTGTTCAAAATGAGAAAAACCTCTTAAGTTTTGGTGTTACGTTATTCAAAATTCAAAATTATAAGCAACATGCATAAAGTTTAAATCTTTACATGTTAAACGTGTTCAAAATGAGAGAAATAACTTATGTTTTGGTATTACGTTATTCAAAATTATAATAAATGTGCATAAATTTTGAATCTTTACATGTTAAACATGTTGGAAATGATCAAAACTACTTAAGTTTTGGTGGTAAATTATTCAAAATATAAAATTATAAGAAACGTGCATAAAAGTTGAATCTTTACATGTTAAACGTGTTGGAAATGAGCAAAATTGGTTAATTTTTAGTGTTATGTTATTCAAAATTCAAAATTACAAGAAGTGTGTATATGGTTTGAATTATTACATGTTAAACATGTTCAAAATGAGCAAAATCACTTATGTTTTGGTGTTACATTATTCAAAATTCAAAAGTATAAGAAATGTGCATAAATTTTGGATCTTTACATGTTAAACATGTCTGAAATGAACAAAACCATTTGAGTTTTGGTGTTACATTATTCAAAATTCAAAATTATAAGGAATACAAATAAAATTTGAATCTTTACATGTTAAACATGTTGGAAATGAGCAAAACCACTTAAATTTTGGTGTTACATTATTCAAAATTCAAAATTATAAGATACACACATAAATTTATAATCTTTACATGTTAAACGTGTTGGAAATGAGAAAAATTGCTTAAGTTTTGGTGTTATGTTATTCAAAATTTAAATTATAAGAAACATGTATATAGTTTGAATATTTACATGTTAAAATGTTGGAAATGAGAAAAAATGCTTGTGTTTTGGTGTTACGTTATTCTAAATTAAAACTTATAAGAAACACACATAAAGTTTGAATCATTACATGTTAAATATGTTCAAAATGAGCAAAACCACTTATGTTTTTGTGTTATATTATTCAAAATTCAAAATTATAAGAAACATGCATAAAATTTGAATCTTTACATGTTAAACGTGTTTAAAATAAGAAAAACCACTTGAATTTTATTTTTACATTATTCAAAATTCAAAATTATAAGAAACATGTATAAAGTTTGAATCTTTACATAGTAAATGTGTTTTAAATAAGCAAAACCGCTTGAATTTTAGTTTTACATTATTCCAAATTCCAAATTATAAGAAACACAGATAAAGTTTGTAATTTTACATGTTAAACATGTTTGAAACAAGTAAAACCACTTGAGTTTTGGTGTTACATTATTCAAAATTATAAGAAACATACATAAAATTGAAACCCTTACAAGTTAAATGTGTTTGAAATGAGTAAAACCACTTAATTTTTAGTGTTACATTATTCAATGTTTAAAATTATAAGAAACATTCATAAAGTTTGAATATTTACATGTTAAATATGTTTGAAATTAGCAAAATTACTTAAGTTTTGATGTCACATTATTCAACATTCAAAATTATAAGAAATGTTTATAAAGTTTGAATCTTTACATGTTAAACGTGTTTGAAATGAGCAAAACCATTTAAGCTTTAGTGTTACATTTTTCAAATTTTAAAATTATAAGAAACATGCATAAATTTTGAATCTTTATATGTTAACCGTGTTTGAAACAAGCAAAACCACTTAAGTTTTGGTGTTACATTATTCAAAATTCAAAATTATAAGAAACATGCATAAATATTGAATCTTTACATGTTTTTTTATTTGATATGGTAAAATCTAGGTTTTACATGGACTTGAAACCATGAAAGTAAATTAGAACAGTTTTAACAGGCCAACTAGAGCTGAGACGACAAAAACAAAAAACTCATACTTAAAACGAAAACAAAAAACTATAATGAAACTAAGAGGAAGGTCCCTCCTAAGGATCATCAACAATAATAGTGTCCTTTGTCAGGGTGTTTGGTTTATATTTTGATACTTTGGCCCATGTATGGTTCTCGAGGATGTCCATTGCTTCCTCGAAGAAGATCATTTTGGGATGCTTCCTACTTTTCACCTGTAAAGGAGTCTGTTTAGGAGGGACCCCCTGGGGGAACCCAGGGGGAATTTTAATAGCATGGGAGATTTCATAATATGTGATTGGGGGCTGAACAAAGTAGACAAAGGTCTCCCTATGAAGATCATTCGAATCTTAGATAAGTTTAACCAGGCCAAACCCTATCTATTTTACCTGGGAGTTGAAATTTTCTAGCAATTATTTGTTCTTTTCCAATTCCTTCGTTATTATGGCCTTACCTTTCCAAGTTAAATTTGTAAGAGTCTCAATTTCAATGGGTTTAAGCTTGGGGATAAAAAGCATTTTGAGAAGGATGTCATCAAAGGGGGACTAAGATAAATTATTTTTGGGGGGAGCATTCAAAAGGAAGGTGGGATCCCTCAGTAGGGTCTTCCATTAGGGAGTCCTCCTTAAAAGAGGATCCCCAGGGGGACCTTTGAACCTAAAAAGGCCTATCCATATTTAACAAGTAGGAGTATTATATCTTGATGGAGAATGAGATTTGTATCATTTACTTGGTGGAGTAGAATGGTACTTTCTAGGGACTTAAGCAGGAAATATGGAAGATTGATTCAAATCCCAATGAAGTGATTTAGGAGCAACAAATGGTGTGAAAAAATTAAAGTGTACTTACCTTCTAGAGTTTGTAGTGCATGATCTAAAGGTAGATATTAGGCCAGTAATGTGGAAAGTTGGCTTAAAAAAACCTTTCTTGTCAGTCTACATGAAATCATTCATTCTGAAGAATCATTGTAGGGATTCTTGCTTCTTTGACTGGTCCCTAAATTCCTTGGCACCTACACAAGACATACCTGTGACATCACCGATGAATTCCTCCAAGATGTTAATAGTGATGCCTTGCATGGTGACCTTCCACTTTATTTAGGCTACAATGAAGTCTCAGGCCACCATGATGTTGTGCTCAGTGATGTGTTCCATAAACTTTATGAGCCCCCCCTTCTTGAGTTTCTTCTAGACCTTCTTTTACTCATGGACCTCTTTTGAATCTTTACATGTTAAACATGTTCAAAATCAGAAAAATAACTTAACTTTTGATGTTACATTATTCAAAGTTCAAAACTATAATAAATTTACATAAAATTTGAATCTTTACATGTTAATAGTGTTCAAAATGAGTAAAAGACTTAAGTTTTAGTGTTACATTATTCAATATTCAAAATTATAAAAAAACTCGCACAAACTTTGAATCTTTACATGTTAAACATGTTTAAAGTGATCAAAACCACTTAAGTTTTGGTGTTACATTATACAAAGTTCAAAATTATAAGAAACATGCATAAAGTTTGAATTTTTACATGTTAAATGTTTTCAAAATGAGCAAAACCACTTATGTTTTGGTCTTATGTTATTCAAAACTATAAGAAAATGCATTACATTTGAATATTTACATGGTAAACTCATTCAAAAAGAGTAAAACCACTTAGGTTTTGGTGTTACATTATTAAAAATTAGAAATTATAAGAAATGCACATAAAGTTTGATTCTTTACATGTTAAATGTGTTCAAAATGAGCAAAATTGCTTATGTTTTGGTGTTACGTTATTCAAAATTTTAAATTATAAAAAAGTGCGTAAAGTTTGAATTTGTACATGTTAAACATATTTAAAAAGAGTAAAATTACTTTATTTTTGGTGTTACATTAATAAAAATTAGAAATTATAAGAAACACAAATAAAATTTGAATCTTTGTATGTTAAACATGTTCAAAATGAGCAAAACCACTTAAGTTTTGGTGTTATGTTATTCAAATTAAAAATAATAAGAAACACACATAAAGTTTGAATCTTTACAAGCTAAACATATTTAAAATGAAAAAAACTACTTAATTTTTGGTGATATGTTATTAAAAATTCAAAATTATATGAAACGTGCCTACATTTTGAATCTTTACATGTTAAACATTTTTAGATTGAGCAAAACTACTTAAGTTTTGGTGTTATGTTATTCAAAACCAAAATTATAAGAAACACACATAAAGTTTGAATATTTCCATATTAAACATGTTAGGAATAAGCAAAATAACGTAGGTTTTGGTGTTACCTTATACAAAACTAAAAATTATAAGAAACACATAGAAAGTTTGAATCTTTACATGTTAAATGTGTTGGAAATAAGGAAAACTGCATATTTTTTGGTGTTACGTTATTCAAAATTCAAAATTATAAGAAATGTGGATAAATTTTGAATCTTTACATGTTAAACGTATTAGAAATGAGCAAAACCACTTAAGTTTTGATGGTGCATTATTCAAAATTATAATAAATGCACATAAAGTTTGAATCTTTACATGTTAAACATGTTGGAAATGAGCAAAACTAGTTAATTTTTGGTGTTACATTATTCAAAATTTAAAATTACAAGAAATATGCATATAATTTGAATCGTTACATGTTAAATGTGTTCAGAATGAGTAAAATTGCTTATGTTTTGTTGTTACATTATTCAAAATTCAAAAGTATAAGAAATGTGCATAAAGTTTGGATCTTTATATGTTGAACATGTTTGAAATGAGCAAAACCATTTAAGCTTTGGTGTTACATTATTCAAAATTCAAAATTATAAGGAATGTGTGTAAAGCTTAAATCTTTACATGTTAAAGATGTTGGAAATGAGAAAAACCACTTAAGTTTTGGTGTTACATTTTTCAAAATTCAAAATTATAATAAACACATAAAGTTTGAATCTTTACATGTTAAACGTGTTGGAAATGAGCAAAATCACATAATTTTTGGTGTTATGTATTCAAAACTTAAAATTATAATAAACGTGCATATAGTTTAAATGTTTACATGTTAAATGTGTTGGAAATGAGAAAAACCAATTAAGTTTTGGTGTTACATTATTCCAAATTAAAAATTGTAAGAAACACACATAAAGTTTAAATCATTACATGTTAAATGTGTTTAAAATGAGCAAAACTGCTTAAATTTTTTTATTACATCATTCAAAATTATAAGAAACTTGCATAATGTTTGAATCTTTACATGTTAAACATGTTTTCAATGAGAAAAATTATTTAAGTTTTAGTATTACGTTATTAAAAATTCAAAATTCTAAGAAATGTGCATAAAATTTGAATCTTTACATACTAAACATGTTCTAAATGAGCAAAACCGCTTAGGTCTTGGTGTTACATTATTCAAAATTCAAAATTATAAGAAACATAATTGAAGATTGAAAATTTATATGTTAAACATGTTTAAAATGAGCAAAACCACTTGAGTTTTGGTGCTACATTATTCAAAATTCAAAATTATAAGAAACACAAATAAAATTAGAACCTTTGTACATGTTAAACATGTTCAAAATGAGTAAAACTACATAATTTTTGGTGTTACATTATTCAAAATTTAAATTTATAAGAAACATGCATAAAGTTTGAATCTTTACATGTTAAATGTATTTAAAATGAGAAAAATTGTTTAAGTTTTGGTGTTATATTATTAAAAGTTCAAAATTATAAGAAATGTGCATATAGTTTGAATCTTTACATGTTAAATGTGTTTGAAACAAGTAAAACTAGTTAGGTTTTGGTGTTATGTTATTCAAAGTTTGAATCTTTACATGTTAACCATGTTCGAAGTGAGTAAAATCACTTAAGTTTTGGTATTATGTTATTCAAAATTCAAAATTATAAGAAACATGCATAAAGTTTGAATCTTCATATGTTAAACATGTTTGAAATGAGCAAAACAGCTTCAGTTTTAGTGTTACATTATTCAAAGTTTATAATGATAAGAAATGCACATAAAGATTGAATCTTTACATGTTAAAAATGTTTGAAAAGAGCAAAACCACTTAAGATTTGGTGTTACATTATTCAAAATTATATGAAACACACATAAAATTTTAATCTTTACATGTTAAACATGTTTGAAGTAATTAAAACCACCTAAGTTTTCATGTTACAATATTCAAAGTTTAAAATTATAAGAAGCGTGCATAAATGAGTAAAACCACTTAAGTTTTGGTGTTATGTTATTCAAAATCCAAATTATAAGACACATGCATGAAGTTTGAATATTTACATGGTAAACACATTCAAAATGAGCAAAAGCGCTAATTTTTGGTGTTAGATTATTCAAAATTAAAAATTATAAGAAATGTGCATAAAATTAGAATCTTTACATTTTAAATCTATTCAAAAGGAGCAAAATTACTTATGTTTTGGGGTTACATTATTCAAAATTTGAAATTATAAAAAATATGCATAAAGTTTGAATCTTTACATGTTAAACATAGTAAAAATGAGCAAAATTGCTTGAGTTTTGGTGTTACATTATTCAAAATAAACAATTATAAGAAATGTGGATAAAATTCGAATCTTTGTATGTTAAACAAGTTCAAAATGAACAAACCCACCTAAGTTTTGGTGTTATATTATTCACAATTAAAAATTATAAGAAAAGTGTATAAAGTTTGAATCTTTACATGTTAAACATGTTTGAAATGAGAAAACCCACTTAAGTTTTGGTGATATGTTATTAAAAATTCAAAATTATATGAAACATGCCTAAATTTTGAATCTTTATATGTTAAACACATTTTCAGAACGAGTAAGACCACTTATGTTTTGGTATTACATTATTCAAAATTCAAAATTATAAGAGACACACATAAAATTTGAATCTTAACATATTAAACATGTTTGAAATGAGCAAAATAGCTTAAGTTTTGGTTTTATGTTAATAAAAATTAAAAATTATAAGAAACATGCATAAAATTTGAATTTTTACATGTTAAACATGTTGGAAATGAGGAAAATCACTAAATTTTTGGTGTTACATTATTCAAAATTCAAAATTATAAGAAACACATATAAAGTTTAAATTGTTACATGTTAAACTTGTTGGAAATGATCAAAACCATTGAAATTTTGGTGTTACATTATTCAAAGTTAAAAATTATACAAAAGACGCATAAAGTTTGAATTTGTACATGTTAAACATGGTCAAAACGAGTAAAACCACTTATCTTTTGGTGTTATGTTCTTGCAAAATTTAAAATTATAAGAAACATGCATAAACTTTGAATCTTTAAATGTTAAGCATGTTCATCATGAGCAAAACTACTTAGGTTTTGGTGTTATGTTATTCAAAATTCAAAATTATAAGAAACACGCATACATTTTGAATCTTTACATGTTAAACATATTCAAAATGAGCAAAACTTCTTAAGTTTTGGCATTACGTTAATCAAAATTAAAAATTATAAAAAACATACATAGATTTTGAACTTTACTTGTTAAACATGTTCAGAACGATCAAAACATCTTAAGTTTTGGTGTTATGTTATTCAAAATTCAAAATTATAAGAAATGCACATAACATTTTAATTTTTACATGTCAAATGTGTTTAAAATGAACAAAACAGCTTGAGTTTTGGTGTTATGTTATTCAAAATTTAAATTTATAAGAAATGTGCATAAATTTGGAACCTTTACATGTTAAACATGTTCAAAAGGAGTAAAATCACTTAAGTTTTGGTGTTACATTATTCAAAATTCAAAAGTATAAGAAACACTCATAAAGTTTGGATCTTTACATGTTAAACGTGTTCAAAACAAGCAAAATAGCTTGAGTTTTATGTTATGTTATTCAAAATTTAAAATTAAAAAAATGCACATAAAGTTTGAATATTTACATGTTAAACGTGTTTGAAACATGCAAAACCACTTATGTTTTGGTGTTACATTATTCAAAGTTCAAAATTATAAGAAATGCACATAAAGTTTAAATCTTTAAATGTTAAACATGTTTGTAACGAGCAATCCCACTTAGGTTTTAATGTTATATTTTGAGGTTAACCCCATGTTAGCATTTAAATATACCCAAGTTTGACATACTTTCAAAGCAGAGATTCTCTTTTGGCTATGGAAAGAAAGAAATAATACTATTTTTAACAATAGTTCTTCAAATTGTAATGTTTCTACTTTGAGCAAGTCATCTATCATTTCTAATGTTCTCTTGCAGATTCAAGTTCAAGTAAACAAAGTTACCATGGAGCTTGGTCACCTCCAAGATTTTATCACCCATTTGGGAGATACTCCTTATGTCATGGCATGGGTTTTGTCATCTCCATCATGAGAATATAGACTAGAAGATAGAATTTCTTTACCACCTTAAGGTGGACACTGACACAGTCAATCTCGTGCCACTCTCATAGTGGCACCCCATACCAATGGATGACCCTTCCTAGGCAACAGTGAGGGTGGTAGCCTTTGCCTCCTTCCCCTACTAGGTAGAATTGTTGGGATGATCCTCCTATTCCTCTTCTACACCTAGATGCTTGGGGTAACTACCTAAAGGTTAGTCAGACATGCTGGACAAGTTCCCCAAGCTCTCTCTAGCTATTTAACCCAATCAAACATGGGAAGAAGAAGATGACAAGGACACTACTCAAGCTTCTAGATGGGAACCATTTTTAGATGTTAATGACTTACCAAGCTTGGTTGGGATCCTGATGATATGGATCCTCTACCTTCTATCCTTCTTCTGACTACTTAATATTTTCTTTTATGATGACTATATGACTTACTCCTAAGTAGGGCCTAGTTGTTTTTGCTACTGTAATTTCTAGTTCCTAGGCTATGCCTACTTTGACTATGTAGCATGCTTCCATACTGCCTATTTTTTTGAATTATTTATAAATTTATTTTGTTAAAATATATAGATATATTTCATTAAAAAAAGTTTAAAATTATAATAAATGCGTATAAAATTTAAATGTTACGTTATTCAAAATTCAAAATTGTAAGAAACACACAAAAGTTTGAATCTTTTACATGTTAAACATATTTAAAATGAGCAAAACTACTTAAATTTTTGTGTTAAATTACTTAAAATTCAAAATTATAAGAAATCTACATAAATTCTGAATCTTTACATGTCAAATGTGTTTAAAATGAGCAAACCACTTATGTTTTGGTGTTACCTTTTTCAAAATTCAAAATTATAAGAAATGCATATAAATTTTAAATCTTTATATGTTAAACATGATCAAAATGAGCAAAACTACTTAAATTTTGGTATTACATTATTCAAAATTCAAAATAATAAGAAAGACACATAAAGTTTGAATCTTTACATGATAAAAAAATTCAAAACAAGCAAAACTACTTGAGTTTTGGTTTTAATCTATTCAAAATTATAAAAAATACACATAAAGTTGGAACATCTACATGTTAAACATGTTTGAAATGATCAAATACACTTAAGTTTTGGTGTTACATTTTTTAAAATTCAAAATTATAGGAAACACCAATAATGTTTGAATCTTTCTATGTTAAACATGTTTGAAACGATGAAATCCATTTAAGTTTTGGTCTTACATTAATCAAAGCTCAAAATTATAGGAAACGTGTATAAAGTTTGAATCTTTACACGTTAAACATGTTCAAAACCAATAAAACTACTTAAGTTTTGTTGTCATACTATTAAAAATTCAAAATTATAATAAACACACATAAAGTTTGAATCTTTACATGTTAAACATGTTTGAAACAAGAAAAACTATTTAAGTTTTTGTGTTACATTATTCAAGATTCAAAATTGTAAGAAACATGCATAAAGTTAGAATCTTTACATGTTAAAAATGTTTAAAATGAGCAAAACTACTTATGTTTTGGTGTTACAACATTTAAACTTTAAAATTCAAAATTATAAGAAATGCACAAAGTTTGAATCTTTACATGTTAACCATGTTCAAAATAAGCAAAACTACTTGAGTTTTGGTGTTCCTTTATTTAAAATTCAAAATTAAAAGAAATGTACATAAAGTTGGAACTTTTACAAGTTAAATGTGTTCAAAATGAACAAAACTGATCAAATTTTGGTGGTACATTATTCAAAATTATAAGAAACATGCTTAAAGTTTGAATCTTTATATGTTAAACATGTTTGAAACAAACAAAACCACTTAAATTTTGGTGTTACCTTATTCAAAATTGAAAATTATAAGAAACATGCATAAAGTTTAAATGTTTAAATGTTAAATATGTTCGAAATGAGTAAAACCACTTAAATTTTGGTGTTATGTTATTAAAATTTCAAAATTATAAGAAACGTGCATAAAGTTTGAATCTTTAAATGTTAAACAAGATTGAAATGAACAAAACCACTTAAGTTTTGTTGTTATGTTATTCAAAGTGCAAAAATTTAAGAAACATGCTTAAATTTTGAATCTTTACATGTTATATATGTTCAAAATGAGCAAAATTGCATATGTTTTGTTGTTATGTTCTTCAAAGTTCAAAATTACAAGAGACGTGTATAAATTTTAAATCTTTACCTGTTAAACATGTTTGAAATGAGTAAAACCACTTAAGTTTTGGTGTTACATTGTTCAAAGTTCCAAATTATGGGAAATGTGCACAAAGTTTGAATCTTTATATGTTAAATGTAATTAAAATGAGCAAAACCACTTAAGTTTTGGTGTGACATTATTCAAAGTTCAAAATTATAATAAATGTGCATAAAGTTTGAATTTTTACATGTTAAACGTGTTTGAAATGAGCAAACAGGCATAAAGTTACACTTACAATTTGAATCTTTACATGTTAAACATGTTCAAAATGAGGAAAACCACTTATGTTTTGATGTTATGTTATTCAAAATTATAAGTAACATGCATAAAATTTGAATTTTTACATGTTGAACATTTTTGAAAATATCAAGACCACTTAATTTTTGGTGTTACATTATTCAAAATTCAAAATTATAAGAAATGTGCATAAAGTTTGGATCTTTACATGTTAAACATGTTTGAAACAAGCAAAATTGCTTAAAATTTGGTGCTACATTATTCAAAAGTCAAAAGTATAAGAAATACGCATAAAGTTAGAATCTCTACATGTTAAACATATTTGAAATGAGCAAAACTGCTCAAGTTTTGGTGTTACATTATTCAAAATAAACAATTATAAGAAATGTGCATAAATTTTGAATCTTTACATGTTAAACATGTTTAGAATGAGCAAAACCACTTATCTTATGGTGTTATGTTATTTATAATTATAAATTATAAAAAAATGCATAAAGATTAAATCTTTACATATTAAACATGTTCGAAATAAGCAAAATTGCTTAAGATTTGGTGGTACATTATTCAAAATTCAAAATTATAAGAAACATGCAAAATATTTGAATCTTTACATGTTGAACATGGTAAAAATGAGCAAAATCACTTAAGTTTTGGTGATGCATTATTCAAAATTCAAAATTATAATAAATGCACATGAAGTCTAAATCTTTACATGTTAAACATATTGGAAACAAGCAAAACCACTTACCTTTTGGTATTATGTTATTCAAATTTCAAAATTATAAGAAATGTGCATATAGTTTGAATCTTTACATGTTAAACATTTTCTAACAAAATCACTTAAATTTTGGTGTTACGTTATTTCAAATTCAAAATTATATGAATCGCCTATAAAGTTTGAATCTTCAGATGTTAAATGTGTTCAAAAAGAGCAAAACCGATTCAATTTGTATGTTACATTATTCAAAATTCATAATTATAAGAAACACACATAAAGTTTGAATCTTTACATATTAAACATGTTGGAAATAAAAAAAATTGCTTGAGTATTGGTGTTACATTATTCAAAATTGTAAATTAAAGAAATGTGCATAAAGTTTCAATCTTTACATTTTAAACATGTTTATAATGAGTAAGACTGCTAAAGTTTTTGTACTACATTATTCAAAATTCAAAATTATAAGAAACACACTTTAAGTTTGAATCTTTACATGTCAAACATGTTCAAAATGAGTAAAACCACCTAAATTTTGGTGTTATGTTACTCAAAATTATAAGAAATACACATAAAGTTAGAATCTTTACATGTTTAACATGTTTAAAACAAGCAAAACTGCTTAAGTTTTAGTGTTACATTATTCAAAATTCAAAATTATAAGAAATACATAAAAATTTGGAATCTTTACATGTTAAACATGTTTGAAATGAGCAAAACTACTTATGTTTTGGTCTTACATTATTCAAAGTTCAAAATTATAAGAATTACGCATATAGTTTGAATCTTTACATTTTAAACATGTTCAAAATGAGAAAATTCATTTAAGTTTTTGGTCTTACATTATTTAAAGTTAAAAATTATAAGAAATGCACATAAAGTTTGAATCTTTACATGTTAAATATTTTCAAAAAGAGCAAAACTACTTAAGTTTTGGTGTTACGTTATTTAAAATTCAAAATTATAAGAAACACACATAAAATTTTAATCTTTACATGTTAAACATGTTTGAAATGAGAAAAATTGCTTATGTTTTCATGTTACATTATTCAAAATTTAAAATTATAAGAAATGTACTTAAAGCTTGTATCTTTACATGTTAAACATGTTGAGAAAGAGCAAAACTACTTATGTTTTGGTGTTACATTATTCAAAATTCAAAATTATAAAAAAAGCGCATAAAGTTTGAATCTTTACATCTTAAACATATTCAAAATGAGTAAAACTTCCTTAGTTTTTATGTTACATTATTCAAAGTTCAAAATTATAAGAAACACACAAAGTTTGAATCTTTGCATGCTAAACATGTTCAAAATGAGTAAAATCAATTAAGTTTTAGTGTTACATAATTCAAATTTCAAAATTATAAGAAATACACAAAGTTTGAATCATTACATGTTAAACGTGTTGGAAATGAACAAACCCACTTAAGTTTTGGTGTTACATTATTCATTTTTTTATTTGATAAGTTAAAAAATGAAGTTTTACAGGGATCTTGGAACCCTAAAAGTGAAATATAGAAAGTATCAATAGGTCGAGCAACGATTATCCAGCCAAAACATAAAAAGACACTATACTAAACCAAAAGCAAGGAAAATAGAAACTAGAAACAAATCTTAGGAAGGAGGTCCCTTCAACGGGTCTTCAACATCCTTAGGATTCTTCATTAAGATGTCATATTTAACTTTTGAAATCTTTTCCCGTGTGCAGTTCCTAAGTCCTTTAGCTTCTCCAAGAAATATCATACGAGGTTATTTCTATCCTTTGACCTACAAGGGAGTCTCATTTATGGGGACCACCTTAGGGGAACCCAGTGGGGAGGGATCCCAAGATCTTGGGTGACTATATGACAGGGGTCAGGACTGGTTGAGAAGACTAAATGAGAGACTTCACCATTGACTCAAACTATTTATACAAAGCATTCCAATCCTATGTAAGCTTGGTGAGGGTCATCCTTGCCTCTTGCACCTTGGCGTTTAACTTCTCCATCTACACTTTATTCTTATTCATATCCTTTAATAGAATGGATTTACCCTTCTGAGCAGTCTCCTTAGAAGTACCCATATCGAGGGTGATCATCTTAGGTTTATGTATGTATAGCTTGAGGAAGAGGTCATCGATAGGTGATTTGAAAAGGCTATCTTCGGGAGTGCTATCTAAGGGTCGATGGGAGGATCCCTCTGGGGAGTCCTCCTTGGTGGAGGATCCCTTCAGGGGACCTCCTAACCATGTAGGGTTTGGCTGTGTTTGACAAGGAAAAAGATCAACCCTTGGTGAAGGATAGGGTTAGTCTTATTTACTTGATGAAGCAAAATAGTGCTTTCAAGAGATTTAAGTAGAAAGAAAGGAAGGCTTATATTATAACCAATAAAGTGATTTGACAATAAGAAGTGGTGGGAAAAGATCATTGTGTATTTACCTTCAAAGATCGTATAGTGCATAACTTGGAAATAGATATCGAGCTAGTAATGAGGAAGATATGCCCATGGGAAGCCTTTATTTTTAATCTTCACAAAATTATTCATCTAAAAGAACCATTGTAGTAGCTCATATTTCTTTGTTTGGTCTCTAAATGCCTTAGTCCCCTCACAAGACATACCATTCACTTCCCTAATGAATTCCTCTATAATAGTTATTTTCTCCACTTTTGCATTATGCTCTATAATTCTCTCCATGAACTTGATGAGACCCCCATGTTTGATTTTCTTCCAGACTTTTTTTGTACCCATACAAGAAATGGGTTTAAGCCTTTCCCTATCATTTCCCATCGAAGCAGTGTCCGTCGAGCTGAGGTGAACAGGTAGAAATTTTAAGATGGAGTGAATTTAAATAATGTAAATGGAGTTTAGGAAGCCCATTGATATCATCCTATATTAATTACACCTCCTCCTATAGACATAATTGTGGATTAGCATAATTGAAATCCACCCCTTGGATGAAATATTATACACATGTGATGACATGATGTTTCTATTGCACAGTGGTAATTTCAACACATAAAGCTTTGAGGACATTATTAAGAACATTGCTTATTTAAAATTATAAAAAATATGCATAAATTTTATATCCTTACAGGTTAAATATGTTCAAAATGAGCAAAATTGCTTAAGTTTTAGTGTTACATTATTCAAACTTCAAAATTATAAGAAATGCAAATAAATTTTGAATCTTTACATGTTAAACATATTTAGAATGAGCTAAACTATTTATGTTTTAGTGTTACATTATTCAATCCTCACAATTATAAGAAACATGTATAAATTTTGAATCTTTACATGTTAAACATGTTAAAAATGAGTGAAACCACATAAATTTTGGTGTTACATTATTCAGAATTCAAAATTATAATAAACGCACATAAAGTTTAATATTTACATGTTAAACGTGTTCAAAATGAGAAAAAATGCTTAATTTTTGGTGTTACATAATTCAAAATTCAAAATTATATGAAACACACATAAATTTTGAATCTTTACATGTTAAACATGTTTGAAATAAGCAAAATTTATTATGTTTAGAGTTACAATACTCAAAATTCAAAATTATTATAAATGTGCATAAAGTTTGAATCTTTACATGTTAAATGCATTCAAAATGACCAAACCCTCTTAAGTTTTGGTGTTGAATTATTTAAAACTGAAAATTATAAACTATGCGCATAAAGTTTGAATCTTTACATCTTAAATGTGTTCAAAATGGACAAAATTACTTGAGTTTTAGTGTTACATTATTCAAAATTCAAAATTATAAGAAACACACATAAAATTTGAATCTTTACATGTTAAACATGTTTAAAACAAGTAAAATCACTTAGGTTTTGATGTTACATTATTCCAATTTTAAAATGATAAGAAATGCATATAAATTTTGAATCTTTACATGTTAAACATGTTTGAAATAAGTAAAATTTCTTAAGTTTTGATGTTACATTATTTAAGGTTCAAAATTATTAGAAACGTGTATAAATTTTGAATCTTTACATATTAAATGTGTTCAAAACATGTAAAATTACTTAAGTTTATGTGTTACATTATTCAAAGTTTAAAATTATAAGAAATATGCATAAAGTTTGAATCTTTACATGTTAAATGTGTTTGAAATGAGCAAAACTATTTAAGTTTATTGTGTTATGTTATTCAAAATTCAAAATTATAAGAAATGAGCATAAAATTTGAATATTTACATGTTAAATGTGTTCAAAATGAGCAAAACTACTTACATTTTGATTTTACATTATTCAAAATTCAAAAATATAAGTGGTGTGCATAACTTTTAAATCTTTACATGTTAAACATGTTCAAAATGAGAAAACCCACTTAACTTTTGACATTACATTGTTCGAAATTCAAACTATAAAAAACTCACATAAAGTTTGAATCTTTACATTAAACATATTTGGAATATATAAAACTGCTTAAGTTTTGGTGTTACATTATTCAAAATTCAAAACTATAAGAAATGTGAATAAAGTTTTAATCTTTACATGTTAAATGTGTTGGAAATGAGTAAAACTACTTAAATTTTGGTGTTACATTATTCAAAATTCAAAATTATAAGAACTGAGCATAAAATTTGAATCTTTACATGTTAAATGTGATCAAAACAAGCATAACCACTTGGGTTTTGGTGTTACATTATTCAAAATTCAAAATTATAGAAAAACCTATAAAATTTGAATTTTACATGTTAAACATGTTCAAAACAAACAAAACCACTTGAATTATGGTGTTATCTTATATAAAGTTCAAAATTATAAGAAACACATAAAAATTGAATCTGTACATGTTAAACATGTTTAGAGTGAGTGGAATAACTTAAATTTTGGTGTTACACTACTCAAAGTTCAAAATTATATGAAATATGCATAAATTTTTAATCTTTACATATTAAATGAGCAAAAATGTTTATGATTTGGTGTTACATTATTCAAAGTTTAAAATTATAAAAAAAATTGCATAAAGTTTTAATCTTTACATGTTAAACATGTTCAAAAAGAGCAAAATGGTTTAAATTTTGGTGTTACGTTATTCAAAATTGAAAATTATATGAAAGGCACATAAAGTTAAATTTTTACATGTTAAACATGTTTGAAACATGCAAAACCACTTAAGTTTTAGTGTTACATTATTCAAAATTCAAAATTATGAGAAATGCACATAAAGTTTAAATTTTTAAATGTTAAACATGTTCAAAATGAGTAAAACCACTTAAATTTTAGTGTTATATTATTCAAAATTATAAAAAATGTGCATAGAATTTGAATCTTTACATGATAAAAATGTTTGAAATGAGCAAAACCTCCTAGGTTTTGGTGTTACATTATTCAAAATTTAAAATTATAAGAAGCGTACACAAAGTTTGAATCTTTACATGTTAGACAAGTTCAAAATGAGCAAACTGGCTTAGGTTTTGGTGTTATGTTATTCAATAATCAAAATAGTAAGAAACATGCTTAAATTTTGAATCTTTGCATGTTAAACATGTTCAAAATGAGCAAAACTACTTAAGTTTTTTTGTTACATTATTCAAAATTTTAAATTATAAGGAACACATGTAAATTTTGAATCTTTACATGTTAAACATTTTTAGAATAAGTAAAACCACTTAAGTTTTTAATGTTGCATTATTCAAAATTCAAAATTATAAGAAACGTACATATAATTTAAATCTTTACATGTTAAACGTATTTGGAATGAGGAGAACATTTATGTTTTAATGTTACATTATTCAAAATTCTAAATTATAAGAAACATACTTAAAGTTTGAATCTTTACATGTTAAATGTGTTTGAAATGAGCAAAATCGCTTAACTTTTAGTGTTACGTTATTCAAAAATCTAAACTATAAAAAATGCACTTAAAGTTTGAATGTTTACATGTTAAATATGTTTGAAATGAGAAAAAATGTTTAAATTTTACTATTACATTATTCAAAACTCTAAATTATACAAAACACACATAAGTTTGAATCTATACATGTTAAACATGTTTAAAACAAGTAAAATTGCTTAAGATTTGGTGTTACATTATTCAAAATTCAAAATTATATGAAACATGCATAAAGTTTGAATTTTCACATGTTAAACTTATTCAAAACATGCAAAACTACTTAAGTTTTTATATTAGATTATCCAAAATTCAAAATGATAAGAAATGCACATAAAGTTTGAATCTTTACATGTTAAACATGTTTGAAATGAGCAAAATTGCTTAATTTTTAGTTTTATGTTATTCAAAATTCAAAATTATTAGAAATGTGCATAAAGTTTGATTCTTTACATGTTAAAAATATGCAAAACCACTTGAGTTTTGGTGTTACATTATTCAAAATTCAAAAGCATGTGAAACACACATAGTTTTTTAATCTTTACATGTTAAACGTGTTTAAAATGATCACACCCACTTATATTTTGGTGTTACATTATCTAAAATTCAAAATTATAAAAAACTCTTAAATTTTGAATCTTTGCAAGTTAAATGTGTTCAAAATGAGTAAAACCACTTATGTTTTTGTGCTACATAATTCAAAGTTCAAAATTATAAGAAACATGCATGATGTTTGAATATTTACATGTTAAATGTCTTCAAAATGAGCAAATCCACTTAAGTTTTGGTGTTAAGTTGTTTAAAATTTAAAATTATAAAATAAACACACATAAATTTTGAATATTTACTTGTTAAATGTATTCAAAACGAGCAAAATTATTTGAGTTCTAGTGCTACATTATTCAAAATTCAAAATTATAAGAATCATGAATAAAATTTGAAACTTCAAACGTTCAACAAGTTCAAAACGAGCAAAACCACTTAGGTTTTGGTGTTATGATATTCAAAGTTCAAAATTATAAGAAACACGCACAAAGTTTGAGTCTTTACATGTTAAACATGTTTGAAATGAGAAAAACCAATTATTTTTTTTGTTACATTATTCAAAATTCAAAATTATAAAAAAGACATTTAAAGTACATATATTTACATATTAAACGTGTTTGAAACAAGCAAAACTACTTAAGTTGTAGTGTTACTTTATTCAAAGTTTAAAATTATATGGAATGTGCATAAATTTTAAATCTTTACATGTTAAAAATGTTCAAACTACTTAAGTTTTGGTGTTGCATTATTCAAAGTTCAAAATTATATGAAATGCACATAAAGTTTTAATCTTTACATTTTAAACATGTTTAAAACAAGCAAAGCCACTTAAATTTTAGTGTTATGTTATTCCAAGATCAAAATTATAAGAAATGTGCATAAAGTTTGAATCTTTACATGTCAAACTTGTTTGAAATGAGCAAAATAACTTATGTTTTGGTGTTACATTATTCAAAGTACAAAATTATAGTAAAAGTAAATAATGTTTGAATTTTTACATGTTAAATGTGTTGAAAATGAATAAAACCACTTTAAGTTTTGGTGTTACATTATTCAAAGTTCAAAATTATAAGAAATGTGTGTAAAGTTTGAATCTTTACATATAAGATTCAAAAGAGCAAGTTTGACTAAGTTTTGGTGTTATGTTATTCAAAGTTCAAAATTATAAGATATGTGTATAAAATTTACATGTTAAATATGTTTGAAATGAGCAAATCTACTTAAGTTTTGGTGTTACATTATTCAAATTTTGAAATTATAAGACAAGTGCATAAAGTTTGAATCTTTATATGGTAAAATTATTTGAAAAGAGCAAAATCACTTAAATTTTGGTGTTACGTTATTCAAAATTAAAAACTATAAGAAACACATATAAAGTTTGAATCTTTACATGTTAAATGTGTCCAAATCAAGTAAAACTGCTTAAGTTTTAGGTTTACATTACTCAAAATTTTAGATTATAAGGAACATGCATAAAATTTAAATCTTTACATGTTAAACATGTTCAAAACGAGTAAAATAACTTCAGTTTTAGTGTTATGTTATTCAAAATTATAAGAAACATGCAAAAAGGTTTATTACATGTAAAATATGTTCAAAATGAGCAAAAGCACTTAAGTTTTGGTGTTACATTATTCAAAATTATAAGAAATGCATATAAAGTTTGAATCTTTGCATGTTAAAAATATTTGAAATGAGTAAAACCACTTAAGTTTTGTTGTTATATTTTTCAAAATTAAAAGAAACATGCTTAAAGTTTTAATTTTACATGTAAAACATGTTTGAAATGAGCAAAACCACTTAAGTTTTGGTGTTACATTATTCAAAATTCAAAATAATAAGAAACACACATAAAATTTGAATCTTTACATTTTATACATGTTTGAAATGAGTAAAACCACTTAAGTTTTGGTGTTACGCTAATCATAATTAAAAAATATAAGAAACATGTATAAAGATTGAATATTTACATGTTAAACGTGTTTGAAATGAAAAAAACCACTTAAGTTTTGATGTTACATTATTTAAAATTCAAAATTATAAGAAACACTCATAAAGTTTGAATATTTACATGTTAAATGTGTTCTAAACAAGCAAAACCACTTAAATTTTGGTGGTAATCATTCATAATTATAAGAAAAGTGCATAAAGTTTGAATCTTTACATGTTAAACATGTTAGAAATGACCAAAACCACTTAAACTTTGGTGGTACATTATTCAAAAATCAAAATGATAAGAAACATGCATAAAGTTTGAATCTTTACAAGTTAAACATGTTGTAAATGAGTAAAAGGACTTAAGTTTTGGTGTTACATTATTCAAAATTCAAAATTATAAGAAAAATACATAAAGTTTTAATATTTACATGTTAATCATGTTCAAAATGAGTAAAACTACTTAAGTTTTTGAGTTACATTATTCAAAATTCAAAATTATAAGAAACACACATAAAGTTTGAATCTTTACATATTAAACATGTTCAAAATTAGTAAACCTGCTTAAGTTTTAGTGCTATATTATTCAAAATTTAAAATTATAAGAAAGATGCATAAAATTTGAATATTTACATGTTAAACATTTTTGAAATGAGTAAAAACGCTTATGTTTTCATGTTATATTATTCAAAATTTAAAAATATTAGAAACACGCATAAAGTTTGAATCTTTACATCTTAAACATATTCAGAATGAGCAAAAGTACTTAAGTTTTTGTGTTACATTAGTCAAAGTTCAAAATTATAAGAAACGTGCATAAAGTTTGAATCTTTACATGTTAAATATGTTTAAAATGAGCAAAACCATTGAAGTTTTGGTGTTACATTATTCAAAATTATAAGAAATTGTCATAAAATTTGAATATTTATATGTTAAACATGTTGGAAATGATCAAAACCACTTAATTTTTGGTGATACATTATTCAAAATTCAAAATTATAAGAAACATGCATAAAATTTAAATCTTTACATGTTAAACATGTTCAAATTAAGCAGAACTACTCAAGTTTTAGTGTTACATTATTCAAAACTTAAAATTATAAGAAAGACACTTAAAGTTTGAATATTTACATGTTAAACATGTTTGAAATGAGCAAAACCATGAAAATTTTGATGTTAAATTATTCAAAATTCAAAATTAAAAGAATGTGCATAAATTTTAAATATTTATATGTTAAATGTGTTCAAAATAAGAAAAAATGCTTAAGTTTTAGAGTTACGTTATCCAAAATTCAAAATTATAAGAAATGCACATAAAGTTTGAATCTTTACAAGTAAAATGTGTTCAAAATGAACAAAACCACTTATGTTTTTGAGTTACATTATTCAAAATTCAAAATTATAAGAATGACAATAAATTTTTAATCTTTACATGTTAAACATGTTTGAAATGAGCAAACCCACTTAATTTTTGGTGTTGCATTATTCAAAATTTAAAACTATAAGAAATGTGCATAAAGTTTGAATTTTTACATGTTAAACATTTTCAAAATAAGTAAAACTACTTGAGTTTTGGTATTACATTATTTAAAATTCAAAATTATAAGAAACACACATAAAATTTGAATCTTTACATGTTAAATATGTTTGAAACGAGTAGAATCCCTTAAGTTTTGATGCTATGTTATTTCAATTTCAAAAAGATAAGAAATGTGCATAAAGTTTGAATCTTTACATGTTAAACATATTCAAAATGAGCAAAATTGCTTAAGCTTTTTGGTTACCTTGTTTAAAGTTAAAAATTATAAGAAACATGCTTAAATTTTGAATCTTTACATGTTAAATGTGTTCAAAATGAGGAAAACCACTTAAGTTTTGGTATTACATTATTCATAGTTCAAAATTATTAAAAAATGTGCATAAAGTTTGAAATTTTACATGTTGAATGTGTTTAAAATGAATAAAACCACTTAAGTTTTGGTGTTATGTTATTCAAAATTTGAATATTTAAAACTTAAACATGTTCAAAATCAGCAAAATGACTTAAGTTTTGGCATTACGATATTGAAAATTTAAAATTATAAGAAACACACATAAATTTTGAATCTTTACATGTTAGACATGTTCAAAATGACTAAAATTGCTTAAGTTTTGCCATTACAATATTCAAAATTATAAGAAACATGCATAAAATTTGAATCTTTACATGTTAAACATGTTTAGAATGAGTAAAACCACTTAAGTTTTTATGTTACATTAATCAAAATTCAAAATTATAAGAAACACAAGTAAAGTTTAAATCTTTACATGTTAAACGTGTTTAGAATAAGCAAAACCACTTACATTTTGGTGTTACATTATTCAAACTTCAAAATTATAAGAAACACGTATAAATTTTGAATCTTTACATGTTAAACATGTTTGAAATAAGCAAAACTATTCAATTTTTGGTGTTATGTTATTCAAAGTTTAAAGTTATAAGAAACACACATAAAATTTGAATCTTTACATGTTAAACTTGTTCGAAATGAGTAAAACCACTTAAGTTTTGATGTTACATTATTTAAAGGTCAAAATTATGAGAAATAGACATAAAGTTTAAATCTTTACATGTTAAATGTGTTCAAAATGAGTAAAATGGCTTAAGTTTTGGTGTTACATTATCTAGAATTCCTAATTATAAGAAATGCACATAAATTTGAATCTTTACATGTTAAACATGTTCAAAATGAGCAAAACTGCTTAAATTTTGGTGTTACATTATTCAAAGTTTGAAATTATAAGAAACACATGAAATTGGAATCTTTACAATTTAAACATGTTCAGAAAGAGGAAAATTACTTAGGTTTTGTTGTTACATTATTCAAAATTATAAGAAACGTGCATAAAATTTGAATGTTTACATGCTAAATGTATTTGTAACGAGCAAAACTACTTAAATTTTGGTGGTAGGTTATTTAAAATTCAAAATTATAAGAAAGACACATAAAGTTTGAATCTTTACATGTTAAACGTATTTGAAACAAATAAAATTGTTTGAGTTTTTGTGTTATGTTATTTAAAATTCAAAATTATAAGAAATGTGCATAGTGTTTGAATCTTTACATGTTAAATTTCTTCAAAACTAGTAAAACCACTTAATATTTGTTGTTACATTATTCAAAATTCTAAACAATAGGAAACACGCATAAAGTTTGAATCTCTACATGTTGAATGTGTTTGAAAAGAGCAAAATTTCTTATGTTTTGGTGTTATGTTATTCATAATTCTAAATTATATGAAATGCACCTAAAGTTTGAATCTTTACATGTTAAACATGATTGAAATGAGCAAAACTTCTTAAGTTTTGGTATTACATTATTCAAAATTTCTAAACTATAAGGAATGTGAATAAAATTTGAATCTTTACATGTTAAACATGTTCAAAATAAGCAAAATTGCTTAAGTTTTGGTGTTATATTATTCAAATTTCAAAATTATAAGAAATACACATAAAGTTTGAATCTTTACATGTTAAACATGTTTGAAATAAGCAAAATTGCTTATGTTTTGGTGTTAAGTTATTCAAAATTATAAGAAACAACATAAAATTTGAATATTTACATGTTAAATATGTATGAAATGAGCAAAACCAATTAAATTTTAGTGTTACATTATTCAAATTTTAAAATTATAATAAATGTGCATAAAGTTTGAATCTTTACATGCTAAAGGTGTTTGTAATGAGGAAAACTACTTATGTTATCATGTTACATTATTCAAAATTCAAAAATATAAGAAACATGCATAAATTTTGAATTTTGCATGTTAAACATGTTCGAAATGAGAAAAACCACTTAAGTTTTAGTGTTACATTATTTTGAATCTCTACATGTTAAACATGTTTGGAACAAGAAAAACCACTTAAGTTTTGATGTTACATTATTTAAAGTTCAAAATTATTAAGAAATGCATATAAAATTTGAATGTTTACATGTTAAACATGTTTGAAATGAGTAAAACCGTTTAAGTTTTATTGTTACACTATTCAAAATTATGAGAAATGCACATAAAGTTTGAATCTTTAGTTTTAAACTTGTTGGAAATGAGCAAAACCACTTAAGTTTTTGTGTTTCGTTATTCAAAATTTAAAATTATATGAAATGCACCTAAAGTTTAAATTTTTACATGTTAATCTTGTTCGAAACGAGCAAAACCACTATGTTTTGGTGTTACATTATTCAAAATTTAAAATTATAAGAAACATGTTTAAAGTTGAATCTTTACATATAAAAGGTGTTCAAAATGAACAAAACCACTAAAGTGTTTGTGTTACATTATTAAAAGTTCAAAATTATAAGAAACGTGCATAAATTTTAAATCTTTACATGTTTAACATGTTCAAAACAAGCAAAATTGCTTATATTTTTCTGTTACATTATCAAAAGTTCAAAATTATAATAAATATGCATAAAGTTTGAATCTTCACATGTTAAACATGTTCAAAACAAGCAAAACAACTTAAATTTTTGTGTTATGTTATTCAAAGTACAAAATTAGAAGAAAAGTACATAAAGTTTGAGTTCTTACATGCTGAACATGTTCAAAATGAGTAAAATTGCTTAAATTTTGGTGTTATATTATTCAAAGTTTAAAATTATAATAATTGCACATAAAGTTTGAATCTTTACATGTTAAACATGTTCAAAATGAGAAAATTCACTTAAGTTTTGTTCTTACATTATTCAAAATTTGAAACTATAAGAAAAGCACACAACATTTAAATCTTTACATGGTAAACATGTTTAAAAAGAGGAGAACCATTGAGGTTTTGGTGTTACATTATTCAAAATTCAAAATTATAAGAAACACACATAAAACTTGAATCTTTACATGTTAAATGTGTTTGAAATGAGCAAAATTGCTTAAGTTTGGGGTTATGTTATTCAAAATTTAAAATGATAAGAAACACAAATAAAGTTTGAATCTTTACACGTTAAACATGTTCTAACCGAGCAAAACCACTTAAGTTTTCATGTTATATTATTGCAAATTCAAAATTATCAGAAACATGCATAAATTTTGAATCTTTACATGTAAAACATGTTTAAAATGACTAAAACCAATAAAATTTTGGTGTTACATTATTCAAAATTCAAAATTTTAAGAAACACACAAAGTTTAAATCTTTGCATGTTAAACATGTTTAAAATTAGTAAAACCACTTAAGTTTTTGTGTTATGTTTTTCAAAAATAAAAAGTATAAGAAACATGCATAAAGTTTGAATCTTTACATGTAAAACATGTTCAAAATGAGCAAAACCACTTAAATTTTAGTTTTACGTTATTCAAAATTATAAGAATCGTGTATAAAGTTTGAATTTTTACATGGTAAACATGTTAAAAACAAGTAAAACAACTTAAATTTTGGTGTTAGGTTAGTCATAATTAAAAATTATAAGAAACATGCATAAAATTAGAACATTTACATGTTAAACTTGTTTGAAATGAGAAAACCGTCTTAAGTTTTGGTATTATGTTATAAAAAATTCAAAATTATAAGAAATACTCGTAAAGTTTGAATAATTACATGTTAAACATGTTTGAAATGAACAAAACCATTTAGGTTTTGGTGGTACATTATTTAAAATTAAAAATTATAAGAAAACCCTGTAAAGTTTGAATATCTACATGCTAAACATGTTGAAAATGACTAAAATCACTTAAGTTTTGGTGGTACATTATTCAAAATTCAAAATTATAAGAAATGTGCATAAAATTTGAATCTTTGAATGTTAAATATGTTAGAAATGAGGAAAATAGTTTAAGTTTTGGTGTTACATTATTCAAAATTCAAAATTATTAGAAAAGCACATATAGTTTAAATCTTTGCATGTTAAAAGTGTTGGAAACAACAAAAACCACTTATGTTTTGGTGTTACATTATTCAAAATTTAAAATTATAAGAAATGTGCATAAAGTTTGAATTTTTACCTATTAAATGTGTTTGAAATGAGCAAAATTGGTTAAGTTTTTGTGTTACATTATTCATAGTTTAAAATTATATAAAACATGCATAAAATTTAAATCTTTACATGTTAAACATTTTCAAAATGAGCAAAACTACTTAAATTTTGGTGTTACATTATTCAAAATTCAAAATTATAAGAAACGTGCATAAAGTTTGAATCTTTACATGTTAAATGTGTTGAAAATGAGCAAAACCACTTATGTTTTTGTGTTACATTATTCAAAATTCAAAATTATAAGAAACACGCATAAAGTTTGAAATTTACATGTTAAATATGTTCGAAATGAGCAAAACCACTTAAGCTTTTATGTTACGTTATTCAAAATTCAAAACTAAAATAAATGCAGATAAAGTTTAAATCTTTACATGTTAAACATGTTCAAAACGAGAAAAAACTCTTAAGTTTTAGTATTACGTTATTCAAAATTCAAAATTATAAGAAACATGCAAAAACTTAGAATCTTTACATGTTAAATGTGTTCAAAATGAGCAACACCACTTAAGTTTTGATGTTACATTATTTAGATTTCAAAATTATAAGAAACACACATAAAGTTAGAATCTTTACATGTTAACCATGTTCAAAATGAGCAAAACCATCAAATTTTTTTTGTTATATTATTCAAAATTATAGAAACACATAATTTTTTTATTTTTACATGTTATACTTGTTCAAAATGAACAACATTGCTTAAATTTTGGTGTTACATTATTCAAAGATAAAAATTATAAGAAATGTGCATAAAATTTGAATCTTTACATGTTAAATGTGTTCGAAATGAGCAAAACCTCTAAAATTTTGGTGTTTTGTTATTCAAATTTCAAAACTATAAGAAACATATATAAAGTTTGAATATTTACATACTAAACATGTTTGAAATGATCAAAACCTTTTAAGTTTTGGTGTTACATTTTTCAAAGTTCAAAATTATAATAAATGCACATAAAGTTTGAATCTTTACATGTTAATAGTGTTTGAAATGAGTAAAATAGAAGAATTTTTTATGTTAACTTATTCAAAATTCAAAATTATAAGAAACACACATAAAATTTGAATCTTTACATGTTTTAAATGAGCCAAATAGGTATAGTTTTGGTGTTAAGTTATTCAAAGTTATAAGAAATGTGCATAAAGTTTGAATCTTTAAATGTTAAATGTGTTTAAAATGAGCAAAACCATTTAAGTAATTTGTGTTGTTTTATTCAAAGTTTAATAGTATAAGAAACATGTATATAGTTAGAATCTTTACATGTTAAGTGTTTGAAATGAGAAAAACCGCTTAAGTTTTTTTGTTATGTTATACATAGTTAAAAATTATAAGAAACTCACATAAAGTTTGAATCTTTACATGTTAAGCATATTTAGAATGAGTCAAATCACTAAAGTTTTAGTTTTGCATTATTCAAAATTCAAAATTATAAGAAACACGTATAAAGTTTGAATCTTTACATGTTAAACATGTTCAGAATGAGCAAAACCACTTATGTTTCGGTGTTATGTTATTCAATATTTAAAATTATAAATAACACACATAAAGTTTTAATCTTTACAAGTTAAACTTTTGGTGTTACATTATTCAAAATTTTAATAAATACACATAAAGTTTGAATCTTTAGATATTAAATGTGTTTGACCAGAGTAAAATTGCTGAAGTTTTGGTGTTACATTATTCAAAGTTCAAAATTATAAGAAATGTGCATAAACTTTAAATCTTTACAAGTTAAACGTGTTTGAAACGAGCAAAACCACATAGGTTTTGGAGTTACATTATTTAATATTCAAAGTTATAAGAAATGTCCATAAAGTTTGAATCTTTACATGTTAAACATGTTCAAAATAAACAAAATTACTTAAGTTTTGGTGTTAAGTTATTCAAAATTTAAAATTATAAGAAACCTTTATAAAGTTTGAATCTTTACAAGTAAAATTTGTTCAAAATGAGCAAAACTACTTAAATTTTGGTGTTACATTTTACAAAATTCAAAATTATAAGAAACTTGCATAATGTTTGAATCTTTACATGTTATACATGTTCAAAACGAGCAAAACCACTTTAGTTTCGGTGTTACATTCTTCAAGATTCAAAATTATAATGAAGGTGTAAAAATTTTGAATATTTAGATGTTAATTGTGTTTAAAATGAGCAAAACCACTTAAGTTTTGGTGTTATATTATCAAAATTCATAATTATAAGAAATATGCATAAAGTTTGAATCATTACATATTAAGCTTGTTTGAAACAAGCAAAACAACTTAACTTTTCGTGTTACATTATTCAAGGTTTAAAATTATAAGAAACTTCCATAAAGTTTGAATCTTTAGATGTCAAATGTTTTTGAAATGAGCAAAACTATTTAAATTTTAGTGTTACACTTTTCAAAATTTAAAATTATAAGAAACGTGCAAAAAGTTTGAATCTTTACGTGTTAAACATGTTTAAAACGAGCTAAACCACTTAAGTTTTCAAGTTACAATATTAAAAGTTCAAAATTATAGGACACATATGTAAAGTTTTAATCTTTTCATGTTAAATGTGATCAAAATGAGCAAAACTTCTTCAATTTCTATTTTATATTATTCAAAGTTGAAAATTATAAGAAACGTGCATAAAGTTTAAATCGTTATATGTTAAACATGTTAAAAAAAACCATAAGCACTCAATTGTTTATGTTATGTTATTTAAATTTCAAAATTTTAAAAAACACGAATAAAGTTTGACTCTTTACATGTTAAACATGTTCAAAAAGAGAAAAAATACTTAAGTTTTGGTGTTACGTTATTCAAATTTTGAAATTATAAGAAACACACATAAAGTTTGAATCTTTACATGTTAAACCTGTAAAAAATGAGCAACCTTGCTTAACTTTTATTGTTATGTTATTCAAAATTCAAAATTATAAAAAACATACATAAAGTTTGAATCTTTACATGTTAAACATATTTGAAATGAGCAAAACCACTTAAGTTTTGGTGTTAAATTATTCAAAATTCAAAATTATAAGAAACACACATAAAATTTGAATCTTTACATGTTAAACGTGTTCAAAATGTGCAAAACTGCTTAAGTTTTGGTGTTGCATTATTTAAAATGATAAAAAATGTGCATAAAGTTTGAATCTTTACATGTTATATGTATTTAAAATGAGAAAAACCACTTAAGTTTTGTGTTACCTTTTCTCAAAATTCAAAATTTTAAGAAATGTGCATAAAGTTTGAATCTTTACATGTTAAACATGAGCAAAACCACTCAAGTTTTGGTGTTACCTTACTCAAAATTGAAAATTATAAGACATGCACATAAATTTTGAATCTTTACATATTAAATGTGTTGGAAATGAGCAAAACCACCTATGTTTTTATGGTATATTATTCAAAATTCAAAATTATAAGAAACAATCACAAATTTTTGAAACTTTACATGTTAAACATGTTGGAAATGAGTAAAATTGTTTATATTTTTGTGTTACATTATTTAAAATTAAAAATTATAGGAAACACGCATATAATTTGAATATTTACATGTTCAAACATGCTAAAAATGAGCAAAACTACTTAAGTTTTGGTGTTACATTATTCAAAATTCAAAATTATAAGAAACACACATAGCTATACTTTCAATCTTTACATGTTAAACTTATTCAAAATGAGCAAAATCACTTAAGTTTTTATGTTGTGTTATTCAAAATTATAAGAAATGTGCATAAAGTTTGAATCTTTACATGTTAAATGTGTTTGAAATAGGAAAAAGCAATTATGGTTTGGTGTTATGTTATTTAAAATTCAAAATTATAAGAAACATGCATAAAGTTTAAATCTGTACATCTTCAATGTATTTGAAATAAGCAAAACCACTTGAGTTTAGGTGTTACATTATTCAAAATTCAAAATTAAAAGACACACACATAAAATTTGAATCTTTACATGTTAAACATGTTAAAAATGATAAAAACCACTTAAATTTTGGTGTAGCATTATTTAAAATTCAATATTATAATAAACATACATAAAGTTTGAATCTTTATATGTTAAACATGTTTGAAATGAACAAAACCACATAAGTTTTGGTGTTATGTTATTCAAAATTCAAAATAATAAGAAAGGTGCATAAAGTTTAAATTTTTACATGTTAAACATATTTGAAATGAGCAAAACCACTTAAGTTTTAGTGTTAAAATATTCAAATTTCTAAATTATAAGAAACATGCATAAAGTTTGAATCTTTACATGTTAAACATGTTTGAAATGAGCAAAACCGCTTAAGTTTTGGTGTTACATTTTTTAAAATTTAATACTATAAGAAACACGCATAAAGTTTGAATCTTTATGTGTTAAACATGTTTCAAATGAGAAAACCCACTTAAGTTTTGGTGTGACATTATTCAAAATTTAAAATTATAAGAAACACATAAAGTTTCAAACTTTACATGTTAAATGTGTTTGAAACGAGTTAAACCACTTTTGTTTTGGTGTTACGTTATTTAAAATTTAAAATTATAAGAACCAACTAAAATTTGAATCTTTACATTTTAAATGAGTTCAAAATGAGTAAAACATCTTAAGTTTTGGTGTTATGTTTTCAAAGTTCAAAATTATAAGAAACGTTCATAAAGCTTAAAACTTTACATGTCAAATGTGTTTGAAATGAGCAAAACCACATAAGTTTTGGTGTTATGTTATTCAAAGTTCAAAATTATAAGAAGCATGTATAAAGTTTGAATCTTTACATGTTAAACATGTTTAAAATGAGCAAAACCACTTATGTTATCGAGTTATATTATTCAAAATTCAAAAATATAAAAAACATACATAAAATTTGAATCTTTACAAGTTAAACATATTCAAAATGAGTAAAACCTCTTAAATTTTAGTGTTACATTATTCAAAAATCAAAATTATAAGAAACATACATAGAGTTTAAATCTTTACATGTTAAACATACTCGAAAAGAATAAAACCATTTAAGTTTTGGTGTTACATTACTCAAAGTTCAAAATTATAAGAAATACACATAAAGTTTGAATCTTTAGATATTAAACATGTTTGAAATGAACAAACCACTTAAGTTTATTGTTACGTTATTTCAAAATCAAAATTATAAGAAATGCTTATAAATTTTGAATCTTTACATGTTTAACGTGTTGGAAACGAGAAAAACTACTTAAATTTTTGTGTTAGATTATTCAAAATTATAAGAAACACATAAAGTTTGAATCTTGACATGTTAAACATGTTCAAAACAAGCAAAACCACTTAAATTTTGGTGTTACATTATTTAAAATTCAAAATTATAAGAAGAACGCATAAAGTTTGGATCTTTACATGTTAAACATGCTTGAAACATGCAGAACCACTTAAGTTTTGGTGTTACATTATTCAAAGTTCAAAATTATAATAAATGTGCATAAAGTTTGGATTTTTACATATTAAACATGCTTAAAATGAGGAAAATCACTTAAGTTTTGGTGTTACGTATTCAAAGTTCACAATTATAAGAAATGTGTATAAAGTTTGGATCTTTACATGATAAACATGACCAAAATGAGCAAAACCAATTAAGTTTTGATGTTACATTATTCAAAGTTCAAAATTATAAGAAACGTGCATAAAGTTTGGATCTTTACATGTTAAACATGCTAAAAATAATAAAAACTACTTATCTTTTGGTATTACATTATTTAAAGTTCAAAATTATATGAAATGCAGATAAAGTTTGGATCTTTACTTGTTAAACATGTTCAAAGTAAACAAAACTACATAAATTTTGTTGTTACGTTATTCAAAGTTTAAAAATATAATGAATGCACATAAAATTTGGATATTTATATGATAAACATGTTCGAAATGAGCAAAACTGCTTAAGCTTTGATGTCACCTTATTCAAAGTTCAAAATTATATGAAATGCACATAATGTTTGGATCTTTAAATGTTAAATATTTTCAAAAGAGTAAAACCACTTAAATTTTGGTATTACATTATTCAATGTTTAAAATTAAAAGAAATTTCCATAAAGTTTGAATATTTACATCTTAAACATGTTTAAAATGAGCAAACTGCTTAAGTTTTGGTGTTACATTATTCAAATTTCAAAATTTTAAGAAATGTGCATAAAGTTTGGATCTTTACATGTTAAACATGTTTGAAATGAGCAAAATAACTTAGGTTTTGTTGTTCATTATTCAAAGTTTAAAACTATTAAAAAAGCAAATAAAGTTTGGATCTGAACATGTTAAACATATTCAAAATGAGTAAAGCAACTTAAGTTTTGGTAACATTACATTATTCAAAGTTCAAAATTATTAGAAACACGAATAAAGTTTGGATCTTTATTTTAAACATGTTTAAAATTAGCAAAACTGCTTAAGGTTTGGTGTTACATATTTAAAGTTCAAAATAATAAGAAATGTGTATAAAGTTTGGATCTTTACATGTTAAACATGTTCAAAATAAGGAAAACTGCTAAAGTTTTGGTGTTATGTTATTCAAAGCTTAAAATTATAAGAAATGTGGATAATGTTTGAATCTTTATATGTTAAATATGTTTGAAACGAGCAACACCACTTATGTTTTGGTGTTATGTTATTCAAAGATCAAAATTATAAGAAACGTGCATATGTTTTGAATCTTTACATCTTAAACATGTTCAAAATGAGAAACACTACTTAGATTTTGGTGTTACATTATTCAAAGTTCAAAATTATAAGAAACATGAATAAATTTTGGATCTTTACATGTTAAATATTTTCAAAATGAGCAAAATCACATAAGTTTTGGGTTTATATTATTCAAAGTCCAAAATTATAAGAAATGTGCATAAATTTTAGATCTTTATGTGTTAAACATGTTTAAAACTAAAAAACCCACTTAAGTTTTGGATTTACATTATTCAAAGTTCAAAATTATAAGAAACGTGCATAAATTTTGGATCTTTACATGTTAAATATGTTTAAAATGAGTAAAAGTGCATAAGTTTTGATGTTATGTTATTCAAAGTTCAAAATTATAAGAAATGAGTAAAATTACTTAAGTTTTGGTGTTACGTTATAAAAATATTAAAATTATAAAAAACATGAATAAAATTAGGATCTTTACATGTTAAACATGTTTGAAATGAGCAAAACTACTTAAGTTTTTGTATTACGTTATTCAAAGTTCAAAATTATAAGAAATGCACATGAAGTTTAGATCTTTACATGTTAAACATGTTCAAAATGTGAAAAATAGTTAAGTTTTTGGTGTTATGGTATTCAAAGTTCAAAATTATAAGAAACACATAGAAAGTTTGGCTCTTTACATGTTAAATATATTCAAAACCAACAAAACCACTTAAGTTTTGGTGTTATGTTATTCAAAGTTTAAAATTATAAGAAATGTGCATAAAGCTTGGATCTCTACATGTTAAACATGTTCAAAATGAGCAAAACCATTTATGTTTTTTTGTTACATTAATGAAAGTTCAAAATTATAAGAAAGACACATAAAATTTGAATCTCTACATGTTAAACATGTTTGAAATTAGAAAAATGGCTAAAGTTTTAGTGTTATGTTATTCAATATTCAAAATTATAAGAAATGCAAATAAAGTTTGGATCTCTACATGTTAAACATGTTCAAAATGAGCAACATCACTAATTTTTGGTTGTTGCATAATTCAAAATTATAATAAACGTGCATATTGTTTGGATATGTACATGTTAAACATGTTTGAAACGAGCAACACTGCTTAAATTTTGGTGTTATATTTTTCAAAGTTCAAAATTAAAAGAAACACACATAAAATTTGGATCTTTACATGTTAAATATGTTTAAAATGAGCAACACTACTTAAGTTTTAGTGTTATGTTATTGAAAGTTCAAAATCATAACAAATACGCATAAATTTTAGATCTTTATATGTTAAACATGTTTGAAATGAGAAACATTGCTTAAGTTTTGTTGTTATGTTATTCAAATTTCAAAATTATGAGAAACACACATAAAGTTTAGATCTCTACCTTTTAAATATGTTTGAAATGAGTAAAACTGCTTAATTTTTGGTGTCACATTATTCAAAGTTCAAAATTATAAAAAACACTTTTAGATCTCTACATGTTAAACATGTTCAAAATGAGCAAAATCGCTTAAATTTTTGTGTTATGTTATTCAAAGTTCAAAATTATAAGTAGCATGCATAAAGTTTGGATCTCTATATGTTAAACATGTTTAAAATAAACAAAACCATATAAGTTTTGGTGTTACATTATTCAAAGTTTAAAATTATAAGAAACGTGCATAAAGTTTGGATCTCTTGATGTTAAACATGTTCAAAATGAGTAAAATCACTTAAGTTTTTGTGTTACATTATTCAAAGTTCAAAATTATAAGAAATGTTCAAAAAGTTTGGATTTCTACATGTTAAATATATTCAAAATGAGCAAAACCATGTGAGTTTTGGTGTTGCATTATTCAAAGTTCAAAATTAGAAATAATGTGCATAAAGTTTGAATCTCTACATGTTAAACATGTTGACAATGAGCAAAATTGCTTAAGTTTTGGTGTTACATTATTCAAAGTTCAAAATTATAAGGAATGTTTATAAAGCTTGGATATCTACATGTTAAACATGTTTGAAATAAGAAAACCTGTGTAAGTGTTCATGTTACATTATTCAAAGTTCAAAATTATAAGAAACACACATAAAGTTTGGATCTCTACATGTTAAACATGTTTGAAACGAGAAAAACTACTTTAATTTTGGTGTTACATTATTTAAAGTTCAAAATTATAAGAAATGCACATAAAGTTTGGACTTTTACATGTTAAACATGTTTGAAACAAGCAAAATTGTTTATGTTTTGGTGTTACGTTATTCAAAGTTCAAAATTATAAGAAACATACATAAAATTTGGATCTCTACATGTTAAACATATTCGAAATAATAAAAACTGCTTAAGTTTTGGTGTTATGTTATTTAAAGTTTAAAACTATAAGAAACATGAATAAAGTTTAGATCTCTACATGTTAAACATATTTGAAATGAGCAAATCCACTTAAATTTTGGTGTTACATTATTCAAACTTCAAAATTAAAAACATGTAGTAATATATATATTTTTGGGATATATATATATATATATATATATATATATATATATATATATATATATATATATATATATATATAAATAAAATCTTAGTAATTAATTTATGTATTATTGAAAGTATCAAAATTATATATATGTGTGTGTGTGTGTGTGTGTGTGTGTGTGTGTGTTTGTTTTAGAATAAAATTTTATGATTTCAAATGGTAATATATATTTTTGAGAGATATAAATATATATATTTTGAATAATAATTTTGGTCAAAATATATATAAAGATGGAAATGAATTTTGTTTTACAGGATGAGTTACTATGGGTTACACCATCGTTGCATAGGACAACTAGTCAAGTATCATACATTAATTATATTTTAACAAACTCAAAGTCATTTGAGGTGAGCATAAACATAAATGAATTTGGATGGGACAACCAACATGCCAGAGTAAACGACAAAATAATGATTATGACTAAATTTACTACCAATAGATGAAAATCAGTTAATATAAATGACTAAATATATTATCAATGGACAGAAATAAGTTAATAAAAAAAATTAAATATACTACCAATTGATCACAATTAATGATTACAATGACTAAATAAATGACAACCAACATGCAGGAGTGAAAGACAAAATAATGATTAAAATGACTAAATATACTACCAATGGATGGAAATCAGTTAATATAAATGACTAAATATATTACCAATGGATGGAAATAAGCGAGTAAAAAATATTAAATATACTACCAATTGATGGCAATTAATGATTACAATGACTAAATAAATGACTACTATGACTAAATAAATGACCAATTAATAATAATCAATGATTAAATTAATGATTAAATATACTGCCAAATTGATCAATCAAAACAACCAATAAATGATTAAAAATGATTTAGTTATCAATTTGATCATGTTATAAATGATTAGCAATAAACTACTAATGGTCATGTGATCATTTTTGGTCATTTATATACAGTTTTAAGTAGTTTATTTAATCATTTTCATTTTTTTGTACTAGTAAAGAAAAACACATAATGTTTAGATCTTTACATGTTAAACATGCTCAAAATGAGCAAAATCGCTTAAGTTTTGGTGTTACGTTATTCAAATCTCAAAATTATAATAAACATGCATAAATTTTGGATCTTTACATGTTAAACATGCTAGAAATGAGCAAAATTGCTTAAATTTTGGTGTGACGTTATGCAAAGTTCAAAATTATAAGAAACACTCATAAAGTTTGGATTTTTACATGTAAACATGCTCAAAATGAGCAAATCCACTTAAGTTTTAGTATTACATTATTCAAATTTCAAAATTATAAGAAACACACATAAAGTTTAGATCTTTACATGTTAAACATTCTCAAAATGAGTTAAATCACTTAAGTTTTGAAGTTAAGTTATTCAAAATTCAAAATTATAAGAAATGGGCATAAAATTTTGGATCTTTACATGTTAAACATGCTCAAAATGAGAAAATCTGCTTAAATTTTGGTGTTACGTTATTCAAACTTCAAAAATATAATAAACACACATAAAGTTTGGATCTTTACATGTTAAACATACTCAAAATGAACAAAATTGCTTATGTTTTGAAGTTACGTTATTTAAATTTCAAAATTATAAGAAACATGCATAAAGTTTGGATTTTTATGTGTTAAACATGCTTAAAATGAGCAAAACCCCTTAAGTTTTGGTGTTACATTATTCAGAGTTTAAAATTATAAGAAACACACATAAAGTTTGGATCTTTACACTTTAAACCTACTTAAAACAAGCAAATTCGCTTAAGTTTTGGTGTTACCTTATGCAATGTCCAAAATTATAAGAAACATGCATAAAATTTGAATCTATAATTTTTATGCTTTCAATAATATATAAATTAATTATTAAGACTAATAAAAAATAATAATAAATAAATACATATATTATGGATTTATAAATAAATATAATAATAAATTTATATGTGTGTGTGTGTGTGGGGGGGGGAGAAGGGGAGCTCGGCCAGTCAACTGCCCCACCCCAAACAAATTCAAGAAAGGGCCATGGTTGACGCTAAGGTTGCAGTCCTGGGTCAACCCATAGACCCTGCAATTTTTTTTTATTAAAGAAAAAATATATAAAATAAAATAAAATCCTCAAATACATTTTTTTATTAAACAAAAATAAAATAAAATAATAAGTTTAAAAAAATAGAAAATTATAAAACATTATGTTATATATATAATTTAGTATGAACTCAAGTATATTTATTTTAGATTCTAGTATTTAAAAAATGTGTGTATGTGTGTGCTGTGTGTGTGTGTGTAATAAATAGGGTTTTACTTATATAAAAATATTTAATTTTGATAAACAAATATATATAAATATTATGGATTATTACAGAAAATAAAAGTAATAATTTTTTTTTAAAGAAAATAAGAAAATACATTTACATTAAGTTTATACATGCAAGCAATACGATTTTCATATTCAAGTGAATTATTTTAAACTTTCTCCAAACCTGTGAGAGAAAACAAAGTAAAAAATGAGAAATGGGTTTGAAAAAAAAATTAGATTAGCACAATCTTATGGCTCTCACTTATTCCTCCACTTGCAAATGGAAGGGAAAAAGATTTTTTGACTTTAAAATTTAAATTTAAAGTTAATTAAATTTATTCTTGGTGGCTTACATGAAATTAATGAATTGTTTTAATTTATCTTTATAAATTAATTATTTTGTGTAGACTTGTAAAAGTTAATAATTAAATATTAAAAAAAAGTTAAAATCTATTTTATTTAATTTTTTCACGGGTAACCCTCCTACACTATTAATTGAATAACATTGTTTTATTTAATTCTTAGTGGTAAATAATATTTAATTATTAACGGTAAATATATTTTGATTTTTATGTTAAATTTGAAATTAATTATTATCATTAGTTTATTAAAGTTATTTTTTGATTTAGTTATTTGAATTTTTTTATTTTATTTTGATGGATAAATTTTTGTGTTAAAATACTTAACCATCTTCATTGATTTTTATAAGGTGTCTTTTAATTATTTGGTTGGAAATGACAATTATTAAAGACTAATTAAATATTTTAACACACTTAACTTAATAACACCTTAATAGTCGAATATGTACCATAATGTAATTATTATTAATTTTTTAAAATAATGTAAATAATATTGAAGTATTTGGATATAATGATTATTAATTACTTAGCGTATCATTTATGAAATTGGGTTTTCAATGTCCAATTAATTTATTTGTTTAGTTAGCAAAATTTTAGTAGTAAAGCAGAACTAGTTTGACATAGTGGCATTTGGACTTAGTCTAGTTGTGTGTATAATATAGTCTTAGTAGTAAAAATAATTGAGTCTCTACATCTGTGAACTATATCTCTAAACACTTTTTTAATTACCCACTTTAATATTATATTGTTTAATTTTTATTTATCTGACTAATTATTTAGTCATTTTTATTTATATGACTAATTATTTAGTTGTGTTTTTTACCCGATGATCAAATTAGTCATTTATAGTTGTGTTGTAAAAAATTAGTAGAATTTAGTCATTTTTAGTTATCGTGACTAAAATTTTTAGTCACGTAGTCATTTATTTGCTAAATTTTACTAGTGCTTATAATTTTGAACATTGAATAACGTAACACTAAAACTTAAGTGATTTTACTCATTTCGAGCATGTTTAACATGTAAAGATCCAAACTTTATGCACGTTTCTTATAATTTTGAAGTTTTTAATAAGGTAACACCAAAACTTAAGTGGTTTTACTCGTTTCGAGCATTTTTAACATGTAAAGATTGAAACTTTATGTATGTTTCTTATAATTTTAAACTTTGAATAATGTAACACCAAAACTTAAGCAATTTTACTCATTTTGTGCATGTTTAACATGACAAGATTTAAACTTTATGTGCATTCCATTATAATTTTGAACTTTAAATAACATAACACCAAAACTTAAGTGGTTTTGTTCATTTCATACAGGTTTAACATGTAAAGATTCAATCTTTATGCATGTTTCCTTATACTTTTGAACTTTGAATAACGTAACACCAAAACATAAGTGGTTTTACTTGTTGCAAACATGTTTAACATGTAAAGATCCAAAATTTATGTGTCTTTCCTTATAATTTTTAATATTGAATAACGTAACACCAAAACTTAAGTGGTTTTGCTCATTTCAAATATGTTTAACATGTAAAGATTCAAACTTTATTTGTTTCCTTATAACTTTAAACTTTGAATAATGTAACACAAAAACTTAAGTAGTTTTGCTTGTTTTGAACATGCTTAATATGTAAAGATCCAAACATTATGCATATTTCATATATTTTTGAACTTTGAATAACATAACACCAAAATTTAAGTAGTTTTACTCATTTTGAACATATTTAACATGTAAAAATTCAAACTTTATGCACATTTCCTTATAATTTTGAACTTTGAATAACATAACACCAAAACTTAAGTGGATTTGCTCATTTCGAACACGTTTAACATGTAAAGATTCAAACCTTATACATTTTTTCTTATAATTTTGAACTTTGAATAATGTAACACCAAAACTTATGTAATTTTGATTGTTTCAGACAAGCTTGACATGTAAAAATTGAATCTTTATCCGTGTTTCTTTATAATTTTGAACTTTGAATAACATAACACCAAAATTTAAATGGTTTTGCTCATTTTAAACATGCTTAACAAGTAAAGATCCAAATTTTATGCACCATTCCTATACTTTTTAACTTTGATTAACATAGTACCAAAACTTAAGCATTTTTTCTCATTTAAGACATGTTTAACATTTAAAGATTCAATTTTTATGTGCATTTCCTTATAATTATGAACTTTGAATAATGTAACACCAAAATTCAAGTGGTTTTGCTCATTTCAAACATGCTTAACATATAAAGATTCAAAATTTTTACGTGTTTCTTGTAATTTTAAACATTGAATAATGTAACACCAAAATTTGAATAGTTTTGCTCGTTTCAAACATATTTAACATGTAAAGATTCAAACTTTATGTGAATTTCCTTATGATTTTTAAATTTTAGTAGCGTAACACCAAAACATAATCAAATTTACTCATTTCAGACATGTTTAACATATAAAGATTCAAATATATATATATATATATATATATATATATATATATATATATATATATATATATATATATGTTTCCTTTTATTTTTGAACTTTGAATAATGTAACACTAAAACTTAAGTGGTTTTACTCATTTCAGACATGTTTAATATGTAAAGATTCAAATTTTATGCATCTTTCTTAAAAAAAATTGAACTTTGAATAATGTAACACCAAAATTAAAGCGTATTTGCTCATTTTGGACATGTTTAACATGTAAAGATTCAAACTTTATGCATGTTTCATTATAATTTTGAACTCTAAATAATGTAACACCAAAACTTAAGTGGTTTTGCTCATTTCAAATAAGTTTAACATGTAAATATTCAATTTTTATACATATTTTCTTATAATTTTAAACTTTGAATAACATAACACCAAAACTTAAGTAGTTTTTCTCATTTCAGACATGTTTATCATGTAAAGATTCAATTTTTATGCACGTCTCATTATAATTTTTAACTATGAATAATGTAACACCTAAACTTAAGTGGTTTTGCTCATTTTAGACATGTTTAACATATAAAGATAAAAATTTATGCATGTTTCCTTATAAATTTAAACTTTGAATAATGTAACACAAAAACTTAAGCAATTTTGCTCGTTTCAGACATGCTTAACATGTAAAGATTCAAACTTTATATGCATTTCTTATAATTTTAAACTTTGAATAACATAACACCAAAACTTAATTACTTTGACTCATTTTGAACATATTTAACATGTAAAAATTCAAACTTTATCTGTGTTTCATTATAGTTTTAAACTTTGAATAATGTAACACCAAAACTTAAACAATTTTACTCGTTTCAAACATGTTTAACATGTAAAGATCAAAACTTTATGCATGTTTCTTATAATTTTGATCTTTGATAATGTAACACCAAAACTTAAGCAATTTTTCTTATTTTGAACATGTTTAACATGTAAAGATCCAAGCTTTATGCACATTTCTTAAAATTTTAAACTTTGAATAACATCACATTAAAACTTAAGTGGTTTTGATCTTTTTGAACATGTTTAACATGTAAATATCCAAACCTTATGCGTGTTTCTTATAATTTTGAACTTTGAATAATGTAACACTAAAATTCAAGTAGTTTTGTTCATTTCAAACATGTTTATCATGTAAAGATTCAAAATGTATCCATGTTTCTTATAATTTTAAACTTTGAATAACATAACACCAAAACATAAGTGGTTTTGCTCATTCCAAACATGTTTAACATGTAAAGATTCAAACTTTATTTATTTATTATAATTTTGAATTTTAAATAATGTAACACCAAAACTTAAGTAGTTTTTCTCATTTTGAACATGTTTAACATGTAAAGATTCAAACTTTATGCATATTTCTTACAATATTAAACTTTGAATAATGTAACACCAAAACTTAAAAGGTTTTGATCCCTTTAGGGTGAGATAGTACTTCAACTACAAGTTCATCTTACATATGTGGCCACACCATTCACTATAGTTCCTAGCATAGGAGTTTTTGACATACAACTTAGTCGACCATGGACTCAAAAACTAAAGGAAGTAATTTCTATAGTTCATAAATGCATGAAGTTAATTCATTTTAATCAAGTTATTATAGTCGATAAATTTCCATATGAGTCACCACTCCCCACTTCAAAGCCATCTACCAGCTTCTAGTCACCAGATCTAGTCCTTCCAATTTTAGCTTTTCATTCAGCTTTTGTTCTAGTTCCATTTTAGGTTTAGCCATAGTTACAACATCCATTTCTAGTACAAAGGGTTCATATACCCCCATATATTTAATATTCTAGATGCCTTCCAGTGATAGTATTCACACCTAAAGCAGTTATACTGAGATCTCATACAACTACACAGAGATCACTTGTTTAGTGAGTACCTTCTACTTTTAGATGGGTCCCTAAGAGCCCTATAGTTGCATCTACTTCTCAAAGTTATAGGGGAACCCCAAATTTGGCTTCCACTTTAGATATTTTAGAGCAGTTACAACATACACACATTTTACCTTCATAATATCAGTCATACTCTCATGTCTCATGATCACAAATGATTTAGTTGTTTAACACAGGACACCAAAATAGGGAGTCTCACCCGAGACTCATCAGTTAGTATCATTTCTTCATAGTTCTTCCTATACATAGTTTAAATATTTTCACATATATATATATATATACATCTATATATATATATATATATACAAAAATATTTTGATTATATTCACCCATGCTTTACATCACTACTATCATGATAGGACTTATATTTGTTATTTCATGCTATTGTATGTCAATTTTCTACATTACCATGCTTCACTTGATCTTCTTTGAGTATGTGCAGTGACATCCAACTACTTGATTACTTCATTCTACCCATAGATGGGGCATTTCTACTTTTACATTCGAGACATACATTGCTATACACACCCATTAAGGGCATCTTCTACATGACTACACCATCTAGTTTATGTCATTTCTACACCACACACTCTGAGTTATCACATTGATGTACATTAATTTATAGCCTACACATAATATTATATTGACATCTCACTAGTATCTAGCACTTGTGCATTTCTTAGCATATACTTGGTCTTGTACTACACATGTTTTACATACTCTCACATTTGCTTTAATTAGATAGATGTGCTTATCTTTTTCTAATTATTAAATGTTTTCTCTACTTGCTTAGCATAGCTTGTATGATTACATTTTCAATTCCAACTTGTCTCTTGCTTGTGCCTTAGGACATTTGCCAATGTCATTTGATTTTTTTTCATCTGTGTGCCTTAGGACATTTACTAATGTCCTTTGTTTTTACTCCTCTATGTGTCTGTGGCCTGTGTGTAAACATTGCTTATTTCACTTGTATGTGTATGTGGTATTTGAACATGCCTTCCATGTTTGTTTCTAGTTTGAGTGACATGTGCCCATGTCACTTATTTGCATGGCCCCTTAGCCCACTTAATATTCTTATTACTTCTTGCTTCTTTCTTGTTTCTTATTTGCTTGTTGCTTGTTGCTTATCAGATGTGTGCAATGCCATGATCCATATCGTGAATTTTCTTTTATTTCTTGGATGCCATCATGGACATCATGCTCCATCCCTCCAAATAACAACTAATAATTAATGTTTTTAGTTCTAGTTCAGTACATTATACATGTTTTCATATTTTTATATTTATTTAGGCATACCCCTGTTGATCCAACAATATCTCAGTACAAACATTTGCTATATCTTGAAACATATTTTCAAATATAAAAATACCCTATTTGATGCCCCCTCTTTTGTGGGTAGGAATGATAAACTTGTAATGACTACCCTCAGAAGAAAAGAATCCTACAAGTGTGTTTATATATATATATATATATTAACACACTTTTAGGACTCTTTTCTTCTGAGGGTAGTCATTACAGGTTTATCATTCCTACCCATAGAAGAGGGGGCATCAAATAGGGTATTTATCATAGAGATAAAATATCCTAGTAATCAAAATAGTAGTATTCAGAATGGTTAGGATAGAATCCAAAGGTCAAACTGGTCAAATCAGAGCAAAAAATAAGAACAATCTCAGATCAACAGTCAATTTTCACACTGAACAACACTACAAATGGATAGTAGCACCAAAAATGGATAGGTCACCAAAAATAAGGGTGTCCATAGTTTGGCACTCCTATCCAGATATAAAAATACACAGGGTTTCTAGAAACAAGCAAAAAGTTCAATTTGAGGATAGTTTTTGCACTTCTAGATCATTTAGATTCAGTAGTTTTAGCATAGTTTTCTCAAATACATGGGTTTATCATGCACAACATGATGGTTCTCAGTTTTAGTTCAGATTAGGCAATTGACATAACTTCTAAATCAAAATCCTTGCTCTAGACATCAATGATTATGGAAATGTGCATGGCACATTGATATTCTTTTGTTTCCAAGTTCATTTTATTTTAGGCATTCTTAGCAATTGCATGCCTTACTCTATCTTTAAGTGGTTGGCATCACATTTAAGTTAAACTTTCATACAATTTTAAATTTTTGAGTACCCAAGTTCTCTATTTAGATTTCATATAAGCCTAGCACATTAGTTTTGGAGTGGCTTTCATACAAGCCTAATCTCCATCTTTTAAAATGGCCAAGAGTGGCCTAGTTTCTAGCATACATTTAGCTATCCACACCATAGTGTTAGATTTATAGCACATTAATGGGCTTCATGAAGCATCTCATATGACATCTATTTATACCAATATCACTTCATATCTTCACTTCATAGGGAAACGATGGTGCCAAAGGTCTAGCTAACCTTTATATTCTTGAGCCACCTATTTAAAGGGATTGGACATATAGTCTAGACATCAATTAGCACAAACATGATTCATTAACTTCAATTAGTTGGTGATGATGGAGCCAAAGGGATAACCTTTACATTCTTGAGCCACATTTTTAGGAATTGATCACTCAACTCTGTTCATGATATTACTCTTGATTCAACACATACTCAACATAGTCCAATATCACAAGTTTTGTATTGGTTTGCATACCCAGTGAGGTATATTCATTTCTCTCTCTTCCTTTACTTAGATTTTGTACATTTTTATTTTAGATATAGTGTATCTAGTAATAAATTATCTACTTCATGTTTTTATTTATAGATTCACACATCATAGCATGCTCTCTCTATGCACATCCAACATCACACAACTTTATGAGCTTTTCCCTTACAGGTAAGTTTAGGTATGCTTTCTATTTTTCCTATTTCCTAGTATTTCACTTTGTTGCATCACTAGAACAAAAGCAGGGGATGTGATAATATAAAATGCAAAATTGGATGAATTAGGCATGGTAAAAGGCACCCAACCTATAGGTCCTCTTTCTTGCTCACTCAACCCTTCTCGGCTAGACTTTCACTGATTCTTAATCACCTATAGCTTCCCAAACTTAGCTTTTTGAGACCCAAGCAGCACACTCAGACCTAGATCCATCCCCCCAAGTCTCATATTCCTATGAAAATAGTGCCTAATTTGGATAGGAGCACTATAATTTAGGGTTGTCCTATTTTTGGCACTATTATCCAAGTTCACTTTATCCTCAAATGGTCATATTTTTTTGGGTCCTTATCTTTTTCCCTATCAGCATAATGCAAGCTCATCTAACCCATGATCATTAATTTCCCTATAAAATGCCATTAAATGTCCATTTAAAAGGGTTGGAACTCATTCACAAGAAAAAAATAAGAATACAAGCAAGTATACTCAAGTATTCTTCTGTATTCTCTACATATAGCCTTCTAAGACTAATTCAAGCCTATTCAAGCACTCGTACCAATCTTTAGTCATCCAAAGTACATTACAATTTTGCATGTAGTTGTATGCATCACACAATTACACCAAAAACTTCAAATGGGAGAAATACATTAGCTTGATCTCTCTTCAGAGTATTAGTATGTAGGCAATGTACCTGCACATGGGGTGTGAAGTGTGTCTAGTGTATCCTTTACACAATAACCCCTCCTCTCTTTCCCAATTTTACTACTCAAGTTCAAGTACCATGAGCTCCTAAAGGTTTTAATTATTGAATTAGACACATAGTGAGCTCCACACAGACCTATACTTGAATATTTCATTGCCAAGGTGTCACAAGCCTACCAAGCAAAACCTAGAAAAGCCTGACCACCAAGACAGCAACACCAAAAGTGGACACTAGCACTAGAAGTAAACTACAATGCCAAGTATTAGGGTGTCCTAAGTTTGGTGCTCTTTTCTAATGTAAAAATAGAGTTTTGGGTCCTATTTATTATAGTCTGTCATCCCTACACAAGAATTTATAGATCCTACATCATCTATTTCAACCTAGAATAATCTAAGTTTGATTTATTCACACTTTTTACTATTTTTAGAAAAGATAAAATGCATAACTATTTACACAAATCAATAGGCTAATTGAGACACATTGATTACTGATTTACATTTACTCAGACCTTTATTTGCTTAGAAATTAAACATCTAATTCCTAAAAAGAATAAAATAGCTTGTATGAAAGCCACTCCAAAATAAGAACTAGGCTTATGTGGAAGCCACTTGGGAATGTGGAGGTTAGGCTTGTATGAAATCCACTCCAAAATTATGCCAACCACCTATAGATGGAATAAAGGATGCAACTACTAAGAATGCCTAGGTAATATACTAAACTTAAAAAAAAATCAAACATGTTGTGCACATTATCGCCAATCACTAGTATCTATAACTTGAATTCTGATATGAAAGTTATACCAACTACCCTATATAAAACTAGAAGTGAGACATCATGCCATGCATGATTCCCCCTATATATGGATTTTTTGAGAAAAAATGTACTAAAACTACTGATTCTAAACTATTTTATTGCTAACAAAACTATAACTGAACTTACTTTTTTGCCTATTTTTTTAAAATTTAGATTTTTTGTTGTTTGGACATGAGTGTTAAAAATAGGACACCCTACTATCTAGTGTTATTATCCACTTTTGGTGATCTTTTCCTTTGCTAATTATGATGATTGTTCTATGTTTATCAATATTTTTTTACTCTATTATACTAGGTTTGGGTTCTGGTTGCTATTTTGAGTGTTCTAAAAACTAATTTTTAAACTGGTAGGAGGCTTGATCTCTATGACAATACATCTATCTATTTCCCCCTCTTTTGAGGATAGGAATAAAGACATTGCAATGACTGCCCTCAGAATAAAGACCCTTACAAGTGTGTTATACTATGAAATACATGATATAGCAATGATAATCAAAAAGATGTCTCAAGATATAGCATAATTTGTATTGGAGATTGTTAGATCAACATGAGTATGCCTAGATAGATGTAACAATGTAATAGCATGTTTAGTATACTAAATTGAAACCAGAAATGTTAGTTATTAGTTGTTAGTTGTCAAGGAGGGATGGAGCATGATGTTCATTATGGCATCCAAGAAAGCAAGATAATGCATGATGTGGATCATGGCATTGCACATAGTTAAGAAACAACAAGAAAATAAGCACACAAGGCAAGAATTAAGAAGCATAAAAGAGTGGCCAAGGGGCCAAGCAAACAAGGGACATGGACACATGTCACTCAAAATAGAAATCAAACACACAAGGCATGTTCAAATGCCATATACACATATAATTGAAAATAAGTAAGGTTGGCATGAGGGCCACAAACACATATAAGAGTACAAGAAGAGGACATTGGCAAATGTCCTAAGGCACACATAAGAATAGAAGCTAAGGACATTGGTAAATGTCCTAAGGCACATACACGAGACAAAATAGGAATTAAGAAATGCATCACATCTAGTTATGTAAAGCAAAGAAGGAAAACATGTAAATATCTTAGAAATACAATCACATATAACTAATCAAAGTAAGTAGTGAAAGTATGCAAAACATGTAGTACAAGACTAGGTATATTCTAATAAATACAAAAGTGTTATATATTGGTGGATGTTGATAGAGTAATCTATGTAAGCTAATAAATAATGTACATCATGATAGCTAGAGTGTGTTCTATAAGAATAACATAACCTGGATGGTGTAGTCATGTAGAAGATGCCCCTAATGGGTAGATATATCAATGTATGTCTCGAATGTAGTAGGATGCCGCCTCAATGGGTAGAGTGAAGCAATCAAGGATTTGGATGTCACTACACACACTCAAAGAAGATCAAGTGAAGCATGGTAATGTAGATAAATCAATAAACAATAGCTTAGAATAGAAAATGTAAGTCTATCATGGTAATAGAAATGTAAAGCATGGATAATGCATATAATTGAAATACTTTTGGTATTTTTAATTATTTGAATGTTTTTTTATTTTGAAATATTTGAATGTTTTTGGATTTTTGATTTATTTGAATGTTTTTAAGATTTTGGATACATTTTTTTTTTTTTTTGTATTTTTGATATAAGCTATGTACAATCAATCATAAGGAGACTATGCACAAGAAATATTAAGAAACTATGTATAAGTAAGTAAAAAAAAACTATGTACATGTCATTGAAAAGAAACTATATACAAGTAATTTTGAAAAATTATGTACAATTAAGATGAAAGTAAACTATGTAAAAGCATATGAATAAAGTAATATGTACACAATGACATAAAAGACTAGGTTAGAGGGGGTAAAGGGTTCAAGGATGAGGCCTACTGGGGACAAAGATGGAGGAAGGTATCATGAACATTATCAAATGCCTCAAGATCATCATCATAAGTATCATCATATGTCATAGATTATATATGTATGGTTTCTATCTCCTCAAGTGTTAGTAAGATCTATGCTCTTTGTGTAGTCAGATATCTATCACTCGTAATGGTGTCATCATGTCGATGGCAAACTGAAGGTTGCTCTAGTGGTGAAGATGTTGAGTCTCCTCTAGGACATTTAGCTCTGATAGTATATGGTTTTGGTAGAAGTGGTATAGTTAGTGCTAGTGGTGATGTAATCTAAATAGTACCTTAAACTTGTAGTTTATCTAATATCTATTGTAAAGTTATACATGAGTTTGTAGCATGGCCTATGATCTTATGAAAGAGATGAAATGGGTGACCATCTTATCATGATAACTTGATAATAAATTTATGTCATACTATAGGTAGTGTGATTAATCCATGATCAAGTAACATTTGTAGTATAATTTGTGTTGATGATGTGTGCTACTTGCCTAAATTTGAATGACTGGCTCTATATCCATATAGGTAACCATGTAAATTGTATGTGCCAAGTGATTTATCTATGGCCACAAATGTAGAGTATATCTTGAGAGTGTAGTGTGAGATGATAAGAGTGATGTAGGATGTGTAATGAGAGATCTAGAGTCATCTCGCTACTCTCCTAGGCCAACTAGTGTAAATTTCAATCCACACAAATAGTCATCTATGAGTATGGGTGTCATATCATCATTTAAGGTAGCTTGGGAATCTATATCAACATCATGTACATATGGTAACTCAGAATTTACCACAAGGGTTAGCTATGATATGGGAGTCTCATCAACTATAGTAATAGAAGATGGCATTATAGTGATAGAATCTATAACTATTAGAGTAACTATATCTATAGAATCAATTGGTACTATTAGAACTACTATTGGTGATTGTTTAATTGTAAAAGGTGTATGAATCATGACTAATGGAGTAGCTAGAATAACTGAAGCTGTTATGACTAGCTGAGTATTTAGAGTTGAGGACACAACTGTAAGTGGAGGAATGTGATATGTGTTGGTCTCTCCTACCTCATATGTATGTATTTGATCAAGATAAATGCTATGAGGTGGTGACTGAACTATGATATGAGGTGTCCCATCCATAAAAATTATGGAAGTTGACTCTGTAATTTGATAATATCTGAATGGTTGGTTATCTACTGGGCATGTGTATAGGTATCTTTCATGGGAAAATTAACACATCGATGAAGAGTAGAAGGAACTGACCCTATAGTGTGTATCTAGGGTCATCCAAGTAAAAGATTATAATGAAGAGGACCTGGCATGACCTAGAATTGAGTAAAGAGAGTTTTGGGTCATACCATGATATCCAAAGTAATGGTGCCCAATGTCTATCATGGTATATCATCAAACCCTCTAATATTCGTATATGATTTTTGTATGGATACCATATCTACACCCATTGTATATAATAATATAATATAACATATATTAAGTTTGAAACCACTATCAACTAGAACTCTCTTAACTACATTGGTTTTGACTTGAGCTTGTATGAATAGTGGTAAATTTTGATTAATAACTATATGAGATGGCATGTCCTCATGATAGAAATAAATAAAATCTTCTATATTTTTTAATGTGTTGACCACTAATGCAAAATAATAAGGCTCTAAATCTATGGGAATATAAGTTTGAGTGTGTGCCTGATAAATAATGTCCTTGAATACATTGAATTTCTAAAGCAATTCTAGCATGGAAATCTTAGCTAACATGTTTCTCAACTGATCAATAATATCATATGCCTTATATGGATCTACCTATGTGGGTGGATTGGGCTTGGGATGAGAAGGAATAGGAGGGTGGTGGGGCTCCTAACTAGGCAGAGAAGGCATGGTGGCATGTTAAGTAACAACTCTAACTGCATTATTTACTAGCCATATAGGATTAGTAGTAGCTATGGGAGGAGCGTGTAGATAATCAACAGGTCATGGTGGTGGAGGGACAAAAGGTGTCAATTAGGCTCTCTACTGATGAGTAGTGACCTGGGAAAGAGTAAAATAGACCATGCAGCATAACTTGGCATAGGATAGAGGCTCCAAGGGAGGTGAGATAAGAGGTATCTTAACATGTTTATCAATGAATGTGATAATATCATCCCATAATATAAAAAGTAAGCATGAAAAGCAAAGAATGAAGCTTTGCATTAACATATAGTAAACTTCATCTTTCATATACATGATAGGACCTAGTATATATTCCTTATTATTTTCAAGAAATATTTTGAAATGAGTACAATCCATTTGTAATTTTATGTGAAATCTGAATTGGATGTAAGGTGATACCTCAAAAACAAAGGGACCTAGTATATTCAACTAGGGTTTGAAAGAAATTATTTTCAGAATTACTAAGGTAAATTTAAAAATTAAATGTGAATTTTTTATTTAAATATGTAGAAAATATCAAAAAAATATTTCTAAAATTAACAAGAAATTTTCCCTAGGGTTTTTAGGGTTTTTATGTGTAAAAGACCTAGTAAACTCAACTAGGGTTTGGAATAAATGATTTTTTTAAAATACTATGGTAAATTTAAAAATTTAAATGTAGAATTATGATTTAAATATTTAGGAAAAATTTAAAAAAATGCTAGAAAATCATAAGGAATTTTCTCTAGGGTTTCTAGGGTTTTTGTACGTAAACAAAGTAAGTCGGGTTCACCAAATGATTTAACTCTTTTGGGAATATTGGAGTCTTATTCATAATTTAGTTAAGGGTTTGGAATAATAAATCAGTAAATAATATTGAAATAATTATAGTACTTATTTTTATAATTTATTTGCCTTTTATAACTTTCTAAAAATAGTAATAAAAGAGGATAATTGTAACTTATCTTAAAACTAGACTAAGATGGTTGAGACAAAGGTTGAAACTAATTGTGTAGGATTGGGACAGTGTCGTGAACCTAGATCTGGCTTTTGTTTAGTGAAAGGATAGCAGCACCAAAAATAAAACACTTTGGGGTCTAGCACTATACCTTAGGTCCTATTTCTATTGTCCAAACTGGTCACAAAGGTCTAAGTTTTTTGGGTTTTGTTCGTTGTCCTGTGAAAATGCCTATAAAATTTTGAGTCTTGAATGTCAATGGAATTCTTTGTAAAGATTATTTAATATTGAAACTCTAGACCTTCATTATGCTTTATAAAACTTGAGAAAGAGGGGGGGGGAGCACGTCGGCGGGGGGCTAGTGTGTGTAAGATACACTGAACATATATCCACACCCCTTGTGTGGGCATGCTGCCTACATACCAATACTCTGAAGAACGATCAATCCATATGTAGTTCTTCCACTTGATGTGCTTTATGAAATAGTGGTATGCAAATTAAAAAATGCCAAACTAAGAGTGCTTGAGGTAACTAGGGACTGGTGTGAGGGTTTGAATATGTTTGTAGCTACGTTGGGTGATTGTATGCTGAGAATAGGGAAATTTATCTTAGTGGCTTGCTTTTATTCTTGCTTGATTTGTAAGATAAGTCACCTCCCTTCTAAATGAACTTTGAATGGACTTTTATAAGGATCTATTAGTTATGGGTTAAATGTATTCGTGCTAGGTCGACATAATGAAGAATAAAAATCAGATGAAAATGGTCATTTAGGATCAAAATGTGATTGGATAGAAGCATAAAAAATGGGACACCCTGGGATCTAGTGCTAATGTTCAGGTTTGACACTCCTGTCTTATAGGCTCAGGACTTGGGAGGATAGAATTGACATATGACATAGAGCCTAGTTGAGCTGGAATGATCATCTAGAAGGCTAAGGATAACTAAGAATAAGAAAAAAGGTACCTAGGAGGGTCATGAGAGCATGTAAGAAGGTGTTATGGCTAAGATGTCACAAACCACAGTCAAGCGATCAATTTGAACATTTTATATGACTACATGATTCAAAATCTATGTGTGTTTCTTAAAATCTTAAATTTTGAATAACATAACATGTTTATCATGTAAAGATTCAAATTTTATGCGTGTTTCTTATAATTATAAATTTTGAATAATGTAACAATAAAACTTAGGCTATTTTGTTCATTTGAAACATGTTTAGCATGTAAAGATTCAAACATTATCGATGTTTCTTATAATTTTGAATTTTGAATAATGTAACATTAAAACTCAAGTAGTTTTACTCGTTTTGAACACATTTAACATGTAAAGAATCAAATTTTATGTGCATTTCTTATAATTTTGAATTTTAAAAATGTAACACCAAAACATAAGTGGTTTTGCTTGTTTTGAATATGTTTAACATGTAAATATTCAAACTTTATGCACATTTCTTATAACTTTGAATTTTGAATAACATAACACAAAAACTTAAGTCATTTTGTTTGTTTCAAACATGTTTAATATTTTTAAAATAAAACTTTTTGCATGTTTCTTATAATTTTGAACTTTGAATAATGTAACACCAAAACATAAGCAGTTTTGCTCATTTTCAACATGTTTAACATGTAAAGATTTAAACATTATGAAAATTTCTTATAATTTTGAACTTTGAATAACATGACACCAAAACTTACACAGTTTTGCTTGTTTTGAATATGTTTAACATGTAAAGGTTATAACTTTATTCACATTTCTTATAATTTTAAATTTTTAATAATGTAACACCAAAACTCAAGTATTTTTGCTTGTTTTGAACATATTTAACATGTAAAGATTCAATCTTTATGCCCATTTCTTATAGTTTAGACTTTTGAAAAATGTAACACCAAAACTTAAGCAATTTTGCTCATTTTGGACATGTTTAACATGTAAAGATTCAAACTTTATGCATGTTTATTATAATTTTGAACTTTGAATAATGTAATACCAAAACTTAAGTCATTTTTCTTGTTTGAAACATGTTTAACATGTAAAGGTTCCATCTTTATACGTGTTTCTTATAATTTTGAATAACGTAACACCAAAACTCAAATAGTTTTGTTCCATTCAAACATGTTTAAAATGTAAAGATTCACACTTTATATGTGTTTGTTATAATTTTTAATTTTGAATAACAGAACACCAAACATTAAGCGGTTTTGCTCATTTTGAATATATTTAACATGTAAAGATTCAAACTTTGTGCAAGTTTCTTATTATTTTAAATTTTAAATAATGTAACACCAAAACACAAATGTTTTTGCTTGTTTCAAACACATTTAACATGTAAAGATTCATACTTTATGCATATTTCTTATAATTTTGAATAACATAACACCAAAACTCAAGTAGTTTTGCTTGTTTCAAATATGTTTAACATGTAAAGATTCAAATTTTATGTGTGTTTCTTATAATTTTAAATTTTGAATAATGTAACATAAAAACATAAGTGGTTATGCTTATTTTGAATAGGTTTAGCATGTAAAGATTCAAACTTTATGCACATTTTATATAATTTTAAACTTTGAATAATATAAAACAAAAAGTTAAGTGGTTTTGTTCATTTCAAACACATTTAACATGTAAATATTCAAATTTTATACACATTTTTTATAATTTTAAAGTTTGAATAATGTAACACCGAAACTTATGTGGCTCTACACATCTCAAACACGTTTAACTTGTAAAGATTCAAACTTTATGCACATTTTTTATAATTTTAAATTTTGAATAACGTAAAACTAAAACTCAAGTGGTTTTACTTGTTTCAAACACGTTTAACATGTAAAGGTCCAAACTTTATGTACATTTCTTATATTTTTGAATTTTGAATATTGTAACACCAAAACTTAGGTGATTTTATGTATTTTGAACATATTTAACATGTAACAATTCAAACTTTATGTGCATTTCTTATAATTTTGAATTATGTAATACATTTATCATGTAAAGATTCAAACTTTAAATTATGAATTTTGAATAATGTATCAAAAAAACTTGAGTTGTTTTGTTTGTTTTGAACATATTTAGCATGTAAAGATTCAAACTTTATCCACATTTTTTATAATTTATAAATTTGAATAATGTAACATCAAAACTCAAGTAGTTTTGCTCGTTTCAATCAAGTTTAACATGTAAATATTCAAACTTTATATGTGTTTATTATAATTTTAAATTATGAATAATGTAACAACAAAACATAAGCAGTTTTGCTCATTTCAAACACATTTAACATGTAAAGATTCAAACTTTTTATGCATTTCTTATAATTTTGAATTTTGAATAACGTAACACTAAAACATAAGCGGTTTTGCTTGTTTCAAATATGTTTAACATCTAAAGATTCAAACTTTATGTGTGTTTATTATAATTTTGAATTTTGAGTTTTGAATAACATAATACCAAAACTTAAGCCATTTTACTCATTTTAAACACTTATAACTTGTAAATATTGAAAATTTATACATGTTTCTTATAATTTTGAATTTTGAATAATGTAACAACAAAAATTAAGAGTTTTTTCTTGATTTAAACACATTTAATATTTAAAAATTCAAACATTTTTCATATTTATTATAATTTTGAGTTTTGAATAATGTAACATCAAAACCTAAGTGGTTTTGTTCATTTGGAATATGTTTAACATGTAAAGATTCAAACTTTATGCACATTTCTTATAATTTTAAATATTGAATAACTTAACATAAAAACTTAAGTGGTTTTACTTGCTTACAACATGTTTCTTATAATTTTGACTTTTGAATAATGTAACACCAAAACTTAAGTGGTTGTGCTTGTTTGGAATATGTTTAATATGTAAAGATTCAAACTTTATGTGTATTTCTTATAATTTTGAATTTTGAATAATGTAACAACAAAACATAAGCAGTTTTGCTCATTATGAAAAGGTTTAATATGTTAACATTCAAACTTTAAATGCATTTTTTATAATTTTAAACTTTGAATAATGTAACACAAAAAGTTAAGTGGTTTTGCTTATTCTAAAGATGTTTAACATGTAAAGATTCAAACTTTATGCATGTTTCTTACAATTTTGAATTTTGAATAAGAGGTTATGCTCATTTCAAACATCTTTAACATGTAAAGAATCAAACTTTATATGTGTTTCTTGTAATTTTGAATAATATAACACTAAAACTTAAGTAATTTTGAACACGTTTAACATGTAAAGGTTCAAATTTTAAGTGTGTTTCTTATAATTTTGAATCTTGAATAACATAACACTAAAACATAAGTGGTTTAACTCATTTCAAACACATCTAATATGTAGAGATTCAAACTTCATGCATTTTTCTTATAATTTTGGAATTCGAATAATGTAACACCAAAACTTAAATGGGTTTCTTCGTTCCGAACATGTTTAATATGTAAAGGTTCCAACTTCATGCATGTTCTTATAATTTTGAATTTTGAATAATGTAACACTAAAACTCAAATATTTTTACTTTTTTCAAACACGTTTAACATGTAAATAATCAATCTTTATGTGCATTTCTTATAATTTAGAATTTTGAATAATGTAGCACCAAAACTTAAGTGGTTTTGCTAATTTTTAACACGTTTAACATGTAAAGATTCAAAATTTAAATGTGTTTCTTATAATTTTGAATTTGGAATAATGTAACACTAAAACTCAAGTGGTTTTACTCATTTAGAACATGTTTAATATGTAAAAATTCAAATATTATGCATGTTTCTTATAATTTGTAATTTTGAATAATGTAATACTAAAACTTAAGCAATTTTTCTCATTTGGAACATGTTCAACATGTAAATATTCAAACTTTATTCATGTTTCTTATAATTTTGAACTTTGAATAATGTAACACTAAAAATTAAGCGATTTTGGTCATTTTGAACGCATGTAACATGTAAAGATTCTAAATTTATGTGCATTTCTTATAATTTCAAACTTTGAATAATGTAACACCAAAACTTAAGTGGTTTTCCTCATTTCAAACACATTTAGTATCTAAAGTTTCCAACTTTATGTGCATTTATTATAATTTTGAATTTTGAATAATATAACACCAAAACTTAATCGATTTTACTCATTTCAAATAGGTTTAACATGTAAAGATTCAAACTTTATATACGTTTCTTATAATTTCTAATTTTGAATAAGGTAACACCAAATCATAAGCGCTTTTACTCATTTCAAACATGATTAACATGTAAAGATTCAAATTTTATGCACGTTTATTATAATTTTGAATTTTGAATAATGTATCACCAAAACATAAGTAGTTTTACTCATTTTGAACACATTTAAAATGTAGAGATTCAAACTTTGTGCACATTTCTTATAATTTTGAATTTTGAATAACATAACACCAAAATTCAAATAGTTTTGCTTTTTTTTAATGCATTTTACATATAAAGATTCAACCTTTATTCATGTTTCTTATAATTTTGAATGTTGAATAGTGTAACACATAAATTGAAGTGGTTCTACTCGTTTTGAACATGTTTAACATGTAAAGATTCAAACTTTATGTGCATTTATTATAATTTTGAACTTTTAATAATATAACACCAAAACTTAAGTGGTTTTTCTCGTTTCAAAAACATTTAACATGTAAATATTCAAATTTTATGCACATTTCTTATAATTTTGAGCTTTGAATAACATAACACCAAAACTTAAGTGTTTCTGCTCATTTTGAACATGTTTTATTTGTAAAGATTCAAACTTTATGCATGTTTTTTTCAATTTTAAATATTGAATAACGTAACACCAAAACTCAAGTGGTTTTACTCATTTCAAACACATTTAACATTTAATAGTCTAAACATTATGCATGTTTCTTATACTTTCTAATTTTGAATAATTAACACCAAATATTAGGTAATTTTGCTCATTTCGAATATGTTTAACATGTAATGATTCAAAATTTAGGTGTGTTTCTTATAATTTTGAATTTTGAAAAATGTAACAATATAAATTAAGTTGTTGTGCTCATTTCCAACATGTTTAACATGTAAAGATTCAAAATTTATGTGTTTCTTATAATTTTAAATTTTGAATAATGTAACATCAAAACTTAAGCTATTTTGCTTGATAGGAACATGTTTAATATGTAAAGATTCAAACCTTATGCATGTTTCTTATAATTTTGAATTTTGAAAAATGTAACTATTAAGGTGTGGAGCTAAAAACTTCACCAGATGAGTGGATGCTGAAGTTGCTAGATTTACACAGTTGCCTATGATGGCAAGGAGTCGACCAGTAACTGCCAGCGTCGGTCATGTATCGGCTGACGTCGATCACAGGCAGATAGACAAGGACTGACGTCGGTCACCTGTGCGTCCAGAATCTATTTTTCATGGACAGAACAAAATGTTTGCATGATAGGATTAGCTATTAGTTGTAAGTCCACGTCTCTATCTTTAGTAGGACTATTTTAAGCCTTTGATTACGAGGTGTATCTAATGGTTGATATTGCATTGCTCATGATCCCTAATTATATATAATGGGATAGATCTTCATAGCTTGTATACTTGTAAGTGTATGAAAACAGTACATGACATATTGTATATGTGTGTATCAATTCAGGTTGTTGGAATTGATTGTAAACTCTTGAGGGAAAGAGATCTATACATCTGAGAGGTGTGAGAAGAAAGTGTGTAGCTTCTTCATTGTATTTCTTTTTGGAAGAGTTTAATACAAGTTTTCAGGGTGGTTTCTTGTATCTCTTATTCTTTGCTATTTTTGATTCTAGTTACTTATCATTCTAGTTTAATTCTGTGTTTAATTGCTTGCATAAAAGTAATCAAGTTTGTTGGTTGATCCCCAACAAGTGGTATCAGAGCTCAGGTTGACTAACAGGTGTTTCAGATCTGGTTAGTGTTTGTTGATTACAGGTCACTCACAGGGGATTCTATTTGAGTGGGAGAAGCAATGGCAGAAGAAAGCAAACTGAGAATGGAGAAGTTTAATGGCAAGAATTACCAATTATGGAGAATGTAGATAGAGGATTATCTATATCAAAAAGATCTATACTTACCATTGGGTGGGGTTGATAGAAAGCCCACAGATATGGAAGATGAAGAATGGGAAGTTCTTGATAGAAATACTCTTAGATCTATAAGATTGAATCTGGGATCTTCTGTGATTTCTAACTTGTCAAAGGCAAAAACAACGATAGAGTTGATGGACACTTTAGCAAATTTATATGAAAAGCCCTCAGCTTCAAATAAGGTATATCTTATGAAGCAGTTATTTAATTTGCAAATGCAAGAAGGTGGATCTGTATCTAATCATCTTAATGATTTCCATAGAATTGTAAATCAATTAAATTCAGTCAAAAGAGTTTTTGATGATGAAATTAAAGCTCTTTTAATTTTATGCTCTTTGACTAAAAGTTGGCATAGCTTAGTAATGGTAGTTAGTAATACTGCATCTGCTTCAAATATTTTAAAAGTGGATGATGTTGTTAGTGTAATCCTGAATGAAGAGACTCGCAGGAAAAGCACAGGGGAATCATCAAGTAATGTTTTAAGTTTTGAAATCAGGGGGAGGTAAAAAGAGAAGGGCAAGCATGGAAGATCAAGGTCTAAGTCAAAGATGAGCAATAGATCCAAATCTAGAAATGGAAAAGGAAAGATAACCTATTGGAATTGTGGAAAGAGAGGACATGCAAAGAAAGATTGTTGGTTGAAGGTTAATGAAGAGAATCAACATGAAGGTAATGAAGAAGCAAAAGTTGTAGGTATTGTTGCACAAGATGCTCTTTCACTTTCTTTGCATAATAAAATAGAATCTTGGGTTTTAGATTCTGGGGCCTCTTTCCATGCTACCCCAAATAGAGAATTTTTTAATGATTATATCCAGGGAGATTTTGAAAAAGTTTATTTAGGGGATGATGAGCCTTGTAAAATTGTTGGCAAAGGAAAAGTGCAGCTAAAATTGTAGAATTGCAACACATGGGTGATGAAAGATGTCATGCATGTCCCAGCCCTGAAGTAGAATCTAATTTCTGTAGGAAAGTTGGGTTATGAGGGTTGTACAGTAACTCTCACAGCTGAATCTTGGAAGGTTACCAAGGGAGCACTTGTATTAGTCAGAGGTAAGAGAGTAGGTACTCTCTATTTATGTAATTGTATTACTAATTATTCTCCTTCTGTATTATCTACTTCAGATGTGGATGCAAAGTTGTGGCACTAGAGGCTTGGCCACATGAGTGAGAAGGGAATGATAATTCTTAAGTCGAAAGGTAAGCTTTCAGATTTGAAAAACATAGATCTAGATTTCTGTGAGCATTGTGTTTTTGAAAAATAGAAGAAAGTAAGGTTTGTTAAAACTGGGTCAACAAAGAGAAAGCACAAGTTGGAGCTTGTTCACACAGACGTGTGGGGACCAGCTCAGGTAGCTTCTATTAGAAGATCACAGTATTATGTTACTTTCATTGATGATGCTACAAGAAAGGTATGGGTCTATTGCATAAAGAAGAAATCTGATGTTTTTGACACTTTTAAGATTTGGAAAGCTTTAGTTGAGAATGAAACAGGTAGGAGATTGAAGTGCCTTAGATCTGACAATGGTATTTGAAATTTGACAGGTTTATGACTGAGCATGGTTTCAGTATATGTCAATCTGATTATTGTGTTTATTTTAAGAGATTGGATAATGGTAGATATATTATCTTGTTGCTGTATGTAGAAGATATCCTAGTTGTAGGTTCACACATGCAAGATATCTCTGAGCTTAAGGTGAAATTAGCTCACACATTTGCCATGAAGGATTTAGGAGCAGCAAAGAAAATCATTGGCAAGAGTATTAAGAGAGACAAGAAAAATCATAGGTTGATTTTGTCTCAAGAGGATTATGTGAACAAGGTGATGGAGAGGTTTAATATGCAGGATGTAAAACTAGTAAGTACACCTATGGCTGGACACTTTAAGTTGAGTAAAGAATAGTGTCTTAATTCACATGATGAGGTAGAGTACATGAGTAGAGTTCCATATGCTTCCACAGTTGGGAGCTTAATGTATGCAATGGTATGTACTAGACCGGATATTGCCCAAGCAGTGGGAGTTGTCAGTAAGTATATGGCCAATCTAGGAAAGGAGCAGTGGAAAGTAGTTTAGTGGATTCTCAGATATCTGAGAGGGACTAGTAGTAGGCATTTGTGCTATGGTGGATCAAATACTTCTCTACATGGATATGTAGATTCGGATATGGCAGGTGACTTAGATGGTAGGAGAAGCACCACAGGATATGTTTTCACTATTGGTGGAATGGTGGTTAGCTGGATTTCAAAGTTGTAGAAGTTGTTGCCTTGTCTACTACAGAGGCAAAATATATTGCAGTCACAGAGGCTAGCAAAGAGATGATATGGATGACACGGTTCATGGAAGAGTTGGGAAAGGGGCAAGAGAGTTGAAAATTGTATATTGACAGTTAGAGTGCAATTCATTTGGCTAAAAATTTAGCTTTTCATTCAAGAACCAAACATATACAGCTTAGTTACCACTTCATAAGACATGTATTGGAGGATGGTGAGTTGAAGCTGGAGAAGATCCATACAGATAAGAACCCTGCTGATATGTTAACAAAGCCAGTAACAAAGGAGAAGTTGAATCTTCATTCAACTTCTGTTGGTCTTCAAGATTGAGTTTGAAGATGGAGAAGCTAGAAGATGTTGTTGTACAGGTATTGGTGTAGCTGTTTATCTCCAAGTGGGAGATTGTTAACGTGTGGAGCTAAAAACTTCACCAGATGAGCGGATGTTGATGTTGCTGGATTTACACAGTCACTGATGATGGCAAGGAGTCGACCAATAACTATGGCATCAATCATGTATCGGCCGACGTCGATCACAGGCAGACAGGTAGGGAGTGACGTTGGTCACTTGTGCATCCAGAATCTATTTTTGTGGATAGAATATAATGTTTGCATGATAAAATTAGTTGTTAGTTGTAAGTCCGCATCTCTATCTTTAGTAGGACTGTTTTAAGCCTTTGATTAGGAGGTGTATCTAATGGTTGATATTGCATTGCTCATGATCCCTAATTCTATATAATGGGATAGATCTTCATAGCTTGTATACTTGTAAGTGTATGAGAATAGTACATGACATATTGTATATGTGTGTATCAATCCAGGTTGTTGGAATTGATTGTAAAATCTTGAGGGAAAGACATTTGTGCATCTGAGAGGTGTGAGAAGAAAGTGTGTAGTTTCTTCATTGTATTTCCTTCTGAAAGATTTTAATACAAGTTTTCAGGGTGGTTTCTTGTATCTCTTATTCTTTGCTATTTCTGATTCTAGTTGCTTATCATTCTAGTTTAATTCCATGTTTAATTGCTTACATAAAAGTAATCAAGTTTGTTTGTCGATCCCCAATAGTAACACTAAAACTTAAGCAGTTTTGCTCATTCTGAGTATGTTTAACATTTAAACATTCAAAAAATGTGTATTTCTTATAGTTTTGAATTTTTAATAATGTAACACCAAAACATAAGCAATTTTTCTCGTTAAGAACATGTTTTCATGTAAAGATTCAAATTTTATGTGTGTTTATTATAATTTTAAATTTTGAATCATGTAACAGCAAAACATAAGTTTCTTTTCTTGTTCTGAACATGTTTAACATGTAAAGTTTCAAACTTTATGCATGTTTTTTTTATAGTTTTCAACTTTGAAGAATGTAACACCAAAACTTAAGTGGTTTTGTTTGGTCCAAAAATGTTTAACATGTAAAGATTTAAAAATTATGCATGCTTCTTATAATTTTTTATTTTAAATAATGCAACACGATAACATAAATGGTTTTGCTTGTTTTGAACATGTTTAATATGTAAAGATTTAAACATTATGTGTGCTTCTTATAATTTTTAATTTTGAATAATGTAACACCAAAAATTAAATTGTTTTGCTCATTTCAAACATGTTTAACATGTAAAGATTCAAATTTTATGTATGTTTATTATTATTTTAAACTTTGAATAATGTAACATCAAAACTTAAGTAGTTTTGCTCATTTCAAACATATTTAACATGTAAAGATTAAAACTTAATGTGTGTTTCTTATAATTTTGAATAACATAACACCAAAACATAAGTGGTTTTGCTCATTTTGAATACATTTAATAGGTAAATATTGAAACTTTTTGTGGATTTTTTATAATTTTGAAATTGAAAGAGTGTAACACCAAAACTTAAGTGGTTATGCTCATTTCGAACACATTTAACATGTAAAGATTCAATTTTTTACTGCATTTCTTATAATTTTGAATTTTTAATAATGTAACACCAAAACTCAAGTAGTTTTGCTCATTTGAAACATGTTTAAAATGTAAAGATTCAAACTTTATGTGTTTCTTGTAATTTAGAATTTTGAATAATGTCACACCAAAACTTAAGCAGTTTTGCTTGTTTTAAATACATTTGACATGTAACTATTCAAACTTTATGTTCATTTCTTATAATTTTGAATTTTGTATAATTAACATAAAAAAAATTCAGTTTCCTCATTTTGAACAAGTTTAACATTTAAAGATTCAAATTTTATGCATGTTTCTTATAATTTTGAATTTTGAATAATGTAACACTAAAATTTAAGTAGTTTTACTCATTATGAATATGTTTAACATATAAATATTTAAAACTTATGCGCATTTTTTATAATTTTGAATTTTGAATAATGTAACACCAAAACTCAAGTAGTATTATTTTTTTTGAATATGGTTAACATGTAAAAATTCAAACTTTATGCATGTTTCTTATAATTCTAAATTTTGAATAACATAACACCAAAACATAAGTGCTTTTGCTCATTTCAAACACATTTAACATATAAATACTCAAACTATATTCATATTAAATTGTATTGCGTGTTCTATCATGGTATCAGAGCTAGTTGATGCATGATCAAGTGTAAAGATCATAGATTGGAGGTTTTGTCTTGTATTCATGCCTAGATTCAATCATTTTTTAATCCATGGTATGTTAATAAAAAAATTTAAGCTTTTTTTTTCTGTAAGAAGTAAGTTATTCTACTTTTTCATCTCTTAAAAGCCTATAAATCTTAGATTTATGCATTTTTCATATTTTAAACCTATTTTCATGTCATAAATCTAATTGAGAATCTTAAAATTGACTAAAAATGCTTTTGTAAGCATTAAATTTTTTAAACAAACTTATTTTTTAGATTAATAATCTATATAAAGGTGGTTGAAGCTCTTTAGTTGTATATCTAACACTTACATGGAGTTCCAAACATTAAGAGAGCCAACAAGTGAGTGAATCAACGATTGAAAATTATTTTATGGCCTTCCTTTTTAAAAAAAAATTGTACAGTAAATATTCATTTTAGTCACTCCATTGTCTTAGTTTGACCATTTCTAAGAATTTTTTACCTTTATTTCACTTGATTTGGACTCTTGTAGCTCATTTCAAATTTTCTCTCTCCTCCTAAATACTATTTTCTGAGCATGTGTGAGATAAAAATAAGTGAAATTTTAGATTTTGGGTACTAAATATTAGTGCAAAACCACTTAAGTTTTATTGTTACATTATAAAAAGTTTAAAATTAGAAGAAATGTGCCTAAGGTTTAAATTTATTACATGTTAAACATGCCTAAAACAAGTAAAACCACTTAATATTTGGTGTTACATTGTTAAAAATTTAAAATTATAATAAGTGCACATAAATTTTAAATGTTTACATGTTTAACATGTCCAAAATGAGCAAAACCACTTAAATTTTAGTGTTATGTTATTCAAAGTTCAAAATTATAAGAAACATGCATAAAGTTTGAATCTTTACATGTTGAGAATATTGGAAAAGAGAAAAAATGCTTATGTTTTGGTGTTACATTATTTAAAGTTAAAAATTATAAGAAATACACATAAAGTTTGAATCTTTACATGTTGAACATGTTCAAAACAAGCAAAACTACTCAAGTTTTGGTGTTACATTATTCAAAGTTCAAAATTATGAGAAATACGCATAAAGTTTAAATCTTTACATGTTGAATATATTTAAAATGAGAAAAATCATTTAAGTTTTGGTGTTACATTATTCAAAATTCAAAATTATAAGAAACATGAATAATGTTTGAATCTTTACATGTTGAACATATCTAGAATGAACAAAACTACTTAAGTTTTGGTGTTATATTATTCAAAGTTCAAAATTATATGAAACACGCATAAAGTTTGAATATTTACATGTTAAATATGTCCAAAATGAGTAAAACCTCTTAAGTTTTAGTGTTATATTATTCAAAGTTTAAAATTTTAAGAAACTCACCTAAAGTTTGAATCTTTACATGTTGAAAATGTCTGAAATGAGTAAAATAGCTTATGTTTTGGTGTTACATTATTCAAAGTTAAAAATTATAAGAAATGTGCCTATGTTTAAATCTTTACATGTTGAATGTGTCTAAAATAAGAAAAACCACTTACATTTTGATATTTCATTTTTAAATTTCAAAATAATAAGAAACATGTATAATGTTTGAATCTTTACATGTTAAACATGTTTGAAATGAGCAAAACCTCTTAAATTTTGGTGTTACATTCTTCAAAGTTAAAAGTCATAAGAAATACACCTAAAGTTTGAATCTTTACATGTTCAACATATCTGAAATGAGCAAAACTATTTAAGTTCTGGTGTTACATTATTTAAAGTTAAAAATTATAAGAAACCTGCCTAAAGTTTGAATCTTGACATGCTAAACATGTTTGAAATGAGCAAAACTGCTTAAGTTTTGGTGTTACATTGTTCAAAGTTCAAAATTATAAGAAATGTACATAATGTTTGAATCTTTACATGTTCAACATGTTTGGAATGAGAAAAATTCGTTAAATTTTGGTGTTACATTATTCATTATTTGAAATTATAAGAAATCAGCATAAAATTTAAATCTTTACATGTTCAACATATCTAGAATAAGCAAAATTACTTATGTTTTGGTGTTACATTATTCAAAGTTCAAAATTATAAGAAATATGACTAAAGTTTGAATCTTTACATGTTAAACACGTTTGGAATGATAAAAACCACTTGCATTTTGGTGTTACATTATTCAAAGTTCAAAATTATAAGAAACACATATAAAGTTTGAATCTTTATATGTTGAACATGTTTAGAATGATCAAAATTGCTTAATTTTTGGTGTTACATTATTCAAAGTTCAAAATTATAAGAAGCATGCATAAAGTTTAAATCTTTACATTTTAAACATGTCCAGAATGAGCACAACTAGTTAAGTTTTAGTATTATGTTATTTAAAGTTCAAAGTTATAAGAAACATACATAAAGTTTGAATCTTTACATGTTGAACATGTTTAGAATGAGTAAAACTACTTAAGTTTTGGTGTTACATTATTCAAAGTTCAAAACTATAATAAACACACCTAAAGTTTGAATATTTACATGTTAAATATGTTTAAAACAAGTAAAACCACTTAAATTTTGGTGTTATGTTATTTAAAGTTAAAAATTATAAGACACACAGATAAAGTATAAATCTTTCAGTGTTGAACATGTTTGAAATGATTAAAACCACTTATGTTTTGGTGTTATATTATTATAAGTTCAAAATTAGAAGAAGAAACATGTATAAATTTTGAATCATTACATGTTGAACATGTCGAAACAAGTAAAATCAGTTAAGTTTTAGTGTTACATTATTAAAAGTTCAAAATTATAAGAAATACATATAAATTTTGAATCTCTACATATTGAACATCTTTGAAAGGAGAAAAATCACTTAATTTTTGGTGTTACATTATTCAAAGTTTAAAATTATAGGAAACATACATAAATCTTGAATCTTTACATGTTAAACATGTTTGAAACACGCAAAACAACTTATGTTTTGTTATTACATTTTTCAAAGTTTAAAATTTTAAAAAACATGAATAAAGTTTGAATCTTTACATATTAAACATGTCTGAAACGAGCATAATCGCTTAAGTTTTGGTGTTAAGTTATTCAAAGTTTAAAATTATAAGAAACATGCCTAAAGTTTGAATCTTTACATGTTGAACATGTCTAAAATGAGCAAAATTACTTACGTTTTGGTGTTACTTTATTTAAAGTTCAAAATTATAAGAAAAGTACTTAAATTTTGAATCTTTACATGTTGAAAATATTTGAAATGAGTAAAATCGCTTAAGTTTTGGTGTTACATTATTCAAAGTTTAAAATTATAAGAAACACACCTAAATTTTGAATCTTTACATGGTGAACATGTCCAAAATGAACAAAATTAGTTATGTTTTGGTATTACATTATTCAATGTATAAAATTATAAGGAATGCATCTAAAGTTTGAATCATTACATGTTGAACATGTTCAAAATGAGAAAAACCACTCAAGGGTGTTACATTATTCAAAGTTCAAAATTATAAGAAACACACCTAAAATTTGAATCTTTACATTTTAAACATGTCCAAAATAAACAAATCTGCTTAAATTTTGGTGTTACATTATTCAAAGTTCAAAATTATAAGAAACACACCTAAAGATTAAATTTTTACATGTTGAACATGTCTGAAAAGAGAAAAATTGATTAAGTTTTAGTGTTACATTATTCAAAGTTAAAAATTATAAGAAACACACCTAAAGTTTAAATCTTTACATGTTGAACATGTTCAAAACAAGCAAAACCCCTTCATTTTTGATGTTACATTATTCAAAGTTCAAAATTATAATAAATGCACATAAAGTTTGAATCTTTACATGTTGAACATGTCCAAAATGATAAGAATCGCTTAAGTTTTGGTGTTACATTATTCAAAGTTTAAAATTATAATAAATATGTATAAAGTTTGAATCGTTACATGTTGAACATGTCTAGAACAAGCAAAACTACATAAATTTTGATGTTACATTTTTCAAAGTTCAAAATCATAAGAAATGCACATAAATTTTGAATCTTTACATGTTGAATATGTCTAAAATTAGTAAACTTACATAAGTTTTGATGTTACATTATTTAAATTTTAAAATTATAAGAAACATAATCAAAGTTTAAAATTATAATAAATGCACATAAAGTTTGAATCTTTACATGTTGAGCACATCCAAAATGGGCAAAACCACTTACATTTTGGTATTACATTATTCAAAGTTCAAAATTATAAGAAACATACATAAATTTTGAATCTTTACATGTTGAACATGTCCAAAATGAGCCAAACCACTTAAGTTTTGGTGTTACATTCAAAATTATAAGAAATATACATAAAGTTTAAATCTTTACATGTCAAACATATCCAAAATGAACAAAACCATTGTAGTTTTGGTGTCACATTATTCAAAGTTCAAAATTATAAGAAATGTGCCTAAGGTTTGAATCTTTACATGTTGAACACGTCTAGAATGAGCATAATTGCTTAAGTTTTGGTGTTATATTATTCAAAGTTAAAAAATATAATAAATGCACATAAAATTTAAATCTTTAAATTTTGAACTTGTACGAAACAAGTAAAACTGCTTAAATTTTAATGTTGCATTATTTAAAATTCTAAATTATAAGAAACATGCATAAAGTTTCAATCATTACATGTTGAACATGTTAGAACAAACAAAATCACTTAAGTTTTGGTGTTACATTATTCAAATTTTAATATTATAATAAATGCACATAAAGTTTGAATCTTTACACATTGAACATCTCTAAAAGGAGCAAAATCACTTAAGTTTTGGTGTTACATTATTTTAAGTTTAAAATTATAAGAAATGTGTATAAATCTTGAATCTTTACATGTTAAACATGTCTGAAATGAGCAAAAAAACTTATGTTTTGTTGTTACGTTATTCAAAGTTTAGAATTATGAGAAACACACAAAAAATTTGAATCTTTACATATTGTACATGTTTGAAATGAGCAAAATCGCTTAAGTTTTAGTGTTATGCTATTCAAAGTTTAAAATTATAAGAAATGCACCTAAAGTTTGAATCTTTACATGTTGAACATGTCTAAAATGAGCAAAATTGCTTACATTTTGGTGTTACTTTATTCAAAGTTCAAAATTATAAGAAACTTGCCTAAGGTTTGAATCTTTACATGTTGAAAATGTTGAAAATGAGCAAAACTACTTAAGTTTTGGTGTTACATTATTTAAATTTCAAAATTATAAAAATCACACCTAAAATTTGAATCTTTGCATGTTGAACATGTCCAAAATGAGAAAAATTACTTATGTTTTGGTATTACATTATTCAACGTATAAAGTTATAAGGAACACATCCAAATTTTGAATATTTACATGTTGAACATGTTCAAAATGAGGAAAACTTCTTAAGGGTGTTACATTATTCAAAGTTCAAAATTATAAGAAACGTGCCTAAAATTTGAATCTTTACATGTTGAACATCTCTGAAATAAGGAAATATACTTGAGTTTTGGTGTTAAACTATTCAAAGTTCAAAATTATAATAAACACATATAGTGTTGAATTTTTACATGTTGAACATGTCTGAAAAGAGCAAAACAACTTAAATTTTAGTATTACATTATTCAAAGTTCAAAATTATACGAAACACGGCTAAAGTTTAAATCTTTACATGTTGAACATGTTCAAAATGATTAAAACCCCTTCATTTTTTATGTTACATTATTCAAAGTTCAAAATTATAAGAAACACACATAAAGTTTAAATCTTTAAATGTTGAACATGTACAAAATGAGCAAAATAGCTTAAGTTTTGGTGTTGCATTATTTAAAATTCCAAATTATAAGAAACATGCATAAAGTTTGAATCTTTACATGTTGAACATGTTTGAAATGAGCAAAACCCTTATGATTTGGTGTTATGTTATTCAAAGTTTAAAATTATAAGAAATGTTCATAAAGTTTTTTTTTTACATGTTTATTATGTCCAAAACAAGCACAACCACTTAAGTTTTGGTGTTACATTATTCAAAGTTAAAAATTATACGAAACAAACATAAATTTTGAATGTTTACAAGTTGAACATGTTTGAAATAAGCAAAATCACTTAAATTTTAGTGCTACATTATTCAAAGTTCAAAATTATAAGAAATGCACATAAAGTTTGAATCTTTACACATGTTTAAAACGAGCAAAATTACTTAAGTTTTGGTGTTATATTGTTCAAAGTTCAAAATTATAAGAAACACGAATAAAATTTTAATGTTTACATGTAGAACATTTATGAAATGAGTAAAATTGCTTAAGTTTTAGTGTTATGTTATTCAAAGTTTAAAATTATAAATAATTCACATAAAGTTTGAATCTTTACATGTAAAACTTGTCTAGAATGATCAAAAATGTATAAATTTTAGTGTTACATTATTCAAATTTCAAAATTATAATAAAAGTGCATAAAATTTGAATCTTTACATGTTGAACATGTTCAAAATGAGAAAAACTACTTAAGTTTTAGTGTTACATTAATCAGAGTTCAAAATTATAAGAAACATACCTAAAGTTTGAATATTTAGATGTTGAACATGTCTAGAATGAACAATGCCACTTAAGTTTTGGTGTTATATTATTCAGAGCTCAAAATTATAAGAAACAAATCTAAATTTTGAATCTTTAGATGTTGAACATGTCTAAAATGAGCAAAATGACTTAAGTTTGGTGTTACATTATTCAAAGTTCAAAATTATAAGAAACGCACGTAAAGTTTGAATCTTTATATGTTAAACATGTTTGGAACGATCAAAACCATATACAATTAAAATCAAAACCATGTTTGTAATTTTGAACTTTGAATTGAGCAAAACTGTTTAATTTTTGGTGTTGCATTATTCAAAGTTTAAAATTATAAGAAACTCACATAAAATTTGAATATTTACATGTTACATGTGTAAGAAATGTGAAAAACTACTTAAGTTTTGGTGTTGCATTATTCAAAGTTCAAAATTATAAGAAATGTGCATAAAGTTTGAATCGTTTCATGTTAAACATGTTCAAAATGAGAAAAATCGCTTAAGTTTTTCTGTTGCATTATTCAAAATTATAAATTATAAAAGATGTGCATAAAGTTTTGAACCTTTATAGGTTAAACATGTTTGTAATGATCAAACTTGCTAAAGTTCTGGTTTTACATTATTTAAAGTTCAAAATTATAAAAAATGTGCATAAAATTTTAATATTTACATTTGAAACATGTTTGAAAGAAGCAAATCTACTTAAGTTTTGGTGTTGCATTATTCAAAGTTCAAAATTATAGGAAACTCACATAAAGTTTGAATATTTACATGTTAATCATGTTCAAAATGAGCAAAACCACTTAAATTTTATTGTTGCATTATTCAAAGTTCAAAATTATAAAAAACACACATAAAGCATAAATCTTTACATGTTAAACATGTTCAAAATGAGCAAAACCACTTAAATTTTTATGTTACATTATTCAAAGTTTAAAATTATAAGAAACTAGCATAATGTTTGAATCTTTACATGTTGAACATATTTGAAATGAGTAAAAATATTTAAGATTTGGTGTTGTGTTATTCAAAGTTTAAAATTATAAGAAACGTGCGTAAAGTTTGAATCTTTACATATTAAGCATGTTTGAAATAAGCAAAACTACTTAACTTTTGTTGTTGCATTATTCAAAGTTAAAAATTATAGGAAATGTACATAAAGTTTAAATCTTTACATGTTAAGCATGTTTGAAATGAGCAAAGATATTTATATTTTGGTGTTGCATTATTCAAAATTCAAGATTATAAGAAACAGGCATAAAGTTTGAATCATTGCATGTTAAGCATGTTCTAAATGAGTAGAATTACTTCAGTTTTGGTGTTGTATTATTCAAAGTTTAAAATTATAAGAAATATGTATAAAGTTTGAATCTTTACATATTAAGCATGTTTGAATGATCAAAACTACTTAAGTTTTGGTGTTACATTACTCAAAGTTCAAAATTAAAATAAATGTACATAGAGTATGAATCTTTACATATTAAGCATGTTTGGAACTAGCAAAACTATTTAAGTTTTCATTTTACATTATTAAAAGTTTAAAATTATAAGAAATGCACATAATTTTTAAATCTTACATGTTAAGCATGTTCAAAATGAGCAAAACCACTTAAAGTTTGAATCTTTAAATGTTAAGCATGTTCATAATGAGTAAAATGATTTATGTTTTGGTGTTGCACTACTCAAAGTTCAAAATTATAATAAATGTGCATAAAGTTTGGATCTATACATGTTAAGCATCTTCAGAATGAGCAAAACAACTTAAGTTTTAGTGTTACATTATTCAAAGTTCAAAATTACAAAGAATGTGCATAAATTTTGAATCTTTACATGTTAAACATGTTCGAAAAGAGCAAAACTACTTAAATTTTGATATTGCATTATTCAATGTTTAAAATTATAAGAAATACACAGAAAGTTTGAATCTATACATGTTAATCATGTTCAAAATGAGCAACACCACTTAAGTTTTGGTGTTGTGTTATTCAATGTTTAAAATTATAAGGAACAAGCATAAAGTTTTAATCTTTACATGTTAAGTATTATCAAAAGGAGTAAAATTGCTTAAAATTTAATGTTGCGTAACTCAAAACTCAAAATTATAATGAACACATAAAATTTTAATCTTTACATGTTAAGCATGTTTAAAATAAGTAAAATCACTTAATTTTTAGTGTTGCATTATTCAAAGTTCAAAATTATAAGAAATGTGCATCAATTTTAAATGCTTAAATGTTAAGCATGTTCAAAATAAGCAAAATTGCTTATGGTTTGGTGTTGCATTACTCAAAATTTAAAATTATAAGAAATAGGCATAAAATTTGAATCTTTACATGTTAAGCATGTCTGAAACTAGTAAAACCGCTTAAGTTTTGGTCTTACATTATTTAAAATTCAAAATATAAGAAATGTGTATAAAGTTTGAATCTTTACATGTTAAGCATGTTCAAAATGAGCAAAACTACTTAAGTTTTGGTGTTGCATTATTCAAAGTTCAAAATTATAAGATACGTGCATGATGTTTGAATCTTTACATGTTAAGGATTTTCAAAAGTAACAAAATTGTGTAAGTTTTGATGTTGAAGTATTTCAAAGTTTAAAATTATAAGAAACACGCATAAAATTTAAATCTTTATATGTTAAGCATGTTATGAGCAACATCACTTAAGTTTTGTTATTGCATTATTCATAGTTCAAAACTATAAGAAATGTGCATAAAGTTTGAATCTTACATGTTAACCATGTTTGTAATGAGCTAAACCACTTATGTTTTAGTTTTGTGTTATTTAAAATTTAGAATTATAAGAAATATACATAAATTTTGAATATTTACATGTTAAACATGTTCAAAACAAAGAAATCTACTTAAGTTTTAGTGTTGCATTATTCAATGTTTGAAATTATAAGGAATGCACATAAAGTTCAAATTTATACATGTTAATCATATTCAAAATGAGCAAAATCACTTAGTTTTGGTATTGCATTATTCAAAGGTGAAAATTATAAGAAATGTGCATAAAATTTGAATCTTTACATGTTAAAAATGTTCAGAATGAGCAAAACTACTTAATTTTTGGTGTTACATTATTCAAAGTTTAAAATTATAAGGAATACACATAAATTATGAATCTTTACATGTTAAACATGTTGGAAACGTGCAAAACCACTTTAAATTTTGGTAAATGCAGTATTCAAAGTTCAAAGTTATAAAAAATGCAAATAAAATTTTAATCTTTACATGTGAAGCAATTTAGAAACTAGCAAAACCACTTATGTTTTGGTGTTGCATTATTCAAAGTTTAAAATTATAAGAAATGCACATTAAGTTTGAATCTTTACATGTTAAACAAGATCAAAATGAGTAAAACTGCTTAAGTTTTTATATTACATTATTCAAAGTTCAAAATTAAAAGAAACATGCATAAACATTGAATCTTTACATGTTGAACATGTCTGAAATGAGCTAAACCACTTAAGTTTTGGTGTTACATTTTCCAAGTTTAAAGTTATAAGAAACATGCATATAATTTGAATATTTACATAATAAGCATATTTAAAATGAGTAACACTGCTTATGTTTTGGTGTTACATTATTCAAAATTCAAAATTATAAGAAATATGCATAAATTTTAAATCCTTACATTTTAAATATGTTTGAAATGAGTAATAAAATGTAAGTTTTGGTGTCACATTATTCAAAGTTCAAAATTACAAGAAACGTGCATAAAGTTTGAATCTTTACATGCTAAGCATGTCGAAAATAAGCAAAACTACTTAAGTTTTCGTGTTGCATTATTCAAATTTTAAAATTATAAGAAACATGCATAAAGTTTGAATCGTTACATGTTAAGCATGTTCAAAATGAGCAAAACCACTTAAGTTTTCACATTCATTATTCAAAGTTTAAAATTATAAGAAACATGCATAAAGTTTGAATCCTTACATGTTAAGCATGTTTGAAACAAGCAAAACCACTTAAGTGTTGGTGTTACATTATTCAAAGTTTAAAATTATAAGAAACATGCATAAAGTTTTAATATTTATATGTTAAACATGTTTGAAATGAGAAAAACCACTTATGTTTTGGTGTTGCAGTATTAAAACTTTAAAATTATAAGAAACACATATAAAATTTGAATCTTTACATGTAAAGAATGTTTGAAATAAGGAAAATCGCTTATGTTTTGGTGTTGCATTGTTCAAAGTTCAAAATTATAAGAAACATGCATAAATTTTGAATCTTTATATGTTAAGCATCTTTGAAACGAGCAAATCCACTTAAAATTTGGTGTTGTGTTATTCAAAGTTCATAATTATAAGAAACGTGCACAAAGTTTGAATATTTGCATGTTAAGCGTGTTCAAAATGAGCAAAATTTATTATGTTTTGATGTTGCATTATTCAAAGTCAAAAAATATAAAAAACATGCATAAAGTCTAAATCTTTACATGCTAAGGGTGTTCAAAGCAAGCAAAATCACTTAAGTTTGGTGTTACATTATTCAAAGTTCAAAATTATAAGAAATGAACATAAAGTTTGGCTCTTTACATGTTAAACATGTTTGAAATGAGCAAAAGTACTTACATTTTAGTGTTGTGTCAATCAAAATTCAAAATTATAAGTAACGTGGATAAAGTTTGAATTTTTACATGTTAAGCATGTTTGAAATGAGCAAAACTGCTTCAATTTCAGAGTTTCATTATTTAAAGTTCAAAATTATTCAAAGTTCAATATTATAAGAAACGTGCATAAAGTTTGAATCTTTACACGTTAAGCATGTTTAGAATGAGCAAACTTGCTTAAATTTTAGTATTATGATATTAAAAGTTAAAAATTATAAGAGACACGCATACACTTTGAATCTTTACATGTTAAGCATGTTCGAAATAAGTAAAATCACTTAAGTTTTGGTGTTGCATTATACAAAGTTCAAAATTATAAGAAATGTGCATAAAGTTTAAATATTTACATGTGCAAGTTCAAATGGAGCAAAATTGCTTACATTTTGGTGTTGCAATATTCATTGTTTAAAATTATAAGAAATGTGCATAAAATTTAAATTCTTACATGCTAAGCATGTTCTAAATGAGTTAAACCACTTAAGTTTTGGTGTTGCATTTTTCAAAAACAAAGATTATAATAAATGTGCATAAAGTTTGAATCTTTACATGTTAAACATTTTTGGAATGAGCAAAACCACTTAGGTTTTGATGTTGTGTTATCCAAAGTTCAAAATTATAATAAATACGCGTAAAGTTTGAATATTTACATGTTCAAAATAAGTATAACTACTTAACTTTTAGTTTTACATTATTTAAATTTCAACATAATAAGAAATGCACATAAAGTTTGAATCTTTACATGTTAAGCATGTTCAAAATGGGCAAAACTACTTAAGTTTTGGTGTTATATTATTCAAAGTTCAACATTATAAGAAACATGCATAAAGTTTGAATCTTTACATGTTAAGCATGTTTGAAATGAGGAAAACCACTTATGTTTTGGTATTACGTTATTCAAAATTCAAAATTATAAGAAATGTGTATAAATTTTGAATCTATACATGTTTAAAATGTTTGAAATGAGCAAAACCGCTTACATTTTGGTGTTACATTGTTCAAATTTGAAAAATAATATGAAACATGCATAAAGTTTGAATCATTACATGTTAAGCATGTTTGAAATGATCAAATCCACTTAAATTTTGGTGTTGTGTTATTCAAAATTCATAATTATAAGGAATGTGCATAAAGTTTGAATCTTTACATGTTAAGCATGTTCAAAATGAGCAAAACTACTTAAGTTTTAATGTTGCACTATTCAAAGTCTAAAATTATAAGGAAAACATGCATAAAGTTTGAATCTTTACATGTTAAGCATTTTCAAAATGAGTGAAATTGCTTAAGTTTTGGTGTTACATTTTTAAAAGTTCTAAATTAAAAGAAATGTGCGTAAAGTTTGAATCATTACATCTTAATCTTGTTTGAAATGTGCAAAATCTTTTAAGTTTTAGTGTTTCATTATTCAAATTTCAAAACTATAAGAAACATGCATAAAGTTTGAATCTTTACATGTTAAGTATGTTCAAAATGAGAAAATACGCATAAAGTTTTGGTGTTACATTATTTAAATTTTAAAATTATAAGAAACACACATAAAGTTTGAATTTTTACATGTTAAACCTGTTTAGAACAAGGAAACCTCTTATGTTTTTATATTACATTATTTAAATTTCAATATTATAAGAAACAAGCATAAAGTTTGAATCTTTACATGTTAAGAATGTTTGAAACGAGCAAAACCACTTAATTTTTAGTGTTACGATACTTAATGTTCAAAACTATAAGAGACACACATACACTTTGAATCGTTGCATGTAAATCATGTTCGAAATGAAAAAAATTACTTAGATTTTGATGTTGCATTAGTGAAAGCTCAAAATTATAAGATATACAAATAAAGTTTCAATCTTTACATGTTAAGCATATTCGAATGGAGTAAAACTACTTAAGTTATGGTATTGCATTATTCAAAGTTCAAAATTATAATAAACACATATAAAATTTGAATTTTTGCATGTTAAACATGTTCTAAATGAGTAAAACCACTTAAGTTTTAGTGTTACATTATTCAAAGATCAAAATTATAAGAAATGCACATAAATTTTGAATCTTTACACGTTAAGCATGTTCAAAACAAGCAAAACTACTTAAGTTTTGGTGTTATATTATTCAAAAATAAAAATTATTAGAAATATGCATAAAGTTTGAATCTTTACATGTTAAGCATGTTCAGAACAAGCAAAACTACTTAAGTTTTGGTTTTGCATTATTCAAAGTTCAAAATAATAAGAAATGCATATAAAGTTTGAATCCTTATATGTTAAGCATGTTTAAAATGAGCAAATCTGATTAAGTTTTGGTGTTACATTATTAAAAGTTCAAATTTATAAGAAACATACATAAAGTTTGAATCTTTACATGTTAAACATGTTCAAAATGAGCAAAACAACTTAAGTTTTGGTGTCACATTATTCAAAGCTTAAAATTATAAAGAAGGTGCATAATGTTTGAATTTTTACATATTAAGCATGTTTGAAATGAGCAAGACCACTTAAATTTTAATGTTGCATTATTCAAATTTCAAAATTATAATAAATGCACATAAAGTTTGAATCTTTACATGTTAAGCACGTTCAAAATGAGCAAAATCATTATGTTTTGGTGTTGCATTACTCAATTCAAAATTATAAAAAATGTGCATAAATTTTGAATCTTTACATATTAAGCATGTTAGAAATGAGCAAAACCACTTAAATTTTGCTGGTGCATTATTCAAAGCTAAAAATTATAAGAAACATGCATAATATTTGAATCTTTATAGGTTAAGCGTGTTCAAAAATAGGTAAAACCACTTAAGGTTTTATGTTGCATTATTCAAATTCAAAATTATAAGGAACATGCATAAAGTTTGAATCTTTTCATGTTAAGCATGGTCAAAATGATCAAAACCACTTCAGTTTTGGTGTTGCATTATTCAAAGTTCAAAATTGTAAGGAACATGCATAAAGTTAAAATATTTACATGTTAAGCATGTTTAAAATGAGCAAAACCACTTAAGTTTTGGTATTGCATTATTGAAAGTCTAAAATTATAAAAAAATGTGCATAAAATTTGAATATTTACATGCTAAGCATCTTCAAAATGAGCAAAACTACTTATTTTTGGCATTGCATTATTCAAAGTTTAAAATTATAAGAAACATACATAAAGTTTGATACTTTACATGTTAAGCATGTTCAAAATGAGCAAAAAAGCTTAGGTTTTGGTGTTACATTATTCAAAATTCAAAATTATAAGAAATGGAAATAAATTTTGAATCTTTACATGTTAAGCATGATCGTAATGAGGAAATTTTCTTAAGTTTTTATGTTGCGTTATTCAAAGTATAAAATTATAAGAAATGCACATAAAGTTTGAATCTTTACATGTTCAGCATGTTCAGAATGATCAAAACCACTTTTGTTTTGGTGATGCATTATTCAAAGTTCAAAATTATAAGAAACACGCATAAATTTTGAATTTTTACATGTTAAGTACGTTTGGAATGAGCAAAACCACTTATGTTTTGGTGTTGCATTATTCAAAGTTCAAAATTATAATAAATACACATAATTTATATCTTTATATGTTAAACATGTTTGAAATGAGTAAAATCGCTTAAGTTTTGGTGTTGTATTATTCAAAGTTCAAAATTATAAGAAATGTGCATAAAGTTTGAATCTTTACATGTTAAGCATGTTTGAAATGAGTAAAATAGATTAATTTTTGGTGTTGTGTTATTCAAAGTTCATATTTATAAGAAATACACATAAATTTTGAATCTTTACATATTAAACATGTTCAAAATGAGCAAAATTGCTTATGTTTTGGTCTTACATTATTTAATGTTCAAAATTATAAGAAATGTACATAACATTTGAATCTTTACATGTTAAGCATGTTTGAAACAAGCAAAACCTCTTAAATTTTGGTGTTGCATTATTCAAAGTTGAAAATTATAAGAAATAAGCATAAAGATTGAATCTTTACATGTTAAACATGTTTGGAACAATCAAAACAACTTAAGTTTTGGCATTGCATTATTCAAAGTTCAAAATTATAAGAAATGCACATAAAGTTTGAATCTTTACATGTTTAACATGTTTGAAATGAGCAAAACCATTTAAGTTTTAGTGTTATGTTATTCAAAGATAAAAATTATAAAAAACGTGCATAAAGCTTGAATCTTTACTTTTTAAACATGTTTGAAACGAGTAACACCATTTAAGTTTTGGTGTTGTGTTATTCAAAGTTCAAATTTATAAGAAACATACATAACGTTTGAATATTTACATTTTATTATGTTCAAATCAAGCAAAATCACTTAGGTTTTGGTGTTGCATTATTCAAAGTTTAAAATTATAAGGAATGCACATACATTTTGAACCTTTACATGTCAAAATGAGTAAAATGGCTTAAGTTTTGGTGTTACATTATTCAAAGTTCAAAATTATAAGGAACACACATAAAGTTTAAATCTTTACATATTAAGCATGTCTTAAATGAGCAAAACCACTTAAATTTTGGTGTTGTGTTATCCAAAGTTCAAAATTATAATGAACACACATAAAGTTTGAATCTTTAAATGTTAAGCAATTTCTAAATGAGCAAAACCACTTAAGTTTTGGTGTTGTGTAATTCAAAGTTCAAAATTATAAGGAACACTCATAAATTTTGAATCTTTACATCTTAAGCATGTTCTAAATGAGCAAAACCACATAAGTTTTAGTGTTGTATTATTTAAAGTTCAAAATTATAAGGAACATACATAAAGTTTGAATCTTTACATGTTAAGCATATTTGAAACAAGCAAAACCACTTAAGTTTTGGTGTTACATTATTTAAAGTTCAAAATTATAAGGAACACACATAAACTTTAAATCTTTACATGTTAAGCATGTTCAAAATAAACAAAATGACTTATGTTTTAGTGTTGCATTATTCAAAGTTCAAAATTATAAAGTTTGAATCTTTACACATTAAGCATGTTTGAAAGGAGCAAAATTGCTTAGGTTTTGATGTTGCATTATTCAAAATTCAAAATTATAAGAAACACACATAAATTTTGAATCTTTAGATGTTAAACATGTTTGGAATGAGCAATATAGCTTAATTTTTGGTGTTGCATTATTCAAAGTTCAAAATTATAAGAAAATTGAATAAATTTTGAATCTTTACATGTTAAACATGTGTGAAACGAGTAAAATCGCTTAAGTTTTGGTGTTGCATTATTCAAATTTCAAAATTATAAGAAACACACATAAAATTTAAATCTTTACAAGTTAAGCATGTTTGAAATGAGCAAAATTGCTTAAGTTTTGGTGTTGCATTATTCAAAGTTTAAAAATTATAAGAAACATGCATAAAGTTTAAATCTTTACATGTTAAGCCTATTTAGAATGAGAAAAATTGCTTAAGTTATGGTGTTACATTATTCAAAGTTCAAAATTATAAGAAATGTGCACAAATTTTGAACCTTTAAATGTTAAGCATGTTTGAAATGAGCAAAACCGCTTATATGGAAGGTACATAAATTTTGAATCTTTACATATTAAGCATATTCAAAATGATTTAGATAGCTTAAGTTTTGGTGTTATGTTATTCAAAGTTCAAAATTACTAGGAATGCGCATAAAGTTTGAATTTTACATGTTAAGCATATTTAAAATGAGCAAAACTACTTAAGTTTTGGTGTTATGTTATTCAAAGTTTAAAATTATAAGGAACGTGCATAAATTTAGAATATTTACATTTTAAGCATGTTCAAAATGAGGAAAACCACTTAATTTTTGGTGTTACATTCTTCAAAGTTTACAATTATAACAAACCTCTATAATGTTTGAATCTTCAATGTTAAGCATGTTCGAAATGAGCAAAACTGCTTATGTTTTGCCATTGTGTTATTCAAAGTTCAAAATTATAAGGAATGCACATAAAGTTTGAATATTTGCATGTTAAACATGTTTGAAATGAGAAAAATCACTAAAGTTTTGGTGTTGCATTATTCAAAGTTCAAAATTATAAAGAATGCAAATAAAGTTTGGATCTTTACATTTTAAGCATGTTTGAAATGAGTAAAACCACTTAAATTTTAGTGTTGCATTATTTAAATCAAAATGATAAGAAATACAAATAAAGTTTGAACCTTTACATGTTAAACTTGTTCGACATGAGGAAAACCACTTAATCTTTGATCTTGTGTTATTCAAAGTTCAAAATTATAAGAAACACACATAAATTTTTAATGTTTACATCTTAAACATATTCAAAATGAGCAAAACTACATAAGTTTTGGTGTTTCATTATTCAAAGTTTAAAATTATAATAAACATACATAATGTTTGAATATTTACCTATTAAACATGTTTGAATTAACCAAAACTGCTTAAATTTTCATGTTGCATTATTCAAATTTTAAAATTATAAGAAACACACATAAAGTTTGAATTGTTAATGTCAAACATGTTCAAAATGAGAAAAACCACATAATTTTTGGTGTTACATTATTCAAAGTTAAAAATTATAAGAAACATGCATAAAGTTTAAATCTTTACATGGTAAGCATGTTTTGGTGTTGCATTATTCAAAGCTCAAAATTATAAGAAATACTCATAAATTTTGAATCTTTACTTTTTAAACATGTTCAAAACATGTAAAATTATATAGGTTTTGTGTTGTGTTAGTCAAAGTTCAAAATTTTAAGAAACATGCATAAAGTTTGAATCTTTACATGTTAAACATGTTTCAAATGAGCAACACCACTTAAGATTTGGTGTTGCATTATTCAAATATTAAAATTATAAGAAACATGAATAAAGTTTGAATCTATACATGTTAAACATGTTCAAAACAAGCAAAATCACTTATGTTTTGGTTTTGCATTATTCAAAGTTCAAAACTATAAGAAGCGTACATAAAGTTTGAATTTTTACATGTTAAACATGTTTGAAACAAGATAAATTGCTTATATTTTGGTGTTGCATTATTCAAAGTTTAAATTATAAGAAATATGAATAAAGTTTAAATCTTTTAATGTTAAGCATGTTAGAAACAAGCAAAACTGCTTAAGTTTTGGCAATGCATTATTCAAAGTTATAATTTATAAGGAATGCACATGAAATTTGAATCTTTGCATGTTAAACATGTTCCAAATGAGCAAAACTACTTAGGTTTTCATGTTACATTATTCAAAGTTTAAGATTGTAAAAGATACACATAAAGTTTGAATCTTTACATGTTAAACACATTTAGAATGATCAAAACCACTTATGTTTTTGTGATGCATTATTCAAAGTTTAAAATTATAAGAAATATGTTTAATATTTGATTGTTTACATGTTAAGCATGTTCGAAATAAGCAAAATCATTTAAGTTTTGGTGTTCCTTTATTCAAAGTTCAAAATTATAAGGAACATGCATAAATTTTAAATCTTTATATGTTAAGCATATTCAAAGTGAGAAAAATCGCTTAAGTTTTGGTGTTGCATTATTTAAATTTCAAAATTATAAGGAATGCACGTAAAGTTTGAATCTTTACATGTTAAGCATGTTTAAAATGAGCAGAACCACGTATGTTTTGGTGTTACATTATTCAAAGCTAAAATTTTAAGAAACATGCTTAAAGTTTGAATCTTTACATGTTAAGCATGTTCGAAATGAGCAAAACCATTTAAGTTTTTGTATTGCATTATTCCAAGTTCAAAATTATAAGGAATAAACATAAAATTTAAGTCTTTACATGTTAAGCATGTTCGAAATGAACAAAATTTCTAAAGTATTGGTGATACGTTATACAAAGTTCAAAAGTATAAGAAAAATGCATAAAGTTTAAATATGTACATGTTAAGCATGTTTGAAATGAACAAAATTATTTTTGTGTTACATTATTTAAAGTTCAAAATGATAAAAATGTGCATAAAGTTTTAATCTTTACATGTTAAGCATGTTTGAAATGAAAAAAACCACTTAAGTTTTTGTGTTGCATTATTTAAAGTTCAAAATAATAATAAAAACGTGTTTAAAGTTTGAATCTTTACATGTTAAATATGTTTGAAATTTGAAAAACCACTTAAGTTTTGGTGTTGCATTATTCAAAGTTAAAAACTATAAGAAATGTGCATAAATTTAGAATATTTACTTGTTAAACATGTTCAAAACGAGCAAAACCACTTAAGTTTTAGTGTTGTATTATTCAAATTTCAAAATTATAAGAAACACACATAAAGTTTGAATCTTTACATGTTGGAAATGAGCAAAACCACTTAAGTTCTAGTGTTGTGTTATTCACAGTTTAAAATTATAAGAAATGCGCATAAATTTTGAATCTTTACAATTTTAACATGTTAAAAATGAGCAAAACTTCTTAAATTTTGGTTAAGGGTTTAGGGTTTAGTGTTTGAATATTTACATTTTAAACATATTCATAATGAGCAACAAAGCTTAACTTTTGGTTTTGTGTTATTCAAAGTTCAAAATTATACAAAACATGTATAAAATTTGAATCTTTACATGTTAAACATGTTCAAAACAAGCAAATCCACTTAAGTTTTGGTGTTGCGTTATTCAAAGTTCAAAATTATAAGAAATATACATAAAATTTTAATCTTTACATGTTAAGCATGTTCAAAATTAGCAAACCATTTAAGTTTATTTGTTACATTATTCAAAGTTTAAAATTTTAAGAAACATGCATAAAGTTTGAATCTTTACATGTTAAGCATGTTTGAAGTGAGTAAAACTACTTAAGCTTTTTTTTTGCATTATTCAAAGTTTAAAATTATAATAAACATAAATAAAATTTGAATCTTTACATGTTAAGCATGATCAAAACAAGAAAAACTACTTAAGTTTTGGTGTTATGTTATTCAAAGTTCAATATTATAAGAAACACGCATAATTTTTTAATCTTTACATGTCAAACATGTTTGAAATGAACATAACTACTTATGTTTTGGTCTTGTATTATACAAATTTAAAAATTATAATAAATGCGCTTAGATTTTAAATCTTTATATTTTTAAGTATGTTTAAAACAAATAAAACTGCTTAAGTTTTGGTGTTGCATTATTCAAATTTCAAAATTACACATAAAGTTTGAATCTTTACATGTTAAACATGTTTGAAATGAGCAAACTTGGTTAAGTTTACGTGTTACATTATTCAAAGTTTAAAATTATAAATAATGTGCATAAAGTTTGAATGTTTACATATTAAGCATGTTCGTAACGAGCAAAACCACTTAAGTTTTTGTGTTGCATTTTTCAAACTTAAAAATTATAAGAAACACACATAAAGTTTGAATCTTTACATGTTATACATGTTTGAAACAATCAAAACCACTTAAGTTTTAGTGTTGAATTATTCAAAGTTCCAAATTATAAGAAATATGCATAAAGTTTGAATCTTCACATGTTAAGCATGTTCAGAATGAGCAAAACTACTTAAGTTTTGTTGTTACATTATTCAGAGTTCAAAATTATAAGGAACACGCATAAAGTTTGAATGTTTACAATTTAAGCATGTTTAAAACAAGTAAAATTGCTTAAATTTTTGTGTTAAATTTTTCAAAGTTCAAATTTATAAGAAACACACATAAAGTTTGAATGTTATATGTAAAACATGTTTGAAATGAGAAAAAATGCTTAAGTTTTGGTGTTGCATTATTCAAATTTCAAAATTGTAAGAAACATGCACAAAGTTTGAATGTTTACATGATAAACATGTTCAAAATGAGCAAAACCTCTTAAGTTTTTATGTTGCATTATTTGAAGTTCAAAATCATAAGAAATGGGCATCAAGTTTGAATCTTTACATGTTAAACATGTTCGAAAGGAATAAAATGGCTTAATTTTTGGCGTTGCATTATTTAAAGTTCAAAATTATAAGAAACATGCATAAAGTTTAAATCTTTACATGTTAAACATATTTAAAATGAGCAACACCATTTAAGTTTTGGTGTTGCAGTATCCAAACTTCAAAATTATAAGAAATGTGAATAAACTTTGAATCTTTAAATGTTAAACATGTTTGAAATTAGCAAAATTGCTTAAATTTTGGTGTTGCATTATTCAAAGTTCAAATTACAAGAAATATGCATAAAGTTTTAATCTTTAAATGTTCAGTATGTTTAAAATGAGCAAAGCCACCTAAGTTATGGTGTTGTATTATTCAAAGTTTAAAATTATAACAAATATGGATAAAGTTTGAATCATTACATGTTAAGCATGTTTGAAACGAGCAAAATCACTTAAGTTTTGGTGTTGCATTATTCAAATGTCAAAATTTTGGTGTTGGATAAAGTTGGAATCTTTACATGTTAATCATGTTCAAAATGAGCAAAACCATTTATGTTTTGGTGTTGCATTATTCAAAGGTCAAAATTATAAGAAATGCACATACAATTTGAATCTTTACATGTTAAACATGTTCAAAATGAACAAAATTGCTTAAGTTTTGTTGTTGCACTATTCAAAGTTCAAAATTATAAGAAATGTGCATAAAATTTGAATCTTTACATGTTAAACATGTTCAAAATGAGCAAAACCACTTAAGTTTTGGTGTTATATTATTCAAAGTTTAATATTATAAGGAACACACATAAATTTTGAATCTTTACATGTTAAACATGTTTGTAACTAGCATAATACTTAATTTTTGGTGTTGCATTATTTAAAGTTCAAAACTATAAGAAACACATGTAATGTTTGAATCTTTACATGTTAAACTTGTTTGAAATGAAAAAAATATGCTTAAGTTTTCGTTTTGTATTATTCAAAGTTCAAAATTATAAGAAGTGTGCATAAAGTTTGAATTTTTACATGTTAAACATGTTTAGAATGAGCAACACCACTTAAGTTTGGGTGATGCATTATTCAAAGTTCAAAATTATAATAAAAATGCATAAAGTTTGAATCTTTACATGTTAAGCATGTTCGAAATGAGCAAAACCACTTAAGTTTTGGTGTTGTGTTAATCAAAGGTCAAAATTATAAGAAACATGCATAAATTTTAAATCTTTACTTATTAAGCATGTTTAGAATGAGCAAAACCGCTTAGGTTTTGGTATTGCATTATTTAAAGGTCAAAATTATAAGAAATGTGTACAAAGTTTGAATCTTTACATGTTAATCATGTTCAAAATGTGCAAAACCACTTAAGTTTTGGTGTTTCATTATTCAAAAGTTAAAATTATAAGAAACATGTATAAAGTTTGAATCTTTACATGTTAAACATGTTTGAAACTAATAAAATTGCTTAAGTTTCGGTGTTGCACTATGCAAAGTACAAAATTATAAGAAACACACATAAAGTTCGAATCTTTACATGTTAAACATGTTCGAAATGAGAAAAACCACTTAAGCTTTGGTGTTGCATTATCCAAATTTCAAAATTAAGGAACACGCATAAAGTTTGAATCTTTACATTGTAAACATGTTTGACATGATTAAAACTAATTAAAGTTTGGGTGTTGTAGTATTCAAAAGTCAAAATTATAAGAAATGTGCATAAAGTTTGAATTTTTACATGTTAAACATGTTTAAAATGAGCAACATTGCTTAAGTATTGGTGTTACATTATTCAAAGTTCAAAATTATAATAAATGTGCATAAAGTTTGAATATTTAAATATTGAACATGTTCAAAACAAGTAAAACTGCATAAGTTTTGGTGTTACATTATTCAAAGTTCAAAATTATAAGAAACATGCATAAAGTTTGAATCTTTACATATTATACATGTTTGAAATGAGAAAAATTACTTAGGTTTTAGTGTTGCCTTATTCAAAGTTTAAAATTATAAGAAACATACATAAACTTTGAATATTTACATGTTAAGCATGTTTGAAATGAGCAAAACTGCATAAGTTTTGGTGTTATGTTATTCAAAATTTAAAATTATAAAAAATGTGCATAAAGCTTGAAGCTTTACATATTAAGCATGTTCAAAATGAGAAAAATCACTTAAGTTTTGGTGTTGCATTATTCAATGTTTAAAATTATAAGAGACACACAAAGTTTGAATCTTTACATGTTAAACATGTTCGAAATGAGCAAAACCACTTAGGTTTTAGTGTTACAATATTTAAAGTTCAAAATCATAAAAAAATGTGTAAAAAGTTTGAATATTTACATGTTAAACATGTTTTAATCGATCAAAACCAGTTAAATTTTGGTATTGCATTATTCAAAGCTCAAAATTATAAGAAATTTACATAAAATTTGAATATTTAGATGTTAAGCATGTTCAAAACGAGTAAAATCGCTTATGTTTTGGTGTTGTATTATTAAAAGTTCAAAATTATAAGAAATGTGTATAAAGTTTTAGTTTTATAAATGTTAAACATGTTCAGAATGAGTAAAATTGCTTAAGTTTTGGTGTTACATTATTTAAAGTTTAAAATTATAAGAAATACATATAAAGTTTGAATCGTTGCATGTTAAACATGCTCTGTAGTACCCCGCATGAGAGATCCTCTTCCCATCCCAATAGAGTTACTTGCTAATGCTTTTAAGTGTTTATTAAGGTTTTGAATTATAATTTTCTTTTGATTTATTAATGAATAAAGATTAATTAAAAGTTAAAAATGATTAATTAAAGTTAAGCCTCTCATATTTATTAGATGAATTTACAAATTCATAAAATGACTTTTAATATTTTGAGAGTCATAGGGATCCTAGGGAGCTTATGAGATCTACTCCCCAATAGGTTTTCAAGAAAGCCTACTTAGACCCTAACCTAGTGGGGATACTCAACCGACTTGGATGTGTGTCTTGGGAGTAGGGAAATTTTAAATTAGTTTAGTTGTAAGAGCCTATGTGGGCTTGTAAGAAAGGGTACTCTCTTTGACCAAAGAAGTGATGGGTCATTTGAGGGTATTGGAAATCAAAACAAAAATAAATAAATAAATAAATAAATAGAAATAAAAATAAAAATTAGGGTTTTGAATTTTATATGTGCAACTTGGTCAAAACCTAGTTAGGGCTTTGAAGTTGTGTTGTTTATGCATCTTGGTTTTGGTGGTGGTTGTCTCTCTTCGAAGGAGCTTGTTGAAAGTAAGAAAGAAGAAGAGAAAGATGGAGGAGGAAGGAGAGATTAAAAAAGGATGGCTTGGAAAGCTTGGTAGATCCAAAGGAACAGCCATGGAGCTTCAAACGGGCAAGTGAACTCTCCCTCACAAAATTTTATTTTGTTTTGTTTTAGTCTTATAAATAAGGTAAACAATAAATGTAACTTCTCTTAGATTATTGAATCTAGTGTTTTGTTGTTGTAAATATTTAATTAAAAAAAAACCCTCTATTTTGAGTTATTGATTGGGTGGGAGTTATATATATATATATATATATATATATATATATATATATATATATATATATATATAAGAATGGTTGCTTGTATTATATATATTTTGAATATATTCATATCTTGTACAAGTTCTTTACTTTGTATATATATACAGCATGTGAAATGGGTGTATATATAAATGAGAATATATATATATATATATATATATATATATAATGAAATAGATTGTTGTGTATATATACATATCATTGCATTGTTATGTATATATACACAACAATTTATTTCATTATATATAATAAAACAATGAAGAGGGAGGGTTGACAATTGAGCTGACCCCAACTCCCTCCCATGGTAGGGAGGAAGGGTCGAGCTAGTTGGTCTCCCCCTCTCACCTATCCCCATGACACCCTGGCCGACGGCCATGGCTGCTAGCTTAGGGTTTGCTAATAGTAAAAAAAAAGAAAACCAAAAAAACCAAAAAAATAAAATAAAATAGGAATTTAGGTCTCAACTTTTTTTATTTAGTTTCCATTATATTTTATTGGGTTACTATCATTTTTAAATAATAGAAAAAAAATAACTATAAGAAAAAGGAAAATAATAAAACAAAAAGATTGTGTGTGTGTGTGTGTGTGTGTGTGTGTGTGTGTGTGTGTGTGTGTGTGTGTGTGTGTGTGTGTGTGTGTGTCTGTGTGTGTGTGTGTGTGTGTGTGTGTCTGTGTGTCTGTGTGTGTGTGTGTGTGAGAGAGAGAGAGAGAGTGAGAAAATTAGTATTTGTAATAAATAAAGTTTAATTTAAGATTTATGAACTATTTTGATAATGCATGAAATAATGCTCCTTAATCTGTATTTCATTATATATAATTTACAGTTTTGTAAATTGCAATTTATGTTATAATATTAACATATATATATATATATATATATATATATATATATATATATATATATATATATATATATATATATTATAATTTATAATTAATATTGTTTTATTTAAATATTTTTATTGTTTAATTTATTTTTTTAATTTATAAATTATAATTCATATTTGATAAATTTATCTTTTATTTTGCATCCAATAAAAGAAGATGGAGGTAGCAAGTGGTCATCAAATAAATGTTGTGTGTATGTATACAAGTTACCATAATAGTAAATACAATTATATATATATTTCATAGTATTATTATAAAAGTAACATATATATATATATATATATATATATATATATATATATATATATATATATATATATATATATGTTACTTTTATAATAATACTATGAAATATATATATAATTGTATTTACTATTATGGTAACTTGTATACATACACACAACATTTATTTGATGACCACTTGCTACCTCCATCTTCTTTTATTGGATGCAAAATAAAAGATAAATTTATCAAATATGAATTATAATTTATAAATTAAAAAAATAAATTAAACAATAAAAATATTTAAATAAAACAATAGTATTATTATAATAAAAGTAACATATATATATATATATATATATATATATAGTTACGATTGATATCATGGAAATATAAAATTATTATTAATTTATAAGTGACTTAAGTGTATTATCAAGTACGGGATACAAATGAAAAGAAGAATGTAAAATAATAAGTGGATGCAAAGGTACAATGGTCAAATTAAAAGTGGTTAACACATCAAGTCTTATGTGTGGTCTAACGTTGGTATAAATACATTTTGAGGTGTATTTTGTATAATGTTCATGAATTGAAAAAATAAGAGATTTGGCATATTAAGAGTTAATACGCCATGTGTAAAATAGCAGGTGGAAATTGATATTATATAATACAAGTGGTAGAAAAGAGCTAAATTCAATAATTGTTTATATAACTGTTTTTAAGAACAATAATGTTTTAGCAAATATAAGTGGGGTATAAAGAGAGATCAGTAAATTGTTACTTGTCTACTCTCTATCAGGATTTTTTTTTTTTTACAAAAATATGTTCATATATATATATATATAGTCATTAATAGAATGAATGTATAAATTTTCATTGCTATCATGTTTATGACTATATAAAAAGAATAAAAAAATCTTGTGAGGCCATGTTTGCTTGTTCATCCTAAGCTAACCTATTATTGCCTATGTCTTAGTGTAGGGAGAAGATTTACCAGTGACAGACATAGTTTAGAGATATTATACCTGTTATGATTGACATTTTTAGCATCTAAATGATAATTGTTTGCATGTTGTAATTGATGTTGACTATATGGTCTTGTCAATTTGGAACATTTGAAAGGTTGATCATGAGGATGTCTTAGTGTAGGGAAGAAGATTTACGATTGACAGACATACTTTAGAGATATTATACCTGTTATGATTGACATTTTTAGCATCTAAATGATAATTGTTTACATGTTGTAATTGATGTTGAATATATGGTCTTATCAATTTGGAGCATTTGAAAGGTTGTTCATGAGGATTGTCTTGAGTTATCTTGCTATTGAAAGAACCATATTGTGACTCATGTTCTTGATTACTATAAAAGTGGTTATAAGGCTCTAGTTTAGCTTGTGATAGGAAGTAGTTTATCCTCATTTTCATAGGGAGTATGTAAATTTTGGATTGTAATGTAATTATTGTTTCTTTTATTGAAGTTGTGTATGTATTTATGTAACTCAATAGAGAATTTGTGTAACCTTCATTATCATTGTTTAGCCATTGGAATAAAAGAATGATATATTGTATAAGGCATATAAAGTTTTTATTTAATGTCTATTCCATTTTGATAGTGTATTGAATAACACAACCTTTTATTTTAAATCAAAGTTTTATAAAACAGAAATTAATTACTCAAAATGAATTGAATGAGCCTTACAAATTCAATAAAATAATTTTTATAGGCCAAGCCTTTATAACCCATAAGAACATAAATTGAAAATTAAAATTGAAAAAATATTATTATATAATTAAAGAGATTTTAGATTTGGCAAGATAAACTTTTGAATCAAAGGAATGTAATTTCGATGAACAAAACTAGAATGTTTTAAAAGCTTAGAAAATCGAGTTACCTTGCTTATAGATCTAGAGATGTAACTACAATGGCCTAAAACATTGTTAAATAATTAGCCTTGAATTTTAAAACATTTATTGACTTCTTTGATATGATAAATCATAAGTAATAAACTAAGTTAATTAAATTTAGAATCTAATTTAAGTCAATTGGGATTTGATATGAATTAGTTGTGCTTGTTAGGTGGCTTATATGGAATCTTGAAATCTCTTCCCTTATATTAAACTAAATTAATTATTGAAATTGAATCATTTAATTTCATTTAGTTGATTTTAGTAAAACCATTTTGAGAGGCAAAGGTCAAAATCAAACACTAGATAGCATCTTCTAGCTCCCAAAGTACTTACCTTTAGAATCACCATTCCAAAAGAATCTAGAGTGAATGAATCATGAATCATGAATCTTGAGGTTGATAGAGAGTTATTTTATATTAAAATTGTCATTGGTAACTATAATTATCCAATAAAATATTGTTTGGTATTTTTAATAACTAAACTTTGATTGTAATTTATTCAAAAAAAAAAATTGTTGATTATGTTTTCTATTTGCACGATCATTCAAAAAAGAGTGTTTAAATTATAGCCCAACTTAATGTTTAGAGAAACCTAAAGTTGCATCATGTATTTTTGAGTTTAATATTTGTGTATCAATATTTATATTTTATTTTAAGCATTATTTTATATTTTTATCAAGGACATATTGAACCATGTTGATGCTGATTTTTACCAATTTTTTGAATTAGGTTCTACGAAGTCATTCTAGAAATAGGATTGTAGAATTTACCCAGTTTGATATACATATGATCTAAAAGATATAACCTATTTATTTGAGTTTCATATCAAAATATAAACATTATTATTTTATTTATATTATTGCTTATAATTTTTAGTGAGCCTCTTTCAGGAGTAGTTAATGTTTTATACACCTGTGTTTTGTTGTCCAACTTGCAAAGTCATTTCAAAATCAAATTGTTAAAAAATTTAAATGGATTAATTCCCAAAAACCAAAGGTTAATAATGATTTTTTTTGGCTTTAAAATTTTTTATAGGACTTTTATTAATCTATTTTAGATGTTTTTACTAATGTTTTATAGCCTAGTTCCAAAACTACTTTATTCTGGAATCTGTTAGGCAAAATAGTTTTCTATGTTAAAATCATTGTGGAACACTAAGATATTTTTAATGCTTATTTTATAGGGGTCAGTTTTATAGATTCATAAAGGTAGCCTATAGATAATGAATTTGAGAAGTGGTTTCAGAATTTATTATCTCTTAGTATGGATATTTAACCCATCACTATTGATAAGCAAGTTTTAAAAAGTGTGACTTGGTTATGAGGCAAGCGAGTCGACCTTGGGTTGCTTTGAGTGTTAGGAAATTATATCCCAATGTGTGTGGGTTTTCTCATTTATCATGCTCATAGATAGTGCAGAGTTGGAATTGGAGTGGAACAAATTAAGGGTTTAGTTGTTCCTTCAAGTTGCTTATTTTTTGACGTGATTTTTTAAATGTGTGTAAACCTAATGTACATTGATTCAGTTGCATTAATTTGATGGAGTGTTTAATTGAATGTGTTTTGAGTTGTGCAGATTTAGCATCGTCCAATATTAAGGAAAAATTTGGTAGTGTTTTTATGGTTTTTATTTGGGTGATTTTTTTTTGGGTATCGAATTTTGGTATCAGAGCTTGGCTTCCACAATGGGAACTCTAGGGATTGTGTTTGGTATCTGCAATGAACCTGTGAAACTTATCATCATAATATTAATCTGCTCAATTGTACTCACTATGAAATGGGTCATAAATTGATATGTGTGACTATGTTATTTGTATTTGGGTGAAGTTTACTTGAATATTAAATTGTGGACTTTGTTGGCATGTTTATACTTCATGTTAGCGTTTCGTATAGTATTTATTATGTGATATATATTTATTTATATATGATTGATTTTTAATGTTGTATATAAATTATGCATTTCTTATATATGTACTTAAGTGGTATTTTACCTTAATACACTTTTTTAGTATTCTAGTATTTTTGGACTGACATCATTAAAGAGGTGGTCTAGAAGATTTGGTTTCTATAAGCTCTTGCTAAAGTTTGAATACATTCATATAATAAATTATATCAATATATACTATGATTTGAATATAAATAAGAATGTAAAACCTACTTTGGTGTATCTTTCTTTGGTTTTCAACATCCAAATACATTGTTTACCTTTAGTTAAGAATTAATTGTGTACATGATAGCTTAGACTTATTAATTTCCCTAGATGTTAAGGTTAGAGTTGTTATATTTACCTTTCATTGACTTGATTTTAAGTATATTTATTGAATAATAATATTCTATGTTGTTGATTTTAGGCATAAAACTCTGATATTTCCCAAGTGGTTTGATGATGATGATGTTATTTAGTGGTGAATAAATGTTATATACCTTTAATAAGTATAGTGATTGATTATATGTAGAAGTAAATTAATGAGATTTATAAGATTTTTATTACATGTGTATTACATAAATGAATCCTGAAGTTATAGTAAATGTGTTGAAATGATTCTTACCTAGATCCAAGCTTGGATTTATACAACTTAACTAATTTTAAAATCATAAATAGCCTTATGGTGTTAAAATAAAAGTGGTAATAATATGACTATTACACATCTATTTAGATAAAGAAATACTTATTTGAGAATAATCTGATCTTTTAGTAGTGTTAGATGACCTATGAATGCTAATAACATTAACATAAGAAATTTTCTTTCAGAACTTTAGGTAATAATAACCTTTAATGGTTGCTCCTCCCCTTTGTTTAACAAGTTTGTGATACAGGTACACCTTGATTTGGTAGTATATATGATAGTTGCCTATAAGATATAGTTAACATTGATTGTGGTTTCCAAACATTTATGAATGTTGATGTATTGATTATCTCAGTGATGATTGTGTATACATAATGATATTTCTTATATTTACAATAGATAAGTTTTTAGTAGTCATCACTCAAACATACATACAATTTTCACTTAGTAGAATTTTAGTGAACTATGTTTGACAATGATATTTCCCTAGAGATATATTAGATAGTATGCCTACAATGGTATTTATGTGTCATTGGGATGCCATATGAGAGAGTTGATAGTTGTCATTCTCCTTTATCTATATGAGTTGGTTGATATGGTGGACAATTTTGGTCAAATGTCATTAGATACTTTACTTTCAATAGCACTTTATTATGATATGGGTTGTTATGCAGTCTCTTCAATGATGATTTATGATAGATAACAGATACAATTTCCACATGTTACTTTGAGACATTGTATTACTATACACAAAAAGACTTGGATATTCCTCATAGGATTTTAACTGAAGTTATATATTAAAAATGTCATCTGGGATGACATTGTGGCATCGGTTAGACCGACGTAATTTATTTTTTGATATGTTTGACATGGTTAATCTATAAGTAATGTTATTTACAATAGGTTGGTTACTTGATAGTTAGAGATGTGAGGTAGTATGATTAATTTTGATACTTTTATAGTAGTAGGATGTTGTGTATGAGAGTTTCTCAATTGATTTGTATGGTGGCACTATTACATATGATGATGTACAGTTATTGTATTACATTGGAAAGCAATTTACAAGTATTTATCTTACCTCTAAGAGGTAATAGACAATGTTTCTCATACCTTTGGGAGGTAATTGAGATTCCTCATACCTCTAGGAGGTAATTGAGATGCCTCGAACCTCTGGGAGGTAATCAAGATGCCTCATACCTATGGGAGGTAATTGGGATGTCTCTTACCTCTAGAAAATAATTGAGATGATTTGTATTCATTCTCCCCTTGGGTGACTTTTAGTGCTTTGCATAAGTCACATAGTGTTCATGATGTGATCTAATTTTGCTTATGTTTTTCCAAAATTATTTATATTTGATTGAATTTTGTTTTAAGTTGACCAGAAACTAGCATTTTATTCTATTATCTTTGAATTTTCTTTTCTTTCAAATGGTCGATCATGGAAATAATTGTTGAAATTTATTTTGTATTTTTGGGTTTATCTTTTCCTTCAAGACTACTGTCAGGATCTTGCTCCTCAATTAGAGCACATATGATTACCTCTTGTATTAGCAACTAAACACAGAATTTAACCAGCATGATAAGTAACTAGAAAAATGAAACAACACAGGAATATGAGAGACAATACACAATTGTATTAATAATCACTCAGAAGAAAATACAATAAAGAAGATGCCACTTCTTCTTCCACCTCAAAGGCTCGCCATACCTCAAGACCTTCTTCCCTCTCTCTCTTGGTCCCAACAATCAACTCCAATACAGAATTGATGTTCACCTCCACCAATCACTAACAACACTGCCAGTACACCAAGTACACAACTGTACTCCAAGTAGATCTCTTGCTCTCTGCTTCTACCTATAAATCACTAGACCTTACTCACCATTGTAGATCTCTAAAAGAAGCCATGCACACCTGTTGACCAAGATCATACATATACGAAGAACCCTTCTGATTCTCCAAACCAGTACCCACACTTGGTACTGTGGCACTAGGAGGAACACACCATTTCTCTCCTATCTCTGAAGGAGCTTATTTTGCTCTCTTACTCTCTAGCACTCATTTACAATATAGCCCATGAGTCTATTATATAGATCTCATGCTTACAATAATTAGACTATCTTAATTACAATAATTAGATGCGCAACTCAAGACTACAACTAGCCTTTAACATGCAAACTAACAGTCCAAAAATAGACTCTCTGAAATCAACATGCAAACTGCATGTTCGCGCACAGGCTACCAACATTGGCTCCTCCCTGACCGATGTCAGTCGACTGGTAACTGATGTTGGTTACTTCTTCACTGCTATCTGACCGATGTCGGTTGATCAGATCGACATCGGTTGCCCTGTAACTCATTCTGCAAATCTCTATAGCATCCATAACCTCTGTAACTCCTCCTATTTACATCCTGGTGAAGCTTTTAGCTCCACAACCCAACAATCTCCCACTTGGAGATAAATAGATGCACCTGTACCTATACCTGTACCTATACACCATCTAAATTATTCCCTAGCTTGTATCCCTCTTCAAGATCAATCATGAAGACTAACCACTACACATCCTGTGATGCTACACCTGTCATCCAAGTAACCTGCCACATCCAAACCTACAACTCCATGTAGTGAAGACCTTGACCCTTAATAACATGTTAACCTACTGCTAGTCCCTCTCAGATACCTGAGAATCCACTAAACTGCCCTCCAGTACTCCTTCCTTGAATTGGCTCCATACTTTCTGACAACTCTCACTGCTTGGAAAAACTCAGGTCTACACTAGACCTCATGTGATTTCAAACCCTATTCTAAGCTAAGCTTGAACTGTCTAGCCCTTGGTGTGCTTACTGATTCTACATCCTACATCTTGAACCCCGCCAACACCATCTTCACATCAGCTCCCACTGGAGATCAACCTGTGATCTCCCATGTCTCTTATGCCAAAGAATTTTACTGTTCCAAATTCCTCATGACATGCCACTGAACTAACCTTACCTTTAGCTCAGCAAAACCTTGTATGTATGAACCTACTCCAAGCTCATCCTCCACATACAGTAATAAGATAATGTTGTGACCATCATCCACCTGGTAAGATAAACGCAATGGTTATACTGACATTGACAAAAGCTCTACTTTTTCATCCACCTAATACCACTTGCCAGCCCTATACCACTATCCTGCAGCTTCCTCAAGACCTTATACCTTGGCCTTCTGTCTCACGTGTCCATCCACTCTCTTCTTTAACTTGGGAATCCATCCGTCTTCTAGTGCTTTCTTCCAGCTGACAACTCCACCAACAAATACCTGTTTGGTTCTTCTCCAAGGACTCACACTCCTCATCCATGCCAAGCTCCCACTGTTTCTAGATTCTACCTGCATTGCCTCTTCACATCTTCCTAGTTCTTGACCATCAATAAGCAATATAAAGAAGATGAATAATGAATATGAGGTTCACTTACCCTTTTAGTCCTTAATATGAGCATTTGAGACTTCTTGACAGCTTGCTGTCTGCCCACCATCCATTCTAGTGATCGATCTCAGCCATCTCCCAGTCTGCATCTGATCGATGTCGATTCCCCTACACTGACCCTGACTGTCGACGTCATTTCCCTGGCTGACGCTAGTATCCCTTCTGTCGGCATCGATTCCTATCTAACCGATGTCAGTCTTTTTGTTGCTGACATCAATTATTGTATGACCAATGCCGGTACCTGTGTTCGCCTGTGAGTGATAAATTTTTACCCACGAGCTCTCCATGGATCAAAACCCTGTTCAAATCAACACAGCCCTACTCAAAATAATTTAGTCCACTTAACTGATCTCTATCTGTCATCTCCTCCATGAACACCAAGGCCTTCCAGTTCTTAAGTTTATCAAAGATATATGTCTTCTGCTTAAGAACATGCATTCCCCTCCTACATATGTGACCAAGCCTACAAAGCCACATCTCTACAACAGAAGGTGATTCAGTAATATAAGTAGATAGATAAAGGAAACCTACTTTCTTACCACCATCTAATTCAAGTGCATCCGCTGTGAGAGTTACAGTGCATCTCCCATCACCCAACTTTCCTAAAGAAATTAGACTAATCTCCAAGACTGGTACCTGCATGACCTCCTTTAACCCCTGTGAGTTATCCGTCTGCAATTTCAGCTTCACTTCCCCTTCATCAATAATCTGACGAGGCTCACCAACCCATAAATAAATCTCTCCAAAGACATGCCCATGAAAAGATGCTCTATTTTGGGCTACATGGAAAGAGGCAAAAGAATTTGTAAACAAAGATTCTACTTTATCCAGAGCAACCTATGCAACATCACCTGCAACATCTGCTTCTACACGCTGATCTTCTACCGACCAACAATCTCTTTTTCCCTGCTCTTTCTTTCCATCAATCAGACCATTCATGCTATTCAGTTTCTCCATTCGTAGCTTACTTTCTTCTGCCATTGCTATACTCCCACTCAATCTGAAACCCCTGAGAGTGACCTGTAATCAACAAACACTAACCAGATCTGAAACCACCTATTAGTCAACCCAACCAAAAGCTCTGATACCAACTTGTCAGGATCTTGCTCCTCAATTAGAGCACATATGATTACCTCTTGTATTAGCAACTAAACATGGAATTTAACTAGAATGATAAGTAACTAGAAATATGAAACAACATAGGAATATGAGAGACAATACACAATTATATTAATAATCACTCAAAAGAAAATACAATAAAGAATATGCCACTTCTTCTTCCACCTCAAAGGCTCGCCACACCTCAAGACCTTATTCCCTCTCTCTCTCTCGGTCCCAACAATCAACTCCAATACAAAATTGATGTTCACCTCCACCAATCAGTAACAATGCTGCCAATACACCAAGTACACAACCGTACTCCAAGTAGATCTCCTGCTCTCTGCTTCAACCTGCAAATCACTAGACCTTACTCACCATTGTAGATCTCTAAAAGAAGCCATGCACACCTGCTGACCAAGATCATAGATATACAAAGAACCCTTCTGATTCTCCAAACCAGCACCCACACTTGGTACTGTGGCACTAGGAGGAACACACCATTTCTCTCCTCTCTCTGAAGGAGCTTATTTTGCTCTCTTACTCTCTAGCACTCGTTTACAATACAGCCCATGAGTCTATTATATAGATCTCATGCTTACAATAATTAGACTATCTTAATTACAATAATTAGACGTGCAACTCAAGACTAAAACTAGCCTTTAACATGCAAACTAGCAGTCCAAAAATAGACTCTCTGGAATCAACATGCAAACTGCATGTTCACGCACAGGTTGCCGACGTCAGCTCCTCCCTGACCGATGTCGACCGACTGGTAACTAACGTTGGTTACTTCTTCACTGCTATCTGACCGATGTCAGTTGATCAGACCGATGTTGATTGCCCTGTAACTCATTCTGTAACTCTCCACAGCCTCTGTAACCTTCATAACTCCTCTTATTTGCATCCTGGTGAAGCTTTTAGCTCCACAACCTAACAACTACTTAGTCCCATTTTTTTTGGTTTTACCCTTACATGATCAGTTGATTCTCTTATATATTTCTTTTAATGATTATTGGTGTTGGTTTCATATGTGCATAATTGGTACACCTATGGCATGGTATGGATGAGAAGAAGTAGCTTAGAATACAACTATTGGGTCATGATGGGAATCAATCATGCTAGTTTGTGATACCACCCTTCCCAGCCCACCAGATGTGGTGGTTATATATATATATGGTCCTATCATGGGGTTGTGATTCTTTTGGGAGGTATAAGGAGTTTATATGATAGAGCATAATATTTCTCAGTCATTTTAGTAGTGGTATCACTCTATGTTCATGATGGGAGGCTTAAGCAAATGATTTGGTATGCAATGACTACTTGTTATTTTAGCATATACCCTAATTGGTTATTTTAGCATGGTCTAATATGGTTTAGTTTTATTCAGTTAGATCGAGACAACATTTCCATGGATGGATAACTATCCTAGTAATGTACCCTCACCATGATTGATGCTCGTTATTCTTCTTTCAATATGATTTAGACATTGGATGGATACTTGAGCTTTCATGATTGTGTGCTTCAGTGGGTTAGTGACAGATGAAAATAACAACATGACTTATATTAGGATGAAATTTGTTCACTCTTTCTCATTTCAGAGGCTATTTGTGTTTTAGTTGGCACCTTATGATATTGATCAGTATAACATAGTTTGGCAGTATCACTCAGTGTGGAACTTTGGTTCAACTTGGTCTAGCATTCAAGGTATTACAATGTATGGTTTCCTGATTGGCATTAATCTTAGAATAGGGCATTTTTTTCACATGACATGTTCACCTTGGGATGATAGTGAGTGTTTGGTATGAGTACACAATAGATTGACACATGGTGTACATGTAATTTTAGAGTTTTACTAGATGTATTTTTGTGATATCAATTAGGTTGTGTTAGTTAGTTGTTATTAGTATTGATAAGTATTGTTTAATATTATTTGTTTGTACTTAGTATTGTTGGTCTTGGATCGACACTTATATTCATATGTGTGTATAATTCATTACTTAAATTTAGTTATTTTCTAGTGAAACCTCAAGTATTGGTGGTTGTGGTAGTATTCTAGAGTTGTTGAGAGCAAGTAATTAATGTTTTATCATTACTTGTGATTTTTGCATCG
>JARHVA010000941.1:985000-1232500 GCA_037957365.1 Torreya grandis
ATTCAAACTTTATGCATGTTTATTATAATTTTGAATTTTGAATAATGTAACACCAAAACTTAAGAGGTTTATCTTGTTTTAAACATATTTAACATGTAAATATTCAAACTTTTTATGTGTTTTTTCTAATTTCAAATTTTGAATAATGCAACACCAAAACTTGAGCAATTTTGCTTGTCTCGAACATGTTTAACATATAAAAATTTAAACTTTATGCACATTTCTTATCATTTTAAATTTTTGAATAATGTAATACAAAAAAATTAAGTGGTTTTGCTCATGATGAGCATGTTTAACATGTAAAGATTCAAAATTATGTGGGTTTCTTATAATTTTTCATAATATATCACCAAAATTTTTGCTCGTCTCGAACATGTTTAGTATATAAAGATTCAATTTTTATCCACATTTCTTATGATTTTGAATTTTTAATAATGTAACACCAAAACTTAAGTGGTTTTGCTCATCTCAAACATGTTTAACATATAAAGATTCAAACTTTATCCCTGTTTCTTATAAATTTGAATTTTGAATACTATAACACCAAAACTTGAGTGATTTTACTCATCTCGAACATGTTTAACATGTAAACATTCAAAATTTATGTGCATTTTATATAATATTGAAAGGTTGAATAAAGTACCACCAAAAAGTTAAGTGGTTTTGCTTGTCTCTCACATGTTTAACATATAAATATTCAAACTTTATATGCATCTTATAATTTTGAATTTTCCATAATGTAACATTAAAACTTAAGTAGTTTTTCTCATCTCAAACATTTTTAACATGTAAAGAAGATTCAAAATTTGTGCACGTTTCTTATGATTTTGAATTTTGAATAATGTAACACAAAAAATATGTAATTTTGCTCATCTCGAACATGTTTAACATTTAAAAATAAAAATTTATGTGTTTTTCTTATAATTTTGAATTTTGAATAACATAACACCAAAACATAAGCAATTTTTCTCATCTTTAACATTTTTAACATGTAAATATTCAATTTTTATGCACATTTCTTACAATTTTGAATTTTTAATAATGTAACACAAAAATTCAAGAAGTTTTGCTTATCTCCAACATGTTGAACAAGTAAAGATTCAAACTTTATGGGTGTTTAATATGATTTTGAATATCGAATAAAGTAACATCTAAACAAAAGTGATTTTGCTCATCTCAAACATGATTAACATGTAAAGATTTAAATTTTATGAGCATTTCTTATGATTTTGAATATTGAATAATGTAACACCAAAACATAAGTAGTTTTGCTCCTCTCAAAAATGTTTAACAAGATTCAAACTTTATGCACATTTCTTATAATTTTGAATTTTGAATAATTTAACACCAAAACCTAAGCAATTTTGATCATTTCAAACATGTTTAACATGTAAAGATTCAAAATTTATGCACATTTCTTATAATTTTTAATTTGGAATAACATAACACCAAAATTTAAGTGGTTTTGGTCATTTTGAACATCTTTAGCATGTAAAGAATCAAACTTTTTACATGTTTTTTATAAACATAACAACAAAAATTAAGGAGGTTTGATCCTTTAGAACATGTTTAACATGTAAAGATTCAAACTTTATGTGTGTTTCCTATAATTTAGAATTTTGAATAATCTAACACCAAAATTTAAGTGGTTTTGCTCATTTTAAAAATGTTTAACATGTAAATATTCAAACTTTAATCACATTTCTTATAATTTTGAATTTTGAATAATGTAATACCAAAACGTAGGTGGTTTTGCTCATCTTGAACATGTTTAATATGTAAAGATTCAAACTTTATGCATGCCTCTTATAATTTTGAGTTTTGAATAATGTAACACCAAAACATATCTGGCTTTGCTCATCTCAAACATGTCTAACATGTAAATATTCAAACTTTTATGCATGTTTCTTAAAATTTTGAATTCTAAATAAGGTAACATAAAAACTTAAGTGGTTTTCCTCATCTTGAACATGTTTAACATTTAAGGATTTAGACTTTATGCATATTTCTTATAATTTTGAATTTTGAATAATGTAACAACAAAATTTAAATAATTTTTCTCGTCTCAAACTTGTCTAACATGTAAAGATTCAAATTTTATGTGTGTTGCTTATAATTTTGAATTTTGAATTTTGAATAATGCAAACACCAAAACCTAAGTGGCTTTACTCATTTTGAGCATGTCTAACACGTAAATATTTAAACTTTATATGCATTTCTTATAAGTTTGAATTTTGAATAATGTAACACCAAAACCTAAGTGGTTTTGATTATATTGAACATGTCTAACATGTAAAGATTCAAACTTTATTCATGTTTCATATAATTTTTTATTTTGAATAACATAACACTAAAACCTAAGTAGTTTTGCTCATTTTTAACATGTCTAACATGTAAAGATTCAAAATTTATATGTGTTTCTTATAATTTTGAATTTTGAATAATGTAACACCAAAACTTAAGCGATTTTCTTCATCTTGAACATATATGACATGTACAAATTTAAACTTTATGCACATTTCTTATAATTTTGAATTTTGAATAATGTAATACCAAAACTTAAGCAGTTTTGTTCATCTTAAACATGGCTAACATGTAAAGATTTATTTATGTGAACTTATTATAATTCTAAATTTTGAATAATGTAACACCAAAACATATGCGGTTTTGCTCATCTTGTACATGTCTAACATGTAAATATTTAAACTTTATGCGTGTTTCTCATAATTTTGAATTTTGAATAATGTAATACTAAATCCTAAGCAATTTTGTTCATCTCGAGCATGTCTAACATATAAAGATTCAAACTTTATGTGTATTTCTTATAATTTTTTATTTTGAATAAAGTAACACCAAAACTTAAGCAAGTTTGCTCATCTTGAACATGTTTAACATAAAAAGATTCAAAGTTTATGCATTTTTCTTATAATTTTGAATTCTAAAAAATGTAACACCAAAATTTAGGAAGTTATGGTTGTCTCAAACATATATTACATTTAATGATTCAAACTTTATGGACGTTTCTTATAATTTTGAATTTTCAATAACGTAACAATAAAACTCAAGCTATTTTCCCATCTTGAACTTGTCAACATGTGAAGATTCAAACTTTATGCGTTTCTCATAATTTTGAATTTATAATAATGTAACACCAAAACTTAAGTGATTTTACTCTTTTTGAACAAGTTTAACATGTAAAGATTCAAACATAACATGTGTTTCTTATAAGTTTAAATTTTTAATAAGGTAACACTAAAACCTAAGTAGTCTTACTAATTTTAAACATGTTTAACATGTACAGATTCAAACTATATGCATGTTTCTTATAATTCTTAATTTAGAATAATGTAATGCCAAAACAAGAGTGGTTTTGTTCATTTCAAACATGTTTAACAAGTAATAGTTCAAAATTTATGTGCATTTCTTATAATTATGAATTTTTAATAACATAATACCAAAACTTATGTAGTTTTACTCGTCTCGAACATGTTTAACATATATAGATTCAAACTTTATGCATGTTTCTTATAATTTTGAATTTTGAATAATGTAACACTAAAACTTGACTGGTTTTGCTTGTCTCAAACATGTTTAACATGTAAAAATTCAAACTTTATGTGTGTTTCTTATAATTTTAAATTTTGAATAACATAACACCAATAGTTAAGCAGTTTTGCTCATCTCAAATATGTCTAGCATGTAAAGATTTAAACTTTATGCACACTTTTTATAATTTTGAAATGTAACACCAACACATAATAAGTTTTTCTCATTTTGAACATGTTTAACATGTAAAGATTCAAACTTTATGCATGTTTCTTTTAATTTTGAATTTTGAATAATGTAACACCAAAACATAAGTAATTTTTATCATTTCAAACATGTTTAATGTGTAAAGATTCAAACCTTATTTATGTTTCTTATAATTTTGAATTTTGATTAATGTAACACCAAAACATAAGTGGTTTTGCTCATCTCAAAAATGTTTAGCATGTAAAGATTCAATCTTTGTGTACATTGGTTATAATTTTGAATTTTGAATAAGGTAACACCAAAACTTAAGCAATTTAACTCATCTTGAACATGTTTAACATGCAAAGATACAAACTTTATGCATGTTTCTTCTAATATTGAACTTTGAATAACATAACACCAAAACTTAAGTGGTTTTGCTTGTTTCAAACATGTTTAACATGTAAAGATTCAAACTTTATGTGTTTCTTATAATTTTGAATTTCGAATAATGTAATAGCAAAAGTGAAGCAATTTTGCTCATCTCGAACATGTTTAACATGTAAAGATTCAAACTTTATGTATGTTTTTTATAATTTTAAATTTCAAATAACATAACACCAAAACTTAATCAGTTTTGCTCATCTCAAACATATTTAACATTTAAAGATTCAAACTTTATCTTTGTTTCTTATATTTTTGAATTTAAAATAAGGTAACACCAATACATACATGTTTTTTCTCATCTCAAACATGTTTTACATGTAAAGATTCAAATTTTATCTGTGTTTCTTATAATTTTGAATTTGAATAACATAACACCAAAATTTAAGTGGTTTTGCTCGTCTCAAACATGTTTAACATGTAAAGATTCAAACTTTGTGTGTGTTTCTTATAATTTTGAATTTTTAATAACATAACACCAAAACTTAAGTAGTTTTGCTCATCTTAAACTTGTTTAACATTTAAATATTTAAACTTTATACACGTTTCTTATAATTTTGAATTTTGAATAATGTAACAAAAAAATTTAAGTGGTTTTGCTCATCTCGATCATGTTTGGCATGTAAAGATTCAATCTCTATGTGTATTTCTTATAATTTTGAATTTTGAATAATGTAACAAAAAACTTACGAAGTTTTGTTCATCTCGAACATGTTTATCATGTAAAGAAAAAAACTTTATGTGCATTTCTTATAATTTTTAATTTTGAATAATGTAACACTAAAAGATAAGAGGTTTTGCTCATCTCGAATATTTTTAACATGTAAAGCTTCAAACTTTATGCACATTTCTTATAATTTTGAATTTTGAATAATGTAACACCAAAACGTAAGTGATTTTTATCATCTCAAACACGTTTAACATGTAAAGATTCAAACTTTATTTATGTTTTGAATAATTTTGATTAACACAAACACCAAAACCTAAGAGATTTTGCTCATCTTGAACATGACTAACAAGAAAAGATTTAAACCTTATGCATGTTTCTTATAATTTTTAACTTTGAATAATATAACACCAAAATCTAAGCAGTTTTGCTTGTCTCCAACATGTCTAACATGTAAACATTCAAACTTTATACACATTTTTATAGTTTTAAATTTTTAATAATGTAACACCAAAACATAAGTGGTTTTGCTCATCTCCAATATGTTTAACATGTATAGATTTAAACTTTAAACATGTTTCTTACTATTTTAAATTTTAAATAATGTAACACTAAAACCTAAGAAGTTTTGCTCATCTCGAAGATGTCCAACATGTAGAGATTAAAACTTTATATGTGTTTCTTATAATTTTGAATTTTGAATAATGTAACACCAAAACATAGGTGGTTTCTCTTATCATGAATATGTTTAACATTATAGATTTAAACTTTAAGCACGTTTCTTATAATTTTCAATTTTGAATAATGTAACACCAAAACATAAGCATTTTTGTTCATCTAGATCAATTTTAATATGTAAATATTCAAACTTTATGTGTATTTCTTATAATTTTGAATTTTGAATAATGTAACACCAAAACATATGCAGTTTTGCTCATCTCAAATATGTTTAACATGAAAAAATTCAAACTTTATACATGTTTCCTAAAATTTTGAATTTTGAATAAAATAACACCAAAACATAAGTGGTTTTGCTTGTCTCAAACATGTTTAAAATATAATGATTCAAACTTTATGCATGTTTCTTATAATTTTGAAATTTGAATAAAGTAACACCAAAATATAAGTGGGTTTACTCGTCTTGAACATATTTAACATGTAAAGATTCAAACTTTATGTGCATGTTTTATAATTTTAAAGTTTGAATAACATAACACCAAAACCTAAGTGATTTTTCTTAAAATTAGAACTTTATGTGTGTTTCTTAAAATTTTCAATTTTGAATAATTTAGTACCAAAATCTAAGTGCTTTTACTTGTCTCAAACATGTTTAACAAGTAAATATTCAAACTTTATGTGTGTTTTTTATAATTTTAAATTTTGAATAACATAACACCAAAACCTATGCAGTTTTTCTCATCTAGAACATGTTTAATATGTAAAGACTTAAAATTTATGTGTGTTTCTAGTAATTTATAATTTTGAATAATGTAACACCAAAACCTAAGAGGTTTTGTTCATCTCGATCATGTTTAACATGTAAAGATTCAAACTTTATGTGCATTTCTTAACACTAAAGGTTAAGCAATTTTGTTAGTCTCAAACATGTTTAGTATGTAAAGATTCAAAATTAATGTGTGTTTCTTATAATTTTGAATTTTGAATAATGTAACACTGAAACTTAACTGATATTACTCATTTTGAACATGTTTAACCTGTAAAGATTAAAACTTTATGCACATTTATTATAATTTTGAATTTTGAATAATGTAACACCAAAACTTAAGGGTTTTTGCTCATCTTGAACATATCTAATAAGTAAAGATTCAAACTTTATGCGTGTTCCTTATAATATTGACTTTTCAATAATGTAACACCAAAATCTATGTGGTTTTGCTCATTTCAAACATGTTTAACATATAAAGATTTAAACTTGATGCACATTTTTTATAATTTTGAATTTTGAATAATGTAACAAAAAAACCTAAGTGATTTTTCTCATCTCAAACATGTTTAACATGTAAAGATTCAAACTTTATGCATGTTTCTTAAAATTTTAAATTTTGAATAATTTAATACTAGAATATAGGTTGTCTTACACATCTCGAACATGTTTAACAAGTAAAGATTCAAACTTTATGTGTGTTTCTTATAATTTTAGATTTTGAATAACATAACACCAAAACCTAAGCGGTTTTGCTCATCTTGAACATGTCTAATATATAAAGATTTAAAATTTATGCATGTTTCTTATAATTTTGACTTTTAAATTTTGAATAATGTAACATCAAAACCTAAGTGGTTTTGCTCATCTCGAACATGTGTAACATGTAAAGATTCAAATTTTATGCCTATTTCTTATAATTTTGAATAATGTAACACCAAAACCTAAGTCATTTTACTCAACTTAAACATGTCTAACATGTAAAGATTCAAACTTTATGTGTGTTTCTTATAATTTTGAATAATGTAATATCAAAAGTTAAGTAGTTTTACTCATCTTGAACATGTATTACTTGTAAAAATTGAAACTTTATGCACATTTCTTATAATTTTGAATTTTGAATAATATAATACCACCACTTAAATTGTTTTGCTTATCTCAATTATGTCTAACATGTAAAGTTTCAAACTTTATGTGCATTTCTTATAATTTTGAATAATGTAACACCAAAAGTTAAATGATTTTACTCATCTTGAATATATTTAATATGTAAAGATTCAAACTTTATGCATGTTTCTTATAATTTTGAATTTTAATTAATATAAAACCAAAACTTAAGTGGTTTTGCTTGTCTTGAACATCTCTAACATGTAAACATTTAAACTTTGTGTATTTTTTATAATTTATAATTTTGAATAACGTAACACCAAAACTTATATAGTTTTAATCATTTCAAATATGTTTAACATGTAAAGATTCAAATATAATGCATGTTTATTATAATTTTGAGTTTGGAATAACATAACACCAAAAATTAAGCAATTTTGCTCATTTTTAACATGTTTAACATGTAAAGATTCCAACTTTATGTAAATTTATAATAGTTTTAGATTTTTAATAATGTAACACCAAAACTTAAGTTGCTTTACTCATCTTGAACATGCTTAACATATAAAGATTCAATATTTATGAACATTTCTTATAATTATGAAATTTGAATAATGTAACACCAAAACTTAAGTAATTTTGCTTGTCTTGTACATGTTTAACATATAAAAATACAAAATTTATGCATGTTTCTTATAATATTAAATTTTGAATAACATAACACTAAAACTCAAGTGGTTTTACTCATCTCAAACATGTTTAACATGTAAAGATTCAAATTTTATGTGAGTTTCTTATAATTTTGAATAACATACCACCAAAAGTTAAGCAATTTTTCTCATCTTGAACATGTTTAAAACCAAAACCAAAGCAATTTTGCTCGTCTTGAACATGTTTAACATGTAAAGATTTAAACTTTATGCATGTTTTTTTTATAATTTGGAATTTTGAATAATGTAATACAAAAAATCAAATGGTTTTGCTTGTCTCGAACATATTTAACATGTAAAAATTCAAACTTTATCATTGTTTCTTACAATTCTTAATTTAAAATAAGGTAACACCAAAACATATGTTGTTTTTCTCATCCTGAACATGTTTAACATGTAAAGATTCAAACTTTATGCATGTTTCTTATAATTTTGAATTTTAGATAACATAATAACAAAACATAAGTGGTTTTGATCCTCTCAAACATGTTTAACATCTAAAGATTCAAACTTTGTGTGTTTCTTTTAATTTTGAATTTTGAGTAATGTAACACCAAAACTTAAGTTGTTTTACTTGTCTCCTATATATTTAACATGTAAACATTCAAAATTTATGTGGGTTTCTCATAATTTTGAATTTTGAATAATGTAACATAAAAATTTAAGTGTTTTTACTCATCTCGAACATGTTTGGCATGTAAAGATTCAAATTTTATATGTATTTCTTATAATTTTGAATTTTGAATAATGCAACACCAAAAGTTAAAAGAAGTTTTGTTCATCTCAAACATGTTTATCATGTAGAGATTCAAACTTTATGTAGGTTTCTTATAATTTTCTATTTTTAAAAACATAACACCAAAAGTTAAGAGGTTTTCCATGTCTCGAACATGTTTAACATGTAAATCTTTAAGCTTTATGCATGTTTCTTATAATTTTGAATTTTAAGTTTTGCTTGTCTTGAACATGTTTAACATGTAAAGATTCAAATTTTATATGTGTTTCTTATTATTTTGAAATTTGATTAATCTAACACAAAACTTAAGTGGGGATGCCAATGTCTTTACATGTTTAACATGTAAAGATTGCAACTTTATGCACATTTATATAATTTTAAATTTTGTATAATGTAAAACCAAACCTACATGATTTTTACTCATCTCGAACATGTCTAACATGTAAAGATTCAAATTTTATGCGTTTCTTGTAACTTTGAATTTTGAATATTGTAAGACCAAAACTTATGTGGTTTTACTTGTCTTAAACATGTCTAACATGTATTGATTCAAACTTTATGTATGTTTTTTATAATTTATAATTTTGAATAATGTATCATCAAAACATAAGTGGTTTTCCTTGTCTCAAACATGTTTTACTTGTAAAGATTGAAACTTTATGTATGTTTCTTAAAATTTTGAATTTTGAATAATGTAACACCCCAACTTAAGCTATTTTGCTTGTCTCGAATATGTCTAACATGTAAGGATTCAAAATTTTTACATAGTTCTTATAATTTTGAATCTTAAATAATGTAACACAAAAACTTAAATAGTTTTACTCATGTCGAACATATTTAATATGTAAAGATTCAAACTTTATAAACATTTCTTATAATTTTGAATTTTGAATAATGTAACACCAAAACTTAAGTGGTTTTGCTTGTCTTGAACATGTCTAACATGTAAAGATTCAAATTTTATGTGTGTTTTTTATAATTTTGAATTTTGATTAATGTAACACCAAAACTTAAGCATTTTTGTTCATTTCAAACATGTTTAACATTTAAAGATTAAAACATAATACAAGGTTCTTATAATTTTTAGTTTTGAATAAGGCAACACCAAAACATAAGTAGTTTTGCTCATTTCAAACATGTTTAATATGTAAAGATTCAAACTTTATGCACTTTCTTATAATTTTGAATTTTGAATAATGTAACATCAAAACTTAAGCTATTTTTTAGGTCTTAAACATATTTAATGTTGAAAGATTCAAAATTTATGCATGTTTCTTATAATTTTGAATTTTGAATAATGTAATACCAAAAAATCAATAGTTTTACTCATCTCAAACATGTTTAACATATAAAGATACAAAAATTTTGTGTGTTTCTTATAATTTTGAATTTTGATTAATGTAACACTAAATCTTAAGTAGTTTTTCTCATCTCGAACATTTGTAACATGTCAAGATTAAAACTTTGTGTCTTACATATGATTTTGAATTTTGAATAACATAGCACCAAAAGTTAAATAGTTTTGCATATCTTGAACATGTTTAACATATAAAGATACAAACTTTATGTGCATTTTTTTTTTTTTTTTTTTTTTTTTTTTTTTTTTTTTTTTTTTAATAAATTTTGAATAACGTAACATAAAACTTAATTGGTTTTACTCACCTCGAACATGTTTAACATGCAAAGATTCAAAATTTATGTGTGTTTGTTATAATTTTTAATTTTGAATAAGGTAACATCAAAACATAAACATTTTTGCTCATTTCAAATATGTTTAACATGTAAAGATTCAAAATTTATATGCATTTCTTATAATTTGTAATAATGTAATACCAAAACTTAATTAGTTTTACTCATTTTAAACATATTTAACATGTAAAGATTCAAAATTTATGTGGGTTTCTTATAATTTTGAATTTTAAATAACATAACACCAAAACTTAAGTGATTTTGCTCATTTTGAACATGTTTAACATATATATATTTCTTATAATTTTAAATTTTGAATAACATGACACCATAACATATGTGATTTTGCTCATCTCAAACATGTTTAACATATAAAGATTCAAAATTTATGCACATCTCTTATAATTTTGAATTTTGAATAATATAATACCAAAATGGGTCAAAGTATTCATTGGTTAATAGAGTTAAAGATCAAGACCAAATGAAGATCCAATGGTATGTAGGTGATCATAAAAATCAAGCTCAATGGTGAGTTTTGGGTCAAATGATGACAAGTGCTCGACGTTTAACAGTAAGAGTGCTCAAAATGCATGTAAGGGTACCAAGTATCATAGGCATGGGGGTTATGAGTAAGATCAAATTATGAGTGCTATAAGATAAAGACATGCCTAATCCATATAGATTGATGGTGTGCATTGAGTTATTATTGCAAGATTACATGAGATGAGGCCAATTGTTTGAGGTTTAATGTTTGGTAGTGGCACACTATGAGTTAAAGGTCAAGATTTGTATAATAAGATAAATAGTGTATTATTGATCTAAATCGATGAGGACACATGATGCAAGAATAGTGTTTGATGTTTAACTATGACCATTTGAATTCAAATATTTGAATTTAACAAAGGAAAGACTAGTGCCTAGTTTTTAATCCATAACTTTAGATTTATGTATAATTTGACCATATAGTAAAAATTAAAGATGTAGAGGACTCTAAGACACATCTAGAAATATAAATTATTAGGTCTGAAAATAAATATAGTTGAAGTTATGAAGGTCCAAAGTTGACTATGTTTTCTATTATTATCTACAAGTGACCTGAGAAGGATGTTTGAGCTTGTTTTATTATTGTCTGGATGTATCATGATGCATTAAATATTGAATCATGTTGTAAAATCCATGAGGACCATATATATGCATTATGAATGTTTGACCAATCATATGTAGCATGGAAAAAGGTTTAGAAGTTGATTGTGTACTCGCTCATGGTGATTGTGTGCATAGAATGTTGTTTGAGCAAATTATGTTATAGTAAAAGATAGTTTTGGTGACTGTGAACATTTGAGAATGATAAAGGGGTCATGTGGACTAGACCTATGCATTTATAAGTGGTCCTATTTTCTTTTTTTGCTTGATGATGTGCCAAATGGGTGAATAGGTCTCCATGAGACCTATAAGATCTACAAGGGCCTAATTAAAAGGTGTAGATACTTAAGGGTGACCTATGAGTGCTTTAGATAACCTATGTGGATGGTATTGAGTTGTGCCTTGATTAGATAGATGCTTTAAGGGTTAAGGCATACTTATTAGACATTCAAGATGGTGATGATCATGAATGCTATATAAATAGTGAAACCAAATTTGATTGTTTCTAGATTTAGAGAAAGACTTGTGTATCGAATTTGTATTTGAGAGCATAGTGTTGTGAAGTGAAATAAAGGGTTAGTTCCCATTGATGATTTGAAGAGAAACTCATATTGAGGACTAATTATATGACCTATAGGTCATAATTATGTTGGTAAAATAGTGCTCTTATAGATTGAGTGTGAGTGAAGGTGAATAGTGATAATCAAAGGTCCATCAATAGGTGTTGAAGACATCAGTTTAAAGTTGGATGTGTTCATAGGTGTTGTTATGGTAGCTCAACATCTAGGGGGTTTTAGCCTCCTTGTAAGGTGGAACTTACTAAAGGTCTTATTATTGTTGCATCTTAGCTAGATAGGTGTTGTATCACCTTGTGGGATTATAGTCTCACTAAATAAGGGATGGTAGTTCCTTGATTAGTTGCATCTGGTCTAAATTGGATCTTGTTATTATAGTATAATAGTCCAATTATAGGTTCTAGTGGGTTTTCTCCCCCAAGAGGGTTTCCCACATATGTCATGTGTTATGTGCTTGATCTTCCATTATCTTTCTTGTTCATTTATATGAATTATGTGTATGATTTATGAATGCTTGTGGTAATTGACTAAGAGTTTGAAAGGTTTGGAATTAAAATTGATTTATATAGGTTAACTAATTCATGCCCTTCTCTCAGTGACTATAACTATATTAATTGGTGTTAGAGTAGATCCTTTGGTAAACGCTTGACATCTTGAAGGTGATCCAAACTATAATATGGGTAGTCATCAAAGAGGTTTGTCTACTAGGAAAATATCAATGTTCAATGGATCTAATTATGATTTTTGGAGTGCAAGGATGAGGACTTACATCATGTCCCTAGGGTTTGATGTGTGGAAATATATTATGGATGGTTATATTTTCCTACTATTCTTCCATCTAGTACTATAGACAATAAGCACATTGAGAATAATTCTAAGGAAATGAATGTCATTACTTGTGGTCTTATAGAGATTGAGTTCACTAAGGTAATCCATTGTAAATATAATAAAGAAATATGGGACAAAATGTAGATCATTTATGAAGGATATTCAAAGGTCAATCTTGCTAAGTTGTAAACTCATAGAAGGCAATTTGAAAGTCTCAAGATGAAGGAAGAAGATTTTATGGCATATTTTCTACAAAGTTAATGAGATTGTGAACATCATTAGAGGTCTTGGAGAGAATTTTGAAGAGTCTTATATAGTTCAAAAGGTATTAAGGTCCCTCTCTCTAAAGTTTGATTCTAAAGTATCTATTGTAGAAGAAAGTCATGATCTTACTCAACTGAAGTTGGATGAATTGCATGACATCCTTACTACTTATGAGATGAGGAAGAATGATGATATACCACTGAAGAAGGAATTAACATTCAACACAAAGATGAATCCTAAGAGGAAGTTCCAAGGTAAGAAACCCAAGGATGATAACATTTTTTATATTGATAAGGATGAACTGATTACTTTATTTACGAGTAAATTGAAACATGTTTAGGCAAACATAAGGGTAGACTACCCTTCAAATGCTTTAATTATGGAGAAATAGGACATTTTGCTATAAAACACCCTCATAAGAATGATGATGAAGAGTATGACAAAGACAAGAAGATAAATAGGTCTGATAAGAGGAAGAAAGGATTTAGAAGGTTTGACAACAAGAAGTACTTCAAGGATAAGAAAAGTCTCTACACCAAAAAAGATTGCAACTCATTAGATGAGAGTGAATTCAATGACTCAAAGTATGATCATGAAGATGATGGTCTTGTTGAAGATGAAGACCTATTCATGGCTGAGGAAGGTAGTTACTCACATCAAAAGGAGTCTATGTGGAGTGATTCAGATGATGAAGAAGATGAGATGGACTATGGGACTACATTGACAAATGCTCTTGAAGAACTAAAGATTGAGAAGAAGATTAAAAAGAAGTTGAAGTCTCAACTTAAAGACTATGAAGAGCAATTTAGTGTGTATGAGGCAAGATTGGTTGAATACTCTAGAGAGCTTGAAGGTGCTATCATGTTTCTTAATTCTAAGTTAGAATCTATGTTTGTAAGTCTAACAACCAAAGAAGAAGGATACTCAAGGTATGCTTTTGGGATTGTGTTTTTAAGAGATGAGTTAGAGAATTATGCAAATATGGTAAAATCATTTGTCAAGTCTGATTGAAATTCTAATGATTTGGATGATCTCCTAAAGTGTCAAAATCTAGCTAGCAATAGATCTAGATTGGGTTTTAATGAAGAGCCTAAAGTTACTTCTCAAGTTGACATGAATGTTAATGAGAGAAAGGTGGATAAACCTTTAAATACAAATCATCAAACAAAGAATGAAGGTACTGGCAGAATGAAGAAAAATCAGATTAGATAGCCAAATTCCATGAGGTATGCAAATTTTAAAATTATTATTTCACATGTAATCAATTTGGGCATAAAGATAGAGAATGCAAGAGACCTATTATAAATGAGTTCATATAGAACTATGATAGGGGTCATCAGTCAAAAGGTGTGAGTTAAGTTAAGTGCTTTAACTATCTTATTGTGGGACACTTTACAAACCATTAGTCAAGGTGAGTCTTCTTCAAAAGGAGGAAGTTTTTTCATTTATCATGACATACAACACATTTCAAGTTTCTATCCAAACAAGGTAAGACAAATAATGTTGCCTTCAATGAGTATGGTTTGCTAAAACTATGAATAGAGAGGTCACATTGATATATTTTACATTCAAAGGTCATTGATGTAGATCATCATTATCATACTCTATCTATTCCAAGTTTTATCGCCTATAATCAGTAATGCTTGCCATCAATCTACTCAATCTTGTTTAGTTATCATCTCCATCTTTGATTCAACACCAATCTCTACAATGACCTCATTATTTATTTTTATTTAATTCTTTCACATAACAATTTGAACCCTTTAACAAATCAATATTCAAACCTTCAACTCATTCTATACATCTTCAATCACTCGTTGTACCAATCTTGTTTACTAACTCTCATAGTCTTCAAGTTCCTTTGACTAACCTCTCAAATGGCTAATCTAGGTTTATATTGTCTATGTTCCACATGGATAGATTAATTTAAGGTTAAAAACTCATCTCAATACTATATAAGTCCTCTATCAATCTTAAGTCCCTTTTAGTCATGCCAAGCCTTCTTTTTGACAAATTACTTTAGTACAAAAATGTACCTTCTTGTTTTTGGAAAATATGTATTTATACTGACACCCTTTATCATCATCTATTTGTTTATGCAATTAAATCCCTAAATCCCTTCTTAGACACATTTTCCAATACATATATAGGCCTAATTAGGTCTCTTAGGGCCTCTATCACACTCAGGTAAGGGTCTGTACCACTCCAAAATCTCCATAATCCCCTTTTCCACGTTAAAACCCCTATTTATACCAAAATTTATCACTTTCCAAGGGTTCAATCATGAGATATTCCTCTTTTTGTGTCTTAACGTATGGTTTCTAGCCACTATACATGCCCAAGAGGGCTTAAAATAGGTTTAACACTCGAAACAATTTCATGACTTTCATTGACTTGATTAAGGTCTATTAAAAACTCTTACACCTTTTTCAGACACTATATATTTTGGAATAACTTTTAAACATGTTCTATCCTCTATTTCTCAGTCCTTTTGAACACAAAGTCATCTTGTGTAGAGAAATACAAAGTTTTGAATGCATTTTATTTGCTTTCAAAGTGTCAAAAGACCATATTGAGGTCTAACTTACTCAATACCACCTTTAAATACCTTAAATTATTGATATAGTATTTATTCATGTTCAATTCTTTCTTTTCCTTTAATACTATGTTCACATAGACTATTTATTTGTCTTAAATTTATAATAGAGTTGGAATACATATTGCTTACCTAAGGGTTTAATAACATTCTTCACTATTAGAATTGGTGCTTAGGTCTCCCAATAGTCTCCCAAAATCATGTTCATTCTACCACAATCCCTATTATAGCTTTTATTTCTTTGTAAAGAAGACTCATAGAGTTCTTATCTATGGTTTATAGAACAGGGGATGTTTAGTCTATCTTTAATCATGTTTCTATATTGAACAGAAATATATTTCACAATAATTGGAAACAACCATTTCAAAATTTCTCTTTATTTAAATCATTGTACATGGAACATTAACATCATTGGTAGGTTCTTTCACAATAATATTTCACATTTAATTCAAAATATTGACACTACACTAGCAAGTACATAGTCTTTCTCAACTACACAATAGAATACCTTTATTGAAGGTTTAAAGACCTTTCCTCACCTCACATGAATATATGATTTAATAAAAACACAAAGGTACCATGGCACAACTGAAATTATTCATTTTTATTGAATTTATATTCATATACATGGACTGTTCAGTCCTTAAGACAAAAAAATACAATGTTTATACCTTCATACTTGAGGCTCTTCCATACCTCTGCTCCTTAAAATATTCAAAAACTAACTCCTAATTTTCCTAACTTCCTAATTCCTATGGGATCCAACTTATACACACACCAAAAATGCATTATATACACCAAAAAGTGTTAAAAAATAAAAAACCACTTCTTTTGTGTAACTACCCCATTAACAACCACCCTAAAAAAGGGTTTACATTCCACATTTTTAGGTTCATACCAATTCATTATTTATATGTATGTAAAGACAATTATATAACACACCTAAACTCACTATTTGATCTTATCCCAACTTTTGACAACTTGACACATGTGAAAATGCCCCTAAACACATTTTTTTATATTCAAATTTTCAAACTTACAAAATGGTCAAAAAATACCTTTTCAACCATAATTCAAATCCTAATAACTTCTAAACCTTCTATCTATGATAAAAATACTTTATAATACTTATACTAACTATGAAAACCAAAATGGAAGGCCATTTGGAGATGCCCCTGCATCAGCCTTCAAGTCAAAATGAGTTCAATCAAGTTCCTAGAGTACAAGGAAGAAGGTGAGTCAACTCATGGAAGCCAAAGAAGGTAGGTATGAGTCATGATGAGATTGTAGGTCCAAGTAATCTATTTTTTATGGTGAAAAATGCTTTAGAAGTAGAAGAGTGATAAGGGCTCTCATTGTCTACTCATGTCATAAATGAAGAGACAAAGTTCATAAAGAAGGCCAAGGTACTAGTTGAGGCTAGTTTTGAGATGTGTATGGATCCAAGTGAACATCTTATTGTTATTGAATAAGCTTCATACAAATAACATGAATTGTCAGTACATAATGATGAGATTTAGAATTGCTAGGTTGGTTCTTCAAATGAAAAGGTATGTCAAGATTCCATAGTTGCTCCATGTATTGTAAATTCTATCTTAGAAGAGAAGGATAGTGATATAGAAAAGGAATCATTTATCTTAGTTTAGAATAAGAAGAAGAAAAACAAGATCAAGAAGTCCTATAGCTATAATAGGATTCTAGTGGTTACTAAAGAGATGTGGGCCACTCCTAGATTCACTCTATTTTAGAGCATTATGGTACAAAGGATGTCTCTATCTATGCTTCCTAAGAGACTCCTTTCAGTGGAGAGAAAGTGTTGTTGTGGTGTTCTATAGATGGTCCTAAAATGCTAGAGATGAGTGTTTCTAGTTGGAGCAGGTATGTCCACAAGGAAGATATGTTATGGTAATGTCAAAGTGATACCATAACTATATATGGTCAATCTATATGGTTAGATTGAAGGTTTTTCAAGTGGAAAAAGAGGATTTATGATTTATCAAGATGATCTTTTTTCATAGAAAGGTTTATTGACCTTATTCTAGTATGTTCTAGGTGTTTTTATGGTCTGAAGGAATGTTAAAGTCAAATTGGAGATTTTTATTTACTCTCAACTTTACCAATTGTACTTAAAAGTATGTGGGTCCTAAACTGGGTTATAGTATGTATGGGTTCCCAAAGGTATGAAGGCTTAATTTTTTTCCATAAGTGTGTGATGCTTATCTCTAGGTGTGCAACAAGTTTTAGAGGTGTGCATTGACCAAAAGGAGGTTGTTGACCTTGCTTGTTTTGATTTTTTAGGGTTTTAAGATCTTCTTGAAAAGTCATTTGCCTTGTGATTTGAAGTTTGAGGCTTCTCAATAGGTGATTGGGAACAATGGGTTTTCAAATCATGTTTCACAACATTTTAAAGGTTTGTGGTTTTCAAATTATTCATGTTTTTGTCATGAGGGAGGCATAATTGGCAAGTTGGTTTGTGAAGGAAGTATCTTGAAGATATTGATCTAGGTGTTTCAAATTAGTTTGCTAAAGGTAGAGTATGAGAGTCCTTCAGATATGAATTATTAAGTCCTAAAGATGTGTCTACTAAAAGTTGTGGGCTCTGCAAGTTCTAGGTAGGACTATAAGGAGTCTAGATAGAACTAGTATGAAGTTTTGATTATTTTACCAAATGTTTCCAAAATATCAAGGTATGAAAGTTTAAAAAAGAGTTATTAGGTTTCTCTAGATCATTTTTTATGTTTAGTGAGTGACATGAAGGTATTTTGTTAGTTCTTGAGGTAGATTGAGAGAGAAGGCTAATAAGCCTATGTGGTGGTTCTTCATGGTGTGTGGAGATCTGAAGATGCTCAAGAGGTGATATTTCTTATAAATCTTAGGAAGAGTCCCTCTTATATGTTTTTTGGTAATATCCATCATTTTTTAGTACTTTTATGTCTTATTTCTTCATTGGTTATAGTGCTTGGTTTAAGAGAGAATTGGCTTGGAACAAGAAGTTGTCAAGACAAGAGGAGGTAGGCTCAAGTTAAGGGGGAGTTTGTATCATATTTATAAGGTGGTATTCTCCTATTCATAGTATTTTTGGGTCCTCATGATTAATTGGTGACCACTTTTTCATTGTGTCAAAGAGGGAGAAAGTTCATATTGTGAGAATGCTTAAAGAGAGAAAAGAAGGTGAGCTATATTTTGCTATTTGATGGTTGTTAACATTAATGACAAAGGGGGATATTATTGGAGAGTTTTCAATGATGTCATGTAGGTTTCCATGTAAGTGGATGAAGTGCCTTGATAGTCTAAGTGATAATGACAAATTGTGCAATGTGTTTGTCTTAGTATGCTTGGTTGATCTTCAATTTTGGCATGGTTCAAGGTGATTAGGGACGATTCTAAAGTATTGATCATATACAAGGGGTCTTATTAATTGTGAAGGGTGATTAGAGAGCTTGTGTGCATGATTGAAATTCACTTAGTTCATAATTATTCTCATTTAGACATTTTGGGTCTAATGATAGAAAATCTAAGTAGGTAGTTTGATGATGTCATAATTGCCACATGTGGATGAATCAGGGGGATTTGGTCATATGATTTTAATCACATTAGTCCCTAGTTTCTATGTACAAAGTTTCAAGTCTAGAAATGAAGCATGACAAAACATATACAAGTGGAAAGTTGGGATCTCAGGTATTTTGATAGTGTTTTCCCATAGCCAAATTTGTAATATGGCAAGAAAAGCTGAGTAGGCATTTTGATGGTGCAATAACTTGCACATGTGGACATTTCAGGGGAAGGTTATCATATGGGTTTCTTTAGTTTCATGCCTAGTTTATTTGTGACAAATTTTAGGTCAAGCACTAAAGAATGACAAAATCTATGCATGTGCAAAGTTGGTCTTTCTAGATAGTTCTTGACATAGTTGGCTTTGTGAATAGATAATTCTGAGGAGGCATTTCATTGTCATTATATCTAAAACATGTGAGGGTTCTAGGAGAAAATTGTTATATGGTTAGATTATACTATTTAAGGATATCATATGGTTCAATTTTTATAACTTGTACTTGAGAGAAGCAAAATATTTGAAGGTGCAAAGTTGGCTTTACAGACAGATTGCAATGGTCCCCATAGACTATTTTGCATGATGTTAAAGATCAGGACTAGATGGAGATCCAATAGTTCATGAGAGTTCAAGCATGTAGATATATGGTGCATAGTTTATCAAATGGGTCAAAATATCCATTGGTTAATAGAGTTAAAGATCAGGACCAAATGAATATCCAATGGTGCATTGGTGATCATACATATCATGATCAATGATGTGTGTTGAGTTGAATGAGGACAAGTACTCAGTGTTTAATAGTAAGAGCGATCAGAATGAATGTGAGGGTGACAAATATCATGATCATAAGGGTTTTGAGAAAGATAAAATGGTGAGTGTTATTAGATAAAGACCTGATTGATCTGTAAAGATCAATGGTGTGCGTCGAGTCAATATTACAAGATTGCACAACATGAGGTCAACTATTTGAGGTTGAAAATTTGGTAGTGGTGCACTATGAGTTAAAGGTCAAGATTTATACAATAAGATAAATGGTAAATGATTGATATAAACTAGTGAGGACATGAGATGCAATAATAGTGTTTGATGTTTAATTGTGAGCATTTGAATTCAAATATTTAAATTTAACAAAGGAAAGACTAGTACCTAGTTTTTTAGCCATAACTTTCAATCTATGTAGAATTTGACCATATAGAAAAATAAAAGATGTATAGGACTCCAAGGTGCATCTATTAATATAAATTTGAAGGTGTGAAAATCATATAATAAAAGTTATAAAGGTCCAAATTTGACTATGTTTTCAACTATTTTATGCAAGTGACTCAAGAAGGATTTTCGAGCTTGTTTTGTTGTTGTATAGATGTCTCATGATGAATTAACAATTGAAACATGTTATAGACTCCATGAGCACCATTTGTACGCATTATTGATGTTTGAAAAATCATATATAGCATGAACAAATGTTTAGATGTTGACTATGTATTCATTCATGGTGACCTTGTACATAGAATGTTATTTGAGCAAATTGTGCTTTAGCAGAAGAGTGTTTTGGTGATTGATTTGAGAATGATAAAAGGGTCATGTGGAGTGGACCTATGCATTTGGAAGTGATCCTATGTTCTTATTTTACTTGATGATGTTTCAAATGGGTGAATAGGTCTTCATGAGACCTATAAGGGCCTTATTGAAAGGTGAAGTTACTTAAGGGTAACCCATGAGTGCTATAGCCGAAGTATGTGGATGGTGTTGAGCTATGTCTTAATGAGATAGATGAATTAAGGGTTAAGGCATGCCTATTAGCCAACCAAGATGATGAAAATCATGAATACTCTATAAATAGTGAACCCAAATGGGATGGTTTCTACATCTGGAGAAAGACTTGTGTGTGGAAGTTGCATTTGAGAACATAGTGTTGTGAAGCAAAGGAAAGGGTTGGTGCCCATGGATGAGTTGAGGAGTAGAACATATTTATGATTGATTTTATGACCTATAGTCATAATTTTGTTGGAAAAATAGTGCTCTTGTAGATTAAGAGTGAGCGAAGGTGAAGAGTGATAATCAAAGGTCCATCATCAAGTGTTGAAAACATCAGTTCAAAGGTGAATGTATTCATATGTGTTGTTGTGGTAGCTCAACATCTAGGGAGTTATGACCTCCTTGTAAGGTATAACTTGATAAAGGTCTAGTTAATGTTACAACTTAGCTATACAAGTGTTGTAGCACCTTGTGGGATTGTAGTCTCACTAAATAAGGGAAGGTAGTTTCTTGATCAGTTGTAAGTTGTCTAAATTGGATCTTGTTATAATAGGACATTAGTCCAATTGTAGGTTCCAGTGAGTTTTCTCCCCCAAAAGGGTTTTCCACATATGTCATGTGTTATGTGATTTATCTTCCATGGTCTTTCTTGTTCATTGCTATGAATGATGTATACACTTTATAAATGATCTAAACCTTTCAAACTCATTTCAAACATGTTTAACATGTAAAGATTCAAACTTTAAGTGCATTTCTTATAATTTTGAATTTTGTATAATGTAACATCAAAACATAAGTGGTTTTGATCATCTTGAACATGTTTAACATGTAGAGATTCAAACTTTATGCACATTTCTTATAAATTTTAATTTTGAATAATTTAACACTAAAATTTAAGCAATTTTACTCATTTGGAACATGTTTAACATGTAAAGATTCTAACATTATGCACATTTTTTTTATTATTTTGAATTTTAAATAATGTAACACCAAAACTTAAGTAGTTTTGCTCATGTTGAACATGTTTAACATTTAAATATTCAAAATTATGCCCTTTCTTATAATTTTGAATAATTTAATACCAAAGCTTAAACGGTTTTGCTCGTCTCAAATATGTTTAACATGTAAATATTCAAACTTTATATATATTTCTTATAATTTTGAATTTTGAATAATGTAACACCAAAACATAGGTGGTTTTGCTCATCTCAAACATGTTTAACATGTAAAGATTCAATCTTTATGCATGTTTCTTATAAATTGTAATTTTGTATAACATAACACCAAAACGTAATCATTTTTTCTCATCTCAAACATATTTAATATGTAAAGATTCATACTTTATGCATGTTTCTTATAATTTTGAATTTTGAATAATTTAACATCAAAACCTAAGTAATTTTGCATGTCTCGAACATGTTTAACATGTAAAGATTCAAACTTTATGTGTGTTTCTTATAATTAAGAATTTTGAGTAATGTAAAACCTAAACTTAAGTAATTTTTCTCATCTCGAACATTTTTAGCATGTAATGTTTCAAACTTTATATGTGTTTCTTATAATTTCGAACTTTGAATAATGTAATACCAAAACCTAAGTGATTTTGCTCATCTCAAACATGTTTAATATGTGAAGATTCAAACTTTATGCACATTTTTAATAATTTTGAATATTGAATAATGTAAAACTAAAATTTAAATGCTCATCTTGAACATGTTTAACATGTAAAAATTCAAACTTATTGGTGTTTCAAAACTTAAGCAGTTTGCTCATCCCAAACATGTTTAACATGTGAATATTTGAAACTTTATGCACGTTTCATATAATTTTATGTTTTGAAAAATGTAACATAAAAACATAAGTGGCTTTGCTCATATTGAACATTTGTAAAGATTCAAATTTTATGTGTGCTTCTTATAATTTTGAATAACGTGACACCAAAACTTAAGTAGTTTTGATCATATTGAACATGTTTAGCATGTAAAGATTCAAACTTTATTCACATTTCTTATAATTTTAAACATTGAATAATGTAACACCAAAACAAAAGTGGTTTTGCTCATCTTGAACATGTTTAACATGTAAAGATTCAAACTTTATGCACATTTCTTATAATTTTTAAATTTTGAATTTTGAATAATGTAACACCAAAAGTTAAGCAATTTTGCTCATCTTGAATATGTTTAACATGTAAAGTTTGAAAATGCAGGCACATTTCTTATAATTTTGAATTTTGAATAATGTAACACCAAAATTTAAGCAATTTTGCTTATCTTGAACATGTTTAACATGTAAAGATTAAAACTTAATGTGTGTTTCTTATAATTTTGAATTTTCAATAATGTAACTCCAAAAGTTAAGAAGTTTTGCTCGTCTCGAACATGTTTAACATGTAAAGATTCAAATGTTATGAATATTTCTTATAATTTTGATTTTTGAATAACATAACACCAAAACATAAGTGGTTTTGCTTATCTCGAACACATTTAACATGTAAAGATTCAAACATTATGCATGTTTCTTATAATTTTGAATAAGGTAACATTAAAACTTATGCGGTTTTGTTCATCTTGAACATGTTTAATATTTAAAGATTTAAACTTTATGCACGTTTTTTATAATTTTGAATTTTTAATAATGTATCAACCAAACATGAGTGGTTTTGCTCATCTCCAACATGTTTAACATGTACAGATTCAAACTTTATCCTCATTTGTTATAATTTAGAATTTTAAGTAACGTAAAACCAAAAGTTAAGTGGTTTTGATCATCTTGAACATGTTCAACATGTAAAGATTAAAACTTTATGCACTTTTATTATAATTTTTAATTTTTACTAACATAACAACAAAACTAAAACATTTTTGCTCATTTTGAACAAGTTTAACATGCAAAGATTCAATCTTTATGTGCATTTCATATAATTTAGAATTATGAATAATGTAACAATAAAAAATATACAATTTTACTCATCTCAAACATGTTTAACATCTAAAGATTCAAACTTTATGCATGCTTCTTATAGTTTTGAAATTTAAATAACGTAACACTATAACATAAGTAGTTTTGATCATCTTGAACATGTTTAACATGTAAAAATTCAAACTTTATGCATGTTGCTTATAATTTTGAATAATGAATGACGTAACTCCTAAATTTAAATGATTTTGCTCTTCTCAAACATGTTTAACATGTAAAGATTTCAAATTTTATGCGTGTTTCTTATAATTTTAAATTTTGAATAAAGTAACACAAAAACATAAGTGGCTTTGCTCGTCTTGAATATGTTTAATGTGTAAAGATTCAACTTTTATGTTTGTTTATTATAATTTTGAATTTTAAATAATGAGACACCAAAAATTAAGTGATTTTGCTCATCTCAAACATGTTTAACATGTAAAGATTCAAACTTTATGCGTATTTCTTATAATTGTGAATAACATAACACCAAAACTTAAATAGTTTTACTCATCTTGAACATGTTTAACATGTAAATATTTAAACTTTATGTGCATTTATTATAATTTTGAATTTTAAATAATGCAACAACAAATGTTAAGTGGTTTTGCTCATCTCAAATATGTTTAACATGTAAAGATTCAAACTTTTAATTTAGAATTCTGAATAATGTAACACCAAAAGTTAAGCAGTTTTGCTCATCTTGAACATGTTTAACTTGTAAATATTTAAAATTTATATGCATTTATTATAATTTTGAATTTTGAATAATGTAACACCAAAAGTTAAGAAATTTTTATCATCTCGAACATGTTTGACATGTAAAGATTCAAACTTTATGCCCATTTCCTATAATTTTTAATTTTGAATAACATAACACCAAAACATAAGTGGTTTTGCTCGTCTCAAATATGTTTAACATGTAAATATTTAAACTTTATGCACATTTCTTTTATTTTTTACTTTTCAATAATGTGACACCAAAACTTAAGCAATTTTGCTTGTCTCAAACATGTTTAACATGTAATTATTCAAACTTTATGAACATTTTTTATAATTTATAATTTTGAGTAATGTAACTCCTAGACATAAGTGGTTTTGCTCATCTCTAACATATTTAACATGTAAAGATTATAAATTTATGTGCATTTCTTATAATTTAGAATTTTGAGTAACGTAAACTGAAAGTTAAGTGGTTTTACTTGTCTAAAACATGTTTAAGATTAAAACTTTACGCGTGTTTATTACAATTTTAAATTTTGAATAATGTAATAACAAAACTAAATTGGCTTTGCTTCTTTTTTAATATGTTTAACATGTAAAGATTCAAATTTATGTGTGTTTTTTATAATTTTGAATAAAGTAACACCAAAACTTAAGTAATTTTGCTCATTTTGAACATGTTTAACATGTAAAGATTCAAACTTTATGCACGTTTCTTATAATTTTGAATAATGTAACACCAAAACTTAAGAGGTTATGCTCATTTCACACATATTTAACATTTAAAGATTTAAACTTTATCCATGTTTCTTATAATTTTGATTTTTGAATAAGATAACACAAAAACTTATGTGGTTTTACTCGTCTCTAACATCTTTAACATGTAAAGATTCAAACTTTATGCACATTTCTTATAATTTTGAATTTTAAAAAATGTAACACCAAAACTTAAGTGGTTTTGTTCATCTAAAAAATGTTTAACATGTAAAGATTTAAACTTTTTGCATGTTTCTTATAATTTTGAATGTTGATAACATAACACCAAAAGTTAAGCAGTTTTGATCATCTCAAGCATATTTAATATGTAGATATTCAAAATTTATGTGCATTACTTAAATTTTTGAATTTTGAATAACATAACATCAAAAGTTGACAAGTTTTAATCATCTAAAACATATTTAACATGTAAATATTTAATGTTTATGCACATTTCTTATATTTTGAATAACCTAAAACCAAAACTTAAGCAATTTTGCTCATCTCACACATGTTTAACATGTAAAGATTTAAATTTATGTGCATTTATTATAATTTCAAATTTTGAATAATGTAACACCAAAACATAAATGGTTTTTATCATATCAATCATGTTTAACATGTAAAGATTCAAGCTTTATGTGTGTTTCTTATAATTTTCATTTTTTAATAATGTAACTCCAAAAATTAAGCGGTTTTGCTCATCTCGAACATGTTTAAAATATAAAGATTCAAACTTCATACGTGTTTATTATAATATTGAATTTTGAATAAGATGACACCAAAATATAAATGGTTTTGCTTGTGTCAAACATGTTTAACATGTAAATATTCAAAATTTATATGTGTTTCTTATAATTTTGAATAACGTAACAATAAAACTTAAGCTATTTTTCTCATCTTGAACATGTTTAACATGTAATGATTCAAACTTTATGCATGTTTTTTATAATTTATAATTTTGAATAATGTAACACCAAAACCTCAGTGATTTTGCTTGTCTCGAGCATTTTTAACATGTAGAGATACAAACTTTATGTGTGTTTCTTATAATTTTGAAATTTGAATAACATAACACCAAAACATAAGCAATTTTTCTCATCTCAAACGTATTTAACATGTAAAGATTAAAACATTATATTTGTTTCTTATAATTTTGAATTTTGAATAATGTAACACCAAAACTTAAGTGGTTTTTCTCATCTTGAACATGTTTCACACGTAAAGATTTAAATTTATGTGCATTTCTTATAATTTAAAATTTTGAAAAACTTAACACCAAAAGTTAAGAGATTTTGCTCATTTGGAACATGTCTAATATGTAAAAATTCAAAATTTATACATTTTTCTTATAATTTTGAATTTTAAATAATGAAACACCATAATTTTAATGGTTTTTGCTCATCTCAAACATGCTAAACATGTAAAGATTCAAAATTTATATGCATTTATTATAATTTTGAATAACATAACACCAAAACATTATTGGGTTTTATCATGATGCAAAGATGATCAACATTCCATCACTTTCCTGCTTGGCCCTATCTTCCTCTTTAACACTAAGGATCTTAAGCCCACTCAAGTGTATGATGATATTTATTTGAATGATGTATTTTGTTAATCTGTTTAGGTTACTTGTGGACTATTGTGACCTCTCACTCACTTGGAAACATACTTTACCTTTGTTTGTCAACTCTCCCATTTATCTCAATCACTCTTTGTAGCCCTTTCCTAGGCTAAAATTACTTGTACTGGTCCGTATGGATGACACCTACAAAACCAACACAAGATTTTGATACATTTTTTCAAACTTATTCTCTCCATTAATTTTTATATCCTAACTCTTCTTATAAACTCCTTTTTATGCCCCTATTAGTACACCGCTAGACCTAAATTAGGCCTTCCCTACATATAAATCCACTCAGTCCTCTATTATTGTGCATACCAGTATGGAATTGAACTACAACCTATAACATATTTTTATATTTGCTCAGAATTATCTAATGACTAATTTTTAATAATTTTCACTAGTTAGATTACCTAAGAAAATCAACACTTTTCTTTGCAAACCTTACTTTTGGGTTCACAGACCCTGTTAAGACCCAAGAGCATTCATCTAGCTCTTAAATACTTCAAAGAAATTTTTAATGTTCTGTGAAGGTTATTTAGGATCTTTAGAACTCACCTTCACCTCACTTAATGACTAGATTCACACAATAATGATTATATCCACCCTTTACCTCACATTCTTGATTTGATATGAGCACACAATCATGTATGTAAAATTTTGAGAGTTGGTTCTTAACATCAAATCATCCAAGAAAAGATTTTCATGTTGATATATGGTTGATATGTTTCTCCACACATCTTTTTAAACTAAGGAACATGGTTTCCAATGTCCTTACAACATCATTTCACACATTTCTTGAATACACAACTTATACAATGACCTAATATAAGGTCTATCAATGCTCTCAAAAGATTACAAGTAATCAAACAAGTTTTCTAAACTCATTCAAGAATCTTTCACTTGAAGACAAACTAAAAATACCTTATGATAACATTAATAACAACTTTTATGACTATGTTTTTAGAATATTTTGTGACTCAACTATCTACATCAACACAGTCACAGAGTATGGGGACTGTTAGTGCTTGCTTTAGGAATTTTGTTTCAAATTGATGTTCCAAACTCTACATAGAGTTGATCAAGATTTTGAATCATTCCCTTCACCTATTGAAATCAATAAACACTCATGATCAAATCTCGATTAGTCTCACTATGAAGACTCATTGTGTGTATAAACACTCTTTTAAAGATATGTCTTATTCTTCATAGTAAACACTATAACCATAAATAAATAATGATTGTAAATGCATTCAATAACATGAGAAAAGACTCATCAAATCAAATAAATAGTAAAAAAAAGTAGTGTTACAAATATTCTTTAATGATTACTCCAAACACTATCACCTTCAATGGTGCATATACAGGGGAAAACAAAGATATAATGCTTTCCATGCAATCTTGAGTTTCTTCTTTCTTTTTTTTGTTTTGGGGGCTAGATCCCATTCTCTCAAATACACCTTCCAAAAATGATTCCAACACTAATTTTTTTATGTTTTAAAACAAAACTTAACTACCTTAACTACTTTTTAATAGTTACTTCCTAGGAATTTTGTTCCTTGGCACAAACAACCAAGTTGATTCTACCTTAACACTATGACCCATGGCTGAGTATATGGGCCTAAAGGTCTTTGTTCACTTTCCTTGTTAATTAACAACCTAGTGACTTATTTTAACAACCTTACACACTAGCCTTTCTATGTTGAAACATTCAAAATTTCAAATTGCCAAAAATGGCAAGAAATCTCCCATTCAAACCTCTAACCATCTTATGCACTCCAAAGCATTTGAAAAGCATTCCAAGATATATTTTAAGACTCCTAACACTGCTCCCACCTCCTAAACATGTATTTTGACTCTCTATTAAAATGAAATAGACAAAATTTGTAATCTTTTTTGTTCTCATGAGTGACACATTTAAAGTAGTTTAGCTTGTTTTAAACATGTTTAACATGTAAAGATTCAAACTTTATGTGTGTTTCTTATATTTTTGAAGTTTGAATAATGTAACACCTAAAGTTAATAAATTTTACTCATCTCAAAAATGTTTAACATGTATACATTCAAACTTTATACACATTTCTTATAATTTTGATGTTTGAATAACATAACACCAAAACTTAAGTGGTTTTGCTCATTTCTAACATGTTTAACATGTAAATATTTAAACTTTATGTATATTTCTTATAATTTTGAATATTGAATAATGTAACACTAAAACTTAAATAATTTTACTCGTCTCAAACATGTTTTACATGTAAAGAATCAAAATTTATGCGTATTTTTTATAATTTTAAATTTTCAATAACATAACACCAAAACATAAGCAGTTTTGCTCATCTTGAACATTTTTAACATGTAAAGATTCAAATTTTATGTGTTTCTTATAATTTTGAATTTTGAATAATATAACACCAAAACTTAAGTGGGTTTGCTCATCTCGAACATGTTTAACATGTAAAGATTCAAAGTTTCTATGAATTTCTTATAATTTTGAATTTTGAATAACTTAACACCAAAACTTAAGTGATTTTGCTCATCTTGAGCATGTTTAACATATAAAAATTCAAACACTAAGCATGCTTATTATAATTTTAAATAATGTAACACCAAAAGTTAAGAAGATTTGCTTGTCTTGAACATCTTCAACATGTAAATATTCAAACTATATGCAAGCTTATCATATTTTTTAAGTTTGAGTAACATAACACAAAAATTTAAGTAATTTTGCTCATCTTGAACATGTTTAACATGTAAACATTCAAAATTTATGCACATTTCTTATAATTTTAAAGTTTGAATAACATAACACCAAAAATTAAGTGGTTTTACTCATCTCGAACATGCTTAAAATGTAAAGATTTAAACTTTATGTGTATTTATTATAAATTTTAATTTTGAATAATGTAACACCAACATTTTAATAATTTTGCTTGTCTTGAACATGTTTAACATGTATAGATTCAAACTTTATGCACATTTCTTATATTTTGAATTTTGATAATGTAACAACAAAATTTAAGCAGTTTTCCTCATCTTGAGCATGTTTAACATGTAAATATTCAAACTTTGTGTGTGTTTCTTACAGTTTAAAATTTTGAATAATGTAACACCAAAATTTAAGTACTTTTGCTTGTCTCAAACATGTTTAACATGTAAAGATTCAAAATCTATGTGTGTTATAATTTTTTATTTTGAATAACATAACACTAAAACCTAAGCAATTTTGCTCATTTCAAATATGTTTAATATGTAAAGATTTAAAACTTATGTGTGTTTCTTATAATTTTGAATTTTAAATAATACAACAAAACTTAAGCAGTTTTGCTCATTTAGAACATGTTTAACATGTAAAGATTCAAACTTTATTCATGTTTTTTTATCATTTTTTATTTGGAATAATGTAACACTAAACCTTAAGTGGTTTTTCTAATTTTGTACATGTTTAACATGTAAAGAATCAAACTTTATCCACATTTCTTATAATTTTGAATTTTGAATAACGTAACATAAAAACTTAAATGGTTTTGCTCATCTCCAACATATTTAACATATAAAGATTCAAACTTTATGTGTGATTTTTAGAATTTAGAATTTAGAATAATGTAATACCAAAACCTAAATGGGTTTACTCATCACAAACATGTTTAACATTTAAAGATTCAAAATTTATGCATTTTTCCTATAATTTTAAATTTTGAAGAACATAACACTAAAAATCAAGTGGTACTAATCCTCTAAAAAATGTTTAACATGTAAATATTCAAACTTTATGTGTGTTTCTTAAATTTTTGACTTTTGAATAAGATAACACCAAAAGCTAAGCCATTTTGCTCATCTTAAACATGTTTACCATGTAAAGATTCAAACTCTATGCAAATTTCTTATAATTTTGAATAACCTATCACCAAAACGTAAGCATTTTTGCTCATCTCAAACATGTTTATCATGTAAGGAATCAAACTTTATGTGTGTTTCTTATAATTTTGAATTTTGAAAAATACAACACAAAAACTTAGGAGGTTTTACTCATCTCAAGCATGTTAACATGTAAAGATTGAAAATTTATACATATGTATTATAATTTTGAAGTTTAAATAATGTAACACCAATACTCAAGTGGATTTGTTCATCTCAAACATGTTTAACATGTAAAGATTCAAACTTTATTTGTGTTTCTTATAATTTTTAGTTTAAATAATGTAACATGAAAAAGTGAGTGGTTTTGCTCGTTCTGAGCATGTTTAACATGTAAAGATTTAAACTTTATACACATTTCTTATAATTTTGAATTTTGAATAATGTAAGACCAAAACTTAAGTGGTTTTGCTCATCTTGAACATGTTTAACATGTAAATTTTCAAACTTTATGTGTGTTTATTATAATTTGGAATTTTGAATAATGTAACACCAAAACTTAATCGATTTTGCTCATCTCAAACATGTGTAATATGTAAATATTTAAATTTTATGCACGTTTAATACAATTTTGAAATTTGAATAATGTAAAATAGAAACATAAGTGGTTTTACTTATCTTGAAATTTTTAACATTTAAAGACTCAAAATTTATCTACATTTATTATAATTTTAAATTTTGAATAATGTAACATAAAAACATAAGAAATTTTGCTTATTTTGAACATGTTTAACATGTATAGATTAAAATTTTATCCACGTTTCTTATAATTTTGAATTTTGAATAACATAAAAACACAATTTAAGTAATTTTGCTTATTTCAAGCATGTTTAACATGTAGAGATTCAAACTTTATGGGAGTTTCATATAATTTTGAGTTTGTTTTATTAGATAAGGTAAATCTATGTTTTATAAGGACCCAAAAACATAAAATTGAAATAAAGAGTTTTAACTAGGTCTTCTAAGGCTGAACAAACAAACAAAAAGTCTAAATAACAAAAACAAGAGCATACACAGAAAACATGTTAATTGGGGGGACCCTCCTAGGTATCCTCCATAGCAAAATTTTCCTTTGGTGGGAAGTTGGACTTGTCTTTCAAGGCTTTGGATCTGGTCTGATTCTTAGGACCCTTATCTTGTTCACCAAGGAGAATCATCCTTGAGAATTTCCTACCTTTCACCCAGGGGAAGGGATGCTTAAGGGGATCCCCTTAGGGGACCCCAGTGGGGGATTTGGGGTCTTTAGGGGATTTAAGAATTGGGGAAAGGGGAGGGGGTAGGGTAGACTACACCAACACATGGGTCATGGCCTATGTTGCTTGATGAAGCTCATTCTAATCCTAGATTAGTTTTACCAAACTAAAACCCACCTACTAGACCTTTATGTTGAAATTTTGGAATATTACTTTGTTTTTCTCATGTTCCTCTATTATAATGGCCTTACCTTTTTTTATCATAGGTGGAGGGAGAGATGAGGGTGATGGGTCTAAATTTAGGTATGAAAATCATTTTCAAGGGAAGGTCATTTGAAGTGGAATGGGGCAAGCTATTACAAGGAGAAAGTTTAGTGTTAGGGAGGGAGCTCATAGAGGGATCCCCCTCTAAGGGGATTTCTAGGGAGTCTTCCTCAGAGGAGGATCCTTTAGTGGGACATTTTTGCCAAGAAAGGTACGATCATGTTTCACCAATAAAATGATGAGGCCTTGATGTTAGATCAGGTTAGCTACATTAACCTAGTGGAGAAGGATTGTGCTTTCATTAATTTCAAGAGAAAATAGGGAAGGCCGATCTTAAAACTGATGAAATGATTGAGCAACATGAAATGGTGCAAAAAGATTAAGGTGTAATTATCTTCTAGGGTCAATATCTTCTAGGGTCATGGTGCTATTACAAGGAGAAAGTTTAGTGCTAGGGAGGGAGCTCATAGAGGGATCCCCCTCTAAGGGGATTTCTAGGGAGTCTTCCTCAGAGGAGGATCCTTTAGTGGGACATTTTTGCCAAGAAAGGTACGATCATGTTTCACCAATAAAATGATGAGGCCTTGATGTTAGATCAGGTTAGCTACATTAACCTAGTGGAGAAGGATTGTGCTTTCATTAATTTCAAGAGAAAATAGGGAAGGCTGATCTTAAAACTAATGAAATGATTGAGCAACATGAAATGGTGCAAAAAGATTAAGGTGTAATTATCTTCTAGGGTCATGTACCTCATGACCTGTAAGAAGACCTTAGGCCAATATTTGGGTAAGTCAGTGTGGGGAAATCTTTTTTTCATCATTTACACAAATTCATTGGTTCAAAAAAATCATTGTAACGACTCATATTTCTTTGATTGATCCTTGTATTTTTCTTATGCTTGTGTAAGCCATGCATATGACTTCTTCTATAAACTCCTCATAAACATTAATAGAAATCCCCCTCATGGAAACCTTCCTTTTTGACCAAGCAACAATGAAATCTTTTACCACTAGAGGTTTATGCTCGGTAATACACTCCATATACTCTATTAGCCCACCTTTCTTGAGATTTTTCCATGCCTTTTTATTTTTAGGAACCTCTTTATAGGATGTTAGCTCCATTTAGTCTCTATCATCGCCCATGTTGATACGAGTTGCAAGGTTGGAAGGAGTGGGGTGAGGGTTATGGATGCTAAAAAACCAGCTATAGATTATGATATGGGGGATGCCCTCCAAATCCTTCCAATCACAATTGTGATCCCTTTCCTTGAAATGAATGTGGGATTGAAATGCCATGATTAGGCCCTTCAAGGTGAAAAACCACATGTGTGAAGACATGATGGATTTAAGTGGCATGTGTACCTTCAACATAGATGATATTAAGTGTCATAGGGGGGATGTTACCTTCATATGATGATTGTTAAACCTTGAAGTTGCACTCTAGTGTTGGCCAGAGTGTCCACTGATCCATTGCTTTCCCTTTAAGTATGGATGAGTTTAACTTTAGGAAAAGTGTGAAGGATAAACTTCACATCTTTGACTAGGTCCTTAATAGTATGAGGAGTGGTTTTTTATTCTAAAGAATTAAGAATATTGAGTGAATCTCCCTCTACTATGACTCTTCTTTGATTAAGGCTCTATGCAAGTTGAATACCCTAGAGAGCATATTTAGCTTCAGCTAGATGATTAGTCTATTTACCCATGGGCCTTGTATAGGCCACTAACAGTTTTCCATTTGAATTTATTATAATGCCCCCTTTGCTAGTTAGGTCAGGGTTGCCTTTATAGGCTCCATCAAAATTCAATTTTATCCACCCCACTAAGGGGGATTTCCATTTGGTTTTATTGTGTATGATGTATTTTGAAGAAGAGATGATGACTTGTTAGAGATCCCAATTGTTAAGGATGAGATGTGCAGAAGGGGGGTAGGCTCCTTGTCCTTGGGAGGAAAATCATTCCAATTTTTGGAAATGGCTTGACAAAATCTAGAAAATATGTTATTCAATTGATGCCTTTTGTTTCAAAACAAAATATCATTTCAGGCTTTCCAAATGCACTAGAACTAGTGAGGAAGTGCAAGATATCAAAGGAAAGATAGAGATGAGATATTCTATGAGGGATTCCATTGTAAGATGAGATCCACTATTTTGTTTGGCTTGACCAAGTTAAGTTGAAATGACTAAGAATCATGTTGAATAAATTTAGGTTGAAAGGGAATTCTAGAAATAGATGTTGAGTGGATTCCTCTACCTTTTTACAAATTAGGCATCTATTAGTGATGATAACTCCCCTTTTGGTGAGGTTGTCAATAGTCAAAATTTTGTTTTGAACCACAAGCCAAAAGAAAAAGTTGATCTCAGGGGTTAGATGCTTTACCCAAAAGTTTTTTTAGTGGTCCCAATTAAGTTCTATGGCATGACTCATGGACACTGAGTACTATCCATTGTCTTCTACTCTCCAGATGAAATGGTCATCTTTTTTAAACAAGGGGATATGCAAATTAGTAATAATTTAGTTAAGATTCTAGATGTATTATGATTCTTTTGAGGGAAACCCTTCACTAGGGATGGATTTCTAGCACTTCCTTCCATCCTTGATTTCCCAATAGTCATTGATCTTAGACCCCCATCTCTATTTGAGTTAACCATACTAGCCCGCCCAAGTCTCTTGTAACAAGAGGAGTGTGGGGGATAACCATGTATCCTCCCAAAAATAAATTTTCTTGCCATTATCAATTTTCCATAAGATGCCTTTTTTGAGGTCTTTGAAACAAGATTTGGCCTTCTAGATGGTAGAGCCTTTGAGAGGTTCATCTTCCCATACAAATGCATCCTCTTCCACACCTTTTAGGTATTTTTCCTTGAGAATTCTAGTCTATTCTGCTTTCTCTTTCATTACTTGCCAACCCATTTTTACCAATAAGGCTCTATTGATTGAGCTTATATTTCTTAGGCCTAGAATTTTGTTTGCTTTTGGGAGACACACCTTTTCCTAAGTAACCAGGTTGAATTTAAACCTTTCTTTTATTCCTCTCCTAAGAATTTCTTTTTAGATTTGCTCGATTTTGGATGCAATGTTGGTGGCATTTTGAAAATTGACATGAGATAAATAGGTTTGCTCTAAATTATGTCCTTGAAGAGCTAAAATTTGATTGCCTATGTGAGAAGGTGCCCTTTCCACCCCACTAATTTCTCCTAAATATGGTCAATCATGGGATTCCAAAGATGGGAATCCATTTTTCCATCTAAGAGGGGAATACCTAGATGGTTAGTAGGGAGAGTTCCCACTTGACAATCCAGAATCTTTGTAATCCTTTTTTACTAGGTGGGAGGCATGTTTATGAAGAAAAGGGAGCATTTTTGAAAATTGATATATTGATTAGACACATTTTCATAATTATTAAGGATGCATTTAAGGTTTTTGGCTTCCCTAGTCAAAGCATCACCTAGAATGATAGTGTCTTCAGTGAACTACTAATCGATGATAAGATCCATCTTCTAAGCAACTGAGAATCCTTTTATCTGACCGTGACAGCAAGCTTGTCTCAAACTTCTCCCCAATTATTCAGCTAGTATGATGAAGAGGTATGGTGAGAGGGGGTTACCCTATCTTAAACCTCTAGAAGCATGGAAAAATATTTTAGGGGCCCCATTTATAATAATGGAAAACTTGGGGTTAGCAACGCAATTCCAAATAATTTTTTGAGTATCACGATTAAAACCAATATTTTCTAGAATATGAAGGAAAAGTCACTAGAAAACCCTATCATAAGCTTTGGACATGTCTATTTTAAGCTACATACCTTACCTAGAAGATTTGGTGATGGAATGGATCACTTCATGAATTATGATGATGCCATCAAAGATTTGTCTACCAGCTATGAAGGCCCCCTACTATTCCTCGATGATATAATCCAAGAAGGGCTACATATGCTTGACCAAAATAGAAGAAAGAATCTTATAAATGGTGTTATAGAGACTAATGGGTCTAAAGTATTTGATGTTGTCTACCCCTTATTTCTTAGGAATTAGGATGAAGAAAGTATTATTGATTTCTTTTAGGATAGATTTGGAGTAGAAGAATTCTTTGATCACTTATTCAACTTCTAGGTGAATGATGTCCCAATATTTTTGAAAGAAAAAGGGGGGGAGCCATTGGGTCCTAGGGCCTTCATCCCATCCATAAGAAAAATTACACTTTTAATTTCCTCATCAAAGGGGATTTTGGTGAGGGAGGCATTGTCCACAGCTGAGAGTACCCTTTTGAAATTGGATAAGGCCAAGGAGGCAAGAGAATTGTTTAGCTCACCATCTTCGAAGAGGAGATTATTGAAGAAGTTGAGGATATGTCAAGATATAGCCTCTTCTTCCTTACTAGTGGTTCCATCCTCCATTAACAATTGAGTGATTCTGTTAGAACTCTTGTGCCTAGAAGTTGATTGATGGAAAAAATTGGTATTCCTATCTCCCTCTTTCAACCATAAACATCTAGATTTTTGTTTCTAGTAAGCTTCTTCTTGTGCTTCCAAATTATGGAAGTTGCATAGAAGTTTTTTTCCTTCTCGGCCTTCTATTTGTTGAAATCACTTGTAGCACTAGCTTCTTCAATGTCTGAGAGTTCTACCTCAATATATTTTTTTGAAGGAAGATGTCACGAAAGACTTCTTTATGCCAAACTTTCAGCTTGGTTTTTAGGAAGTTAAGGTTTTTGGTGAGGATAAACATAGCTGATCCCTAAATGGGTTCCTTCCACCACTCTTGTAAAGAGTTTATGAGTCTAGCATGGTGAGTCTACATGCTCTCAAATTTGAATGGTCGGCATTTGGGTTTAGTGATTTTATCAGCTTCAAAGATCATTGGGTTATGCTCAGACCCAATTTTGGGAAGAGAGGAAAGTCTACTAGAAAAAAGGATATCCCAATTTAGGGAGATCATAAATATATCTAGTTAGATCTGAATCAATTTTTCTCCTAGCCCTCTATTGGACCAAGTATAAAGGATTCCATTTAAGTCCACATCAACTAAACCCGCATTAGAGATGGAGTCATTGAATTCAAGCATGTTGTCGATGAGTGCAAATACTCCTCTTTTTTTATCCCCCAAGGAGAGAGGAGTGTTGAATTCTCTTGCTATGATCCAATTCCAATCAAGATAGCCTTGACAAAAATCCATGAGGGCTTTTCATAGAAGGTTTCTGGCAGATTTGGAATTAGGGGTGTAAATATTAGTGAGGATCCATTTGTCCTTACTCACAATATCAGTGAATAATACAAAAATTTGATTGGAGGACTTCGAAATTAGGTCTCCCTAGAAAATATTAGGGTTCCAAAAGATGCTAAAATCTCCTGAGGCTCTTGTAAACTTAGAGGTGAGGGCCTACGCATTATTCCAAATTCTAGCCAAATTGGTCTTGAGAGTAGGATCTGACATTTTGGTTTCCTAAAGGAATAAAATAGAGGGGTTGACCCTTCTAACATTGTTGTAAAGAGTTCTTTGTTTATTTGGGTTATTTAGACCCCTGAAATTCTAGGAAAACACTCTCATTTAGAATCCTAATTGGTCTTAAGATTTTGTCGGGAGCCATTAGCAATCTCTTTTGCAGTTTCCAAGTTACGAGTTAAGATACAAGGGGATCTACCCACCAGCTTATGGGTGACCCCAAGATTAACTTTTTTTGACCTCTATTCGGGACAACCCAATTACCCTTCATCTAGGGGGGATTTGGAGAGGGAGATACAGGGTCGAGAGGTAAAATACCAGTCAAGCCAAAAATGGGAGGGAGGGGAGAGGTGAGGGAAGGGCTCTTGGGGGGAGGAGGGGGGATAGGCCTTGACCCTCAAAAAGGGGGATTTTGTGAGCAAGGGCCTAAGCAAATGATGAGGGGGAGTTTTGAATTATGCAACACCAAATGTAAGTGGTTTTGCTCATCTCGAACATGTTTAACATGTAAAGATTCAAATGTAATGTGCATTTCTTACAATTTTGAATTTTGACTAACATAACACCAAAACATAAGTGGTTTTTCATGTCTCTAACATGTTTAATATGAAAACATTTAAATTTTATGTGTGTTCCTTATAATTTTGAATTTTGGATAATGTAACACAAAAACTTCAGAGGTTTTGATTATCTTGGATATGTTTAACATGAAAAGATTCAATCTTTTTGCAAGTTTCTTATAATTTGGAATTTTGAATAATGTAAGACCAAAACTTAAGTGGTTTTGCTTATCCCAAACATGTCTAAAATGTAAAGATTCAAACTTTATGCATGTTTTTTATAATTTTAAAATTTGAATAACGTAACACCAAAGCTTAAGAGGTTTTGCTCATCTTGAACATGTTTAACTTATACAGATTCAAACTTTATGTGTGTTTCTTATAATTTTAAATTTTGAATAACTAATACCAAAACTTAAGTGATTTTGCTTGTCCCAAACATGTTTAACATGCAAATATTCATACTTTATGTGCATTTCTTATAATTTTTAATTTTGAATAACATAACACCAAAACTTAAGTAGTCTTACTCGTCTCAAGCATGTTTAACATGTAAAGATTCAAACTTATGTGCATTTCTTATATCTTTGAATTTTGAATAAGGTAACACAAAAATCTAAGTGATTTTTTTGCTCTTGAAAATGTTTAACATGTAAGGATTCAAGTTTATTCACATTTCTTATAATTTTGAATTTTGCATATAACGTAACACCAAAAATTAAGTGATTTTGCTCACTTTAAACATGTTTAACATATGAAGATTCCAACTTTATGAATGTTTCTTATAATTTTGAATTTTGAATAATGTAACACCAAAACTTTAACGAATTTGCTCATCCCAAACATGTTTAACATGTAAAGATTAAAACTTTATGCACATTTTTTATAATTTAAATTTTGAATAATGTAACACCAAAACTTAAGCAGTTTTGCTCATCTCAAACATGTTTAACATGTAAAGATTAAATCCTTATGCATGTTTCTTATAATTTTGAATTTTGAATAATGTTACACAAAAATATAAGTGGTTTTTCTCATCTCAAACATGTTTAACATGTAAAGATTCAAAATTTATGCATGTTTCTTATAATTTTGAATTTTGAATAATGTAACACCAAAACTTAAGTGGTTTTGCTCATTTTAAACATGTTTAACATGTAAAGATTCAAACTTTAAGTGTGTTTCTTATAATTTTAAATTTTGAATAACTTAACACCAAAACATATGTAGTTTTGCTCATTTCTACCATGTTAAACACAAAGATTCAAACTTTATGCATATTTCTTATAATTTTGAATAATATAACACCAAAACTTAGGTGGTTTTGCTAATTTTGAACATGTTTAACATGTAAAGATTCAAACTTTATGCATATTTCTTATAATTTTGAATAATTTAACACCAAAATATAAGTGGTTTTGCTCGTTTTGAACATGTTCAACATATAAAGATTCAAACATTATATACATTTCTTATAATTTTAAATAACATAACACTGAAACATAAGTCGTTTTGCTCGTTACGAATATGTTTAACATATAAAGATGTAAACTTTATCAATGTTTCTTATAATTTGGAATTATGAATAACATAACACTAAAACATAAGCAATTTTGATCATTTCAAACATGTTTTACATGTAAAGATTCAAACTTTATGCATGTTTCTTATAATTTTAAATAACATAACACCAAAACTTAAGTGATGTTTCTTGTTTCGCACATGTTTAACATGTAAATATGTAAACTTTATATGCATTTTTAATAATTTTGAATAACGTAACACCAAAATGTAAGATATTTTTCTCATCTTGAATATGTTTAGCATGTAAAGATTCAAATTTTATGCGTATTTCTTAAAGTTTTGAATTTTTAATAATGTAGCACCAAAAATTAAGTGGTTTTTCTCATCTCAAACATGTTTAACATGTCAAAATTCAAACTTTATGCAGATTTTTTATAACTTTGAATAACCTAACATCAAAACATTAGCGATTTTGATCATCTCGAACAAGTTTGACATGTAAGGATTCAAACTTTATGTGTATTTCTTAAAAGAATTAATTTTGAATAATGTAACACTAAACCTTAAGTGGTTTTGCTTGACTCAAACATGTTTAGCATCTAAAGATTGATAGATTATGTGTATTTCTTATAATTTTGAATTTTAAGTAATGTATCACCAAAGGTTAAGCAGTTTTGCTCATCTCGAACATGTTTATCATGTAAATATTCAAATTTTATGTGTGTTTCTTATCATTTTGAATAACATAACACCTAAGGTTAAGAATTTTTACTCGTCCTGAACATGTTTAACATGTAAAGATTCAAATGTTATGCACATTTCATATAATTTTGAATTTTTAATAACATAACATCAAAACATAAGTGGTTTTTCTCATCTCGAACATGTTTAACATGCAAAGATTCAAAATATATACATATTTCTTGATATTTATAATTTTGAATAATTTAACACCAAAATTTAAGTAGTTTTGCTCATCTTGAACATGTTTAACATATAAATATTCAAACATTATATGCATTTCTTATAATTTTGAATAATGTAACACCAAAAGTTAAGAAGTTTTACTCATCTTGAATATGTTTAACATCTAAATATTCAAAAATTATGCACTTCTTATAATTTTGATGTTTAAATAATGTAACACCAAAACTTAAGTGGTTTTCCTCATCTTGAACATATTTAACATGTAAATATTCAAACTTTATGCACGTTACTTATAATTTTGAATATTGAATAACGTAACACTAAAACTTAAATGGTTTTGCTTATCTCAAACATGTTTAACATGTAATGTCTCAAAATTTATGTGTTTTTCTTATAATTTTAAATTTTGAATAATGTAACACCGAAACATGCATGGTTTTACTCGTCTTGAACATGTTAAACATATAAAGATTCAAACTTTATGTTTCTTATCATTTTAAATTTTGATTAACCAACACCAAAACTCAAGTATTTTTTCTCATTTTGAACATGTTTAACATGTAAATATTCAAACTTTATACACCTTTCTTATAATTTTGAATTTTGAATAATATAACACCAAAATGTAAGTAGTTTTGCTCATTTTGAACATGTTTAACATAAAAAGATTCAAACTTTATGCATGTTTCTTATAATTTGGAATTTTGAATAATGTAACACCGAAACATAAGTGGATTTGCTCATCCTGAACATGTTAAACATTAAAAGACTTAAGCTTTATGCACATTTCTTATAATTTTGAATTTTGCCTAATGTAACACCAAAACTTAAGGGATTTTACTCATCTTGAACATGCTTAACATTTAAATATTCAAATATTATACATGTTTCTTATAATTTTAAATTTTGCATAATATAACACTAAAGCTTAAGTGATTTTACTCATCTTGAACATATTTAACATGTAAAGATTCAAACTTTATGTACATTTCTTATAATTCTTAATTTTGAATAATCTAACATCAAAACTTAAATGGTTTTGCTCGTCTTGAACATGTTTAACATGTAAATATTCAAACTTTATGCATGTTTCTTAAATTTTGAATAACATAACAGCACTAGTTAGGTAGTTTTGCTCATCTTGAACATGTTTAACTTGTGAAAATTCAAACTTTATGCACATTTATTATAACTTTGAATAACTTAACACCAAAACTTAAGCGATTTTGCTCATCTAGAACATGTTAGACATGTAAAGATTGAAATTTTATGTGCGTTTTTTATAATTTTGAATTTTGAATATCCTAACACTAAATCTTAAGTGGGTTTTCTCACCTTGAACATGTTTAACATATAAAGATTTAAACTTTATGTGTGTTTCATATAATTTTGATTTTTGAATAATGTAACAGCAAAAGTTAAGCAATTTTGCTCATCTTGAACATGTTTTACATGTAAAGATTCAAACTTTATATGTGCTTTTTATAATTTATAATTTTGAATAATGTAATGCCAAAAGTTAAGAAGTTTTGGAAGGCTTAAACATGTTTAACATCTAAAGATTCAAACATTATGCACATTTCTTATAAATTTGATTTTTGAATAGCATAACACCAAAACATAAATGGTTTTGCTCATCTCAAACATGTTTAACATGTAAAGATTTAAACTTTATGCATATTTTTTATAATTATAAATAATGTAACATATTAAATTAAGCAATTTCACTCATCTTGAACATGTCTAACATGTAAAGATTCAAACTTTATCCACATTTTTTATAATTTATAATTTTGAATAACGTAACACCAAAACTTAAGTGGTTTAGCTCATCTTGAACATGTTTAACATGTAAAGATTCAAAATTTATGTGCATTTATTATAATTGAGAATTTTGAATAATGTAGCACCAAAAGTTAAGTGGTTTTGGTCATCTTGAACATGTTTATCTTGTAAAGATTCAAATTTTATGCACGTTTCTTATAATTTTGAGTTTTGAATAATGTACACCAAAACTAAAATGGTTTAGATCTTTTTGAGCATGTTTAACATGTAAAGATTCAAACTTTATGTGCATTTTATATAATAATGAATTTTGAATAATGTAACACGAAAACTTAAGCAATTTTTCTCATTTTGAACATGTTTAACATGTTACAGATTCTAACATTATATATGTTTCTTATAATTTAAATTTTGAATAATGTAATACCAAAACATGGGTGGTTTTGCTTGTTTCACACATGTTTAACATGTAAAGATTCAATGTTTATGTGTATTTATTATATATTTAAATTTTGAATAATGTAACACCGAAAACTAAGTGGTTTTGTTCATCACAAACATGTTTAACATGTAAAGATTTAAACAATATGCACATTTATTATAATTTTGAATTTTTGAATAATGCGACACCAAATTTTAAGAAGTTTTCCTCATCTTAGGCATGTTTAACATTTAAAGATTCAAACTCTTTATGTATATTTGTTATAATTTATAATTTTGAATAATGTAACACCAAAACATTAGTTGGCTTGCTTGTCTTGAACATGTTGAACATGTAAAGATTTAAACTTTATGTGCATTTCGTATAATTTTTAATTTTTAATAATGTAACACAAAAACTTAAGTAGTTTTGCTCATTTAAAAAATGTTCAAAATTTATGAGCATTTTTTATAATTTTGAATAATGTAACAAAAAAACATAATAAATTATGATCATTTAGAACATGTTTAGCATTTTAAGATTCAAACTTTATGCATATTTTTTTATAATTTTAAATTTTGAATAATGTAACACCAAAACTTATTTAGTTTTGCTAATTTTGCACATTTTTAAAATTTAAAGATTCAAACTTTCTCCACGTTTCTTATAATTTTGAATTTTTAATAACGCAACATGAAAACTTAAATGGTTTGGCTCATCTCTAACATGTTTAACATATAAAGATTCAAATTTTATGTGTGTCTCTTATATTTTTGAATTTTGAATAATGTAACACCAAAACGTAAGTGGTTTTGCTTATCACAAACATGTTTAACATTTAAATATCCAAAATTTATACATGTTTCATATAATTTTAAATTTTGAATAACACCAAAAATTAAGCGGTATTGCTCGCCTCAAAAATATTCGACATGTAAAGATTCAAACTTTATGTGCGTTTCTTAAATTTCTAGCTTTTGAATAACATAACACCAAAAGTTAGGTGGTTTTTTTCATCTTAAACATGTAAAGATTTAATATTTATATGAATTTTTGATAATTTTGAGTAGCCTAACACCAAAACATAAGTGATTTTACTCATCTTGAACATGTTTAACATTTAAAGAATCAAACTTTATGCATGTTTCTTATAATTTTGAAACTTTAATGATGCAACACAAAAACTTAAGTGGTTTTGCTCATCTCGAACATGTTTTACATGTAATGATTCAAACTTTATGCGTGTTTCTCATAATTATGAATTTTAAATAACATAACACAAAAAATTTAGTGGTTTTACTCATCTCAAACATGTTTAACATGTAAAGATTCAAAATTTATGTGTGATTCTTATAATTTTGAATTTGGAATAATGTAACACCAAAACATAAATTGTTTTGCTCTTCTCAAACATGTTTAACATGTAAAGTTTCAAACCTTATGTGTGTTTCTTATAATTTTTGATTAATTGAAGACCAAAACATAAGCAATTTTGCTCATTTCGAACATGTTTAACATGTAAAGATTAAAAATTTATGTGTATTCATTATAATTTGGAATTTTGAATAACATAAAACCAAAACTTAAGTGATTTTACTCATCTTGAACATGTTTAACATGTAGAGATTCAAATTTTATGCACAATTCGTATGATTTTAAAATTTGAATAGCATAACACCAAAACATAAGTGGTTTTTCTTGTCTTGAACATCCTTAACATGTAAAGATTCAAACTTTATCTACATTTTTAATAATTTTAAATTTTAAAAAATGTAACATAAAAACATAAGCAATTTTGCTCATTTTGAACATGTATACATTTAAAATTTATCCACATTTCTTATAATTTTGAATTTTGAATAATGTAACACCAAAACTTAAGTAGTTTTGCTCATTTCAAACATGTTTAACATGTAAACATTCAAACTTTATGGGCATTTCATATAATTTTGATTTTTAAATTATGTAACACCAAATGTAAGTGGTTTTGCTTGTCTCGGACATGTTTAACATGTAAAAATTCAAACATAATGCATGTTTCTTACAATTTTGAATTTTAAATAATGTAATACCAAAACATAAGTGGTTTCACTCATCTTAGACATGTTTAACATGTAAATATTCAATCTTTATGTGTGTTTCTTATAATTTTGAGTTTCGAATAATGTAAGACCAAAACTCAAGCAGTTTTGCTCATCTTGAAAATGTTTAACATGTCAAGATTCAAACTTTATGCAAGTTTCTTACTATTTGAAATTTTGAATAATGTAACACCAAAAGTTCAACATGTTTAACATATAAAGATTTGAACTTTATGCATGTTTCTTATAATTTTATATTTTGAATAACTAACACCAAAACTCAAGTAGTTTTTCTCATTTTAAACATGTTTAACATGTAAATATTCAAACTTTATGTACGTTTTTTATAATTTTGAAGTTTGAATAACGTAACACCAAAATTTAAATAGTTTTGCTCATTTTGAACATATTTAACATGTAAAGATTCAAATTTTATGCACATTTCCTATAATTGTGAGTTTTGAATATCATAACACCAAAACAAAAAGCGGTTTTGCTCATCTCAAACATGTTTAACATGAAAAGATTTAAATTTTTTTCATATTTCATATAATTTTGCATAATTTAACACCAAAATTTAAGAGCTTTTGCTTGTCTCAAACATGTTTAAATGTAAAGATTCAAGCTTTATGTGCATTTCTTATAATTTTAAATTTTGAATAATGTTACACCAAAACTTAAATGGTATATCTTGTCATTAACATGTTTAACATGTAAATATTAAAACTTAATGAATGTTTCTTATAATTTAAATTTTGAATAACATAAGACCAAAACATAAGTGGTTTTTCTCATATCGAACATGTGTAACATGTAAATATATAAACTTTATGAGTGTTTCTTATAATTTTGATTTTTGAATAATGTAATACCAAAACTTAAGCAGTTTTGCTTGTGTCGAACATGTTTAACATGTAAAGATTCAAACATTATCTCCATTTCTTAGAATTTTAAATTTTGAATAATGCAACACTAAAAACATAAGTTGTTTTGCTCATCTCAAACATATTTAACATCTAAAGATTCAAAATTTATGCATGTTTCTTATAATTTTGAATTTTGAATAAGTGGGTTTACTCTTCTCAAACATATTTAACATTGAAAGATTTAAACTTTATGCATGTTTCTTATTAATAGTAGTTTCGGATAATGTAACACCAAAACTTAAGTGGTTTTGCTCATTTGAATATGTTTTGCTCACCTGAAACATGTTTAACATGTAAACATGTTTAAATGTAAACATTCAAACTTTGTGTATTTCTTATAATTTTGAATATTGAATAACAGAACACTAAAAATTAAGCAATTTTGCTCATCTTAGACATGTTTAACATGTAAAGATTCAAAATTTTTGCACATGTCTTATAATTTTAAATTTTGAATAAAGTAACACCAAAACATAAGCAATTTTGCTTGTCTCAAACATCTTTATCATGTAAAAATTCAAATTTTATGTGTGTTTCTTATAATTTTGAATTTTTAATAATGTAACATGAAAACCTAAGTGGGTTTACTCATCACAAACATGTTTAAAATTTAAAGATTAAAACTTTATGCATGTTTTTGATAATTTAAAATTTTGAATAACATAACACCAAAAGTTAAGCGGTATTGCTCCTCTCAAAAATGTTTAACATGTATATATTCAAAATTTAAGTGTGTTTCTTAAATTTTTGACTTTTGAATAAAATAATAGTAAAGGTTAAGTGATTTTGCTCATCTCAAACATGTTTAACATGTAAAGTTTCAAACATTATGCAAATTTATTATAATTTTGAATAACCTAACACCAAAACTTAAGCAATTTTTCTCATCTATAACATGTTTAACATGTATAGAATCAAACTTTATGCATGTTTCTTATAATTTTGAATTTTGAATAATACAACATAAAAACATAAGCGGTTTTACTCATCTCAAACATGTTTAACATGTAAAGATTCAAACTTTATAAACATTTCTTATAATTTTGAATTTTAAATAAAGTAACACCAAAACTTAAGTACTTTTGCTCATCTTGAACATGTTTAACATGTAAAGATTCAAATTTTATGCGTGTTTCTAATAGTTTTTAATTTTAATAACGTAACATGAAAACATAAGTGGTTTTCCTTGTCTTGAACATGTTTAACATGTAAAGATTCTAACTTTATGCACGTTTCTTATAATTTTGAGTTTTGAATAATGTAATACAAAAACTTAAGTGGTTTTGCTCATCTTGAATATGTTTAATAAGTAAATATTCAAACTTTATGTGTGTTTAGTATAATTTGGAGTTTTGAATAATGTAACACCAAAACACAAGCAATTTTGCTTGTCTTGAACATGTATAACATGTAAAAATTCAAATTTTATGCATGTTTCTTATAATTTTGAAATTTGAATAATGTAAAACCAAAACATAAGTGGTTTTGCTCATCTTGAAATCTTTAACATGTAAAAATTCAAAATTTATCTACATTTCTTTTAATTTTAAATTTTGAATAGCATAACATAAAAACATAAGAAAATTTTCTCTTTTCAAACATGTTTAACATGTATAGATTCAAAGTTTATGCATGTTTCATTTTATTTTGAATTTTGAATAAAGCAACATCAAAACTTAAGTAGTTTGGCTCATTTTGAAATTGTTTAATATGTAAAAATTCAAACTTTATGGGAGTTTCATATAATTTTGAGTTTTGAATATGTAACACCAAAGCTAAGTGGTTTTGATCATCTTGAACATATTTAGCATGTAAAGATTCAAACATAATGTACATTTCTTATAAGTTTGTATTTTGAATAACATAACACTAAAACATACGTGGTTTTTCTTGTCTCGAACAAGTTTAATATGAAAAGATTTAAACTTTGTGCATGTTTCTTATAAATTTGAATTTTGGATAATGTAACTCATCTTGAATATGTTTAACAAGTAAAGATTCAATCTTTCTACATGTTTTTTATATAATTTTAAATTATCAATAATAAAAAACCAAAACTTAAGTGATTTGGCTTATCTCGAACATGTTTAACATGTAAAAATTTAAATTGTATGCATGTTTCTTATAATTTGAAATTTTTAATAATGTAACACCAAAAATTAAGAGGTTTTGCTCTTCTTGAACATGTTTAACATATAAAGATTCAAACTTCATGCAGATTTATTACAATTTTAAATTTTTAATAACTAAAACCAAAACTTAAGTGATTTTTCTTGTTCCAAACATGTTTAACATGTAAATATTCATACTTTATGTGTGTTTCATATAATTTTGAGTTTTGAATAACATAACACCAATACCTAAGCAATTTTTCTCATCTCAAACATTTTTGACATGCAAAGATTAAAACTTTGTGTATTTTTTATAATTTTGAATTTTGAATAGTGTAACACTAAACCTTAAGTGGGTTTGCTCTCCTCAAACATGTTTAACATCTAAATATTCAAATTTTATGTGCATTTATTATAATTTTGAATTATGAATAATGTAACACTCAAAGTTAAGTAGTTTTGCTTGTCTCGAACATGTTTAACATGTAAATATTCAAAATTTATGTGTGTCTCTTATAATTTTAAATTTTGAATAATTTAACACTAAAAGTTAAGAAGTTTTACTCATCTCGCACATGTTTAACAGGTAAAGATTCAAATATTATGCACGTTTCATATAATTTTGAATTTTGAATAACATAACACCAAAACATAAGAGGTTTTGCTCATCTTGAACATGTTTAACATGTAAAGATTTAAACTTTATACACGTTTCTTATAATTTTGAATTTTGAATAATGTAACACCGAAACTAAAATGTTTTTACTCTTTTTAAACATGTTTAACATGTAAAAATTCAAATTTTATGTGTATTTCTTATAATTTTTAATTTTGAATAATTTAACACCGAAAGCTAAGTAGTTTTGCTCATCTCAAACATGTTTAATATGTAAAGATTCAAACTTTATGTACATTTCTTATAATTTTTAATTTTAAATAATCTAACATCAAAAGTTAAGTAGTTTTGCTCATCTCCAACATGTTTAACATGTAAAGATTCAAATTTTATTCATGTTTTTTATAATTTTGAATTTTGAATAATTTAACACCAAAAGTTAAGAAGTTTTGTTCATCTCAAACATGTTTAACATATAAATATTCAAACATTACTCACTTTATTATAATTTTGAAGTTTGAATAATGTAACACCAAAACATAAGTGGTTTTGCTCATCTCAAACATGTTTAACATGTAAATATTCAAACTTTATTGGCATTTCTTATAATTTTGAATATTGAATAATGTAACATTAAAACTTAAATGGTTTTGCTCATCTCAAACATGTTTAACATGTAATGTCTCAAACTTTATGCATGTTTCTTATAATTTTAAATTTTGAATAATGTAACTCCAAAACATAAGTGATTTTTCTTGTCTCAAACATGTTTAACTTACAAAGATTCAAACTTCATGTGAGTTTCTTATAATTTTAAAATATGGATAACTAACACTAAAAGTCAAGCAATTTTTCTCATTTTGAACATGTTTAACATGTAAAAATTCAAATTTTATGCACCTTTCTTATAATTTTAAATTTTGAATAACATAACACCAAAACTTAAGTAGTTTTGCTCATTTTGAACGTGTTTATTAAGTAAAGATTCAAAATTTATGTGTATTTCTTATAATTTTGAATTTTAAATAATGTAACACCAAAACATATGTAGTTTTGCTCATCTCAAACATGTTAAATATGAAAACAATTAAATTTTATATAAGTTTCTTATAATTTTGAATTTTTCATAATGTAACCCCAAAACTTGAGTGATTTTGCTCATCTCAAACATGTTTAACATTTAAAGATTCAAACTTTATGAATGTTTCTTATAATTTATAATTTTGCATAATATAACACCAAAACATAAGAGATTTTGCCCATCTTGAATATGTTTAACATGTAAAGATTCAAACTTTATGTGATTTTCTTATAATTTTTAATTTTAAATAATGTAATATCAAAAATTAAATGGCTTTGCTCATCTTGAACATGTTTAACCTATAATACTCAAAATTTATGCCTATTTTTTAAATTTTTAAATTTTGAATAACATAACACCACTAGTTAAGTGGTTTTACTCATCTTGAACATGTTTAACATGTAAAAAATCAAACTTTATATGTATTTATTATAGTTTTGAATAACCTAACACCAAAACTTAAGTGATTTTGCTCATCTCAAACATGTTTGACATGTAAAGATTCAAACTTTATGTGTATTTTTTATAATTTTGAATTTTGAATAATGGAACACTAAATCTTGAGTGGTTTTGCTCACCTCAAACATGTTTAACATCTAAAGATTCAAAGTCTATGCACGTTTCTTATAATCTTGAATTTTGAATAATGTAACACCAAAGGTTAAGTAGTTTTGCTCATCTCGAACATGTTTAACATGCAAAGATTCAAACTTTATGTGTGCTTCTTATAATTTTGAATTTTGAATAACGTGACTGATTTAACAATTTTAGAAATATTGGTGTATTATTTCTAATTTAGTTAAGGGTTTGAGTAGTAAAATTAGTAAATAAATATGTAATAATTAAGCCATTGATTTCTAGAAATTTGATTGTGACTTTAACCATTTTAAAAATTATAATAAGCGGTAAAAATTAAGACTTAGTTGGGAACTATCTAATATAACTGAGATAGAGTTTGGAATTCAATGTGATAGACTGGGACACTATCATAATTTAGGATCTAGTCTTTGTTTTATGATTGGATAGGAGTGTTGAAACAAGACACTGGTGGCACCGATGTTGTAGTCCACCTTTGGCACTATTGTCTAGGAGACTTGAGCTTTTTGTGTTTTATTCACTATGTTTGTGTGACCCTACCTATGAAGTTTTGACTATTGGATGTCTATAGAATTGCCTATAAAGTAGAATTTGTCTTCAAACCCTAAACTCCTTTGTACTTTGACCAACTTTGAGAAAGAGGGGGGGTTGGTGTGTGTAAGATTCAATAAACATGTATCCACACCTATTATATGGGCATGCTGCCTACATACCAATACTCTAAAAAGGGATCAAACCATATATAGTTCTTCCAATTGATGTGTTTTATGCAATAGTGTGTATGAAGATGGAAAATGCCAAACTAAGTGTACTTGAGGTGGGTGGGGATTGGTGTAAGGATTTGTATAAGCTTGTAAGTGTATTGGTTGGTTATATGCAAAGAATAGGGAAGATTGCCTAAGTAGTCTTACTTGTATTCTTGTTTGCTTAGTGATAATTAATTGCCAACCCTCTCTAATTGATCTTTGAATGGGATTTTATAGGGATCTATTGGTCATAGGTTGAATGTGCTCGCATTAGGTCGACAAGGAAAAGGATGAGAAACTAGAAGGAACTGACTGTTGGGGATAAAAATGCACTTAGATAAGAGCATCAAAATAGGACACTAGTGACAATAGCACTATAGTCCATGTTGGGTGCTATTGTCTAAGTTGAGTTGGATTTATCATGGAGAGAGTTGTATGGTTGAATTAGGATTAGGTCTAGAAGGCTACGGTTGACTAAGAATCAATGAAAAGATGCTTATGAGGGTCATCAAAGTAAGTAAGAGGGACCTATGGGTTGGGTTTCATTAGCCACATTCAAGTTACCAATTTTCACATTTTATATGACTACAGTAACACCAAAAGTTAAGAATATTTGTAAGGCTTGAACATGTTTAACATTTAATGCTTCAAACGTTATGCACATTTAATATAAATTTGAATTTTGAATATCATAACACCAAAACATAAGTGATTTTAATCATCTCAAAAATGTTTAACATATAAAGATTCAAACTTTATGCACATTTCTTATAATACTAAAATTTGAATAATGTAACACTAAAAATTAAGCAGTTTTGCTCATCTCGAACATGTTTAAGATGTAAAGATTCAAAATTTATGTGCATTTCTTATAATTTTATATTTTGAATAATGTAATACCAAAACTTAAGTGGTTTAGCACATCTCAAACATGTTTAACATGTAAATATTCAAACTTTATGTGCATTTCTTATAATTTTAAATTTAGAACAACGTAACACCAAAAAGTTAAGCAGTTTTGCTCGTCTCGAACATGTTGAACATGTAAAGATTTAAACCTTATGCATGTTTCTTATAATTTTGAATTTTGAATAATGTGACACCAAAACTAAAATGGTTTTTCTCTTTTTGAAAATGTTTAACATGTAAAGATTCAACTTTATATGCATTTCATATAATTTTGAATTTTGAATAGTGTAACACCAAAACTTAAGCAATTTTGCTCGTTTTGAACATGTTTAACATGTAAAGATTCAAATTTTATGCATGTTTGTTATAATTTTGAATAATGTAACACCAAAATATAGGTGGTTTTTCTCATTTCACATATGTTTAACATGTAAAGATTCAAATTTTATACATATTTCTTATAAATTTGAATTTAGAATAATGTAACATCAAAACCTAAGTGGTTTTGCTCGTCTTAAACATATTGAACATGTAAAGATTCAAACTTTTTGCACATTTATTATGATTTTGAAATTTGAATAATGTAACACCAAAATTAAAGTGGTTTTCTTTGTCTCGAGCATGTTTACCATTTGAAGATTCAAACTTTATTGCATTTCTGGTAATTTAAAACTTTGAATAACGTAACACCAATACTTAAGCAGTTTTTGTTGTCTTGAACATGTTTAACATGTAAAGATTCAAACTTTATGTGTGTTTCTTATAAATTTTTATTTTGAATTATGTAACAAAAAAGCTTAAATAGTTTTGCTCATTTCAAAAATGTTTAATATGTAAAGATTCAAACTTTATGTGTATTTCTTATAATTTTGAATTTTGAATAATGTAACACCAAATCTTAAGAAATTTTGTTCATTTAAAACATGTTTAGCACGTAAAGATTCAAACCTTATGCACATTTTTTTATAATTTTAAATTTTAAATAATGTAACACTAAAACATAAGTAGTTTTCCTAATTTTACACATGTTTAACATGTAAAGATTCAAATCTTATCCATGTTTCTTATAATTTTGAATTTTGAATAACATAACATTAAAAGTTAAATGGTTTGGCTCATCTCTAACATGTTTAACAAATAAATTTTCAAACTTTATGTGCGTTTATTATTATTTTTAATTTTGAATAATGTAACACCAAAACCTAAGTGGTTTTGCCCATCACAAACATGTTTAACATTTAAAGATTCAAACTTTATGCATGTTTCATATAATTTTAAATTTTGAATAACATAACACCAAAAAGTAAGTGGTATTGCTCATCTCAAAAATGTTTAACATGTAAAGATTCAAACTTTAAGTGCATTTCTTAAATTTTTGACTTTTGAATAACATAACACTAGAAGTTAAGTGGTTTTTCTTGTCTCAAACATGTTTAACATGTAAAGATTTAATATTTATATGAATTTATTATAATTTTGAATAACCTACCACAAAAACAGAAGCAATTTTGCTCATCTCTAACATGTTTAACATGTAAAAAATCAAACTTAATGAATGTTTCTTATAATTTTGAATAATGCAGCACAAAAACTTAAGTGGTTGTGCTCATCTGGAACATGTTTTACATGTAAAGATTCAAACTTTATGCATGTTTCTTATAATTTTAAATTTTAAATAATGTAACATCAAAACCTAAGTGGTTTTGCTCATCTTGAACATGTTTAACATGTAAAGATTCAAACTTTATGTGTGATTCTTATAATTTTGAATTTTGAATAATGTAACACCAAAACCTAATTTGCTCTTTGTGAACATGTAAAGATTCAAAATTTATGTGTTTCATATAATTTTGAATTTTGAATAATGTAAGACCAAAACTTAAGCGATCTTGCTCATCTCAAACATGTTTAACATGTAAAGATTCAAACTTTATATGCGTTTATTATAATTTTGAATTTTGAATAACATAACATAGAAACTTAAGTGATTTTGCTCATCTCGAACATGTTTAACATGTAAAGCTTCAAATTTTATCACAATTGTTATAATTTTGAAATTTGAATAAGTAACATCAAAGCATAAGTGGTTTTGCTTGTCTTGAACATCTTCAACATGTAAAGATTCAAACTTTTTCTGCATTTCTTATAATTTTAAATTTTGAAAAATGTAACACAAAAACATAAGCAATTTTGCTCATTTTGAACATGTTTAACATGTATAGATTCAAAATTTATATATTTTTCTTATAATTTTGAATTTTGAATAATGTAACACCAAAACTTAAGTAGTTTTACTCATTTCAAACATGTTTACATGTAAAGATTCAAACTTTATGGGCATTTCACATAATTTTGTGTTTTGAATAATGTAACACCAAATGTAAGTGGTTATGCTCGTCTCAAACATGTTTAACATGTAAAGATTTAAACTTAATGCACATTTCATACAATTTTGCATTTTGAATAATGTAATACCAAAATATAAGTGATTTTTCTTATCTTAGACATATTTAACATGCAAAAATTCAATCTTTATGCGTATTTATTATAATTTTGAATTTTGAATAATGTAAGACAAAAACATAAGTAGTTTTGCTCATCTTGAACATGTTTAACATGTAAAGATTCAAACTTTATACACTTTTCTTACAATTTGGAATTTTAAATAATGAAACACAAAAACTTAAGAAGTTTTTCTTATGTCAAACATGTTTAACATATAAAGATTCAAACTTTATGTGTGTTTCTTATAATTTTAAATTTTGAATAACTAACACCAAACTCAAATAGTTTTTCTCATTTTGGTCATGTTTAACATGTAAATATTCAAACTTTAATTAGGTTTCTTATAATTTTGAATTAGAATAACGTAACACCAAAATTTAAGTAGTTTTGCTCATTTAGAACATGTTTAACATGTAAAGATTCAAACTTTACCTGCATTTCTTATAATTATGAGTTTTGAATAATATAACACCAAAACATAAGTGGTTTTTCTCATCTTGAACATTTTTAACATGAAAAGATTTAAACTTTCTACATCTTTCTTATAATTTTGCATAATGTAACTTCAAAACTTGTGGTTTTGCTTGTCTTGAAAATATTGAACATGTAAAGATTCAAACTTTATGTATGTTTCTTATAATTTTGAATTTGGAATAATGTAACACCAAAAGTTAAGTGGTTTATCTTGTCTTTAACATGTTTAACATGTAAATATTCAAACTTAATGTATGTTTCTAATAATTTTGAATTTTGAGTAACGCAAGACCAAAACATAAGTGGTTTTTCTCATCTTGAACATGTTTAACATGTTAAAATACAAACTTTATGAGCGTTTCTTATAATTTTGAATTTTGAATAATGTAACACCAAAACTTAAGAAGTTTTGCTCATGTTGAACATGTTTAACATGTGAATATTCAAACTGTATCCCCATTTCTTATAATTTTAAATTTTGAATAATGCAACACAGAAACAAAAGTTGTTTTGCTCATCTCAAACATATTTAACGTGCAAAAATTCAAACTTTATGTGTGTTTCTTATAATTTTGAATTTTAAATAATGTAACAGAAAAATATAAGTGGGTTTACTCTTCTCGAACATGTTTAACATTTAAAGATTTAACTTTATAGATGTTTCTTATTAGTTGTAATTTTGAATAACTTAACACCAAAACTTAAGTGATTTTTCTCTTCTTGAAAATGTTTTGCTCACTTGGAAAATGCTTAACATGTAAACATTTTAACTTTATGGTTTTGAATATTGAATAACGTAACACTAAAACTCAAGTAGTTTTTCTCATGTAAAATGTGTTTAACATGTAAAGTTTCAAAATTCATGCATGTTTCTTATAATTTTAAATTTTGAATAAAGTAACACGAAAATATAAATGGTTTTGCTCGTCTCAAACATGTCTATCATGTAAAGATTCAAATTTTATGTGTGTTTCTTATAATTTTAAATTTTGAATAATGTAACACCAAAACATAAGTGGTTTTGCTTATCTCAAACATGATTAACATGTAAAGATTCAATTTTTACGCATATTTCTTATAATTTTGAATAATGTAACACCAAAATTAAAGCAGCTTTTCTCATCTCAAACATGTAAAAATTTAAACTTTATGCATGTTACTTATAATTTTGAGTTTTGAATAACGTAACACCAAAAGTTAAGTAGTTTTTCTCATCTTCAACATGTTTAGCATGTAAAGATTTAATCTTTATGCGCGTTTATTATAATTTTGAAATTTGAATAATGTAACATTAAAAGTAAAGATGTTTTGCTTGTCTCGAACATGTTTAACATGTATATATTCAAAATTTATGCACGTTTCTTATAATTTTAAAGTTTAAATAACATAATACCAAACCTTAAGTGATTTTACTCATTTTTAACATGTTTAACATGTAAATATTCAAACTTTAAGCATTTTTTTAATAAATTTTCTATGTGTTTCTTATAATTTTGAATTTTGAATAACGTAACACCAAAAGGTAACAATTTTTGCTCATCTTAAACATGTTTAACATGTAATGATTCAAGTCTTATGCATAGTTCTTATATTTTTAAAGTTTGAGTAACATAACACCAAAACTTAAATGGTTTTGCTCATCTCGAACATGTCAACAAGTAAAGATTCAAACTCTATGCACCTTTATTATAAGTGTGAATTTTGAATAATGTAACACAAATACTTAAGCAATTTTGCTCATCTCGAACATGTTTAACATGTAAAGATTCAAACTTTATGCATATTTCTTATAATTTTGAATTTTAAATAATGTTAACACCAAAATTTAAGTGGTTTTCATCATCTCGAGCATGTTTGACATGTAAAAATTCAAACTTTATGTGTGCTTCTTATAATTTAAATTTTTTAATAATGTAACACTAAAACTTAAGTGGTTTTACTTGTCTTGAACATGTTTAACATGTAAAGATTCAAACTTTATGTGCATTTCTTATAATTTTTAATTTTGATTAACATAACAACACCAAAACTTAAGCAATTTTGGCCATTTCAAAAATGTTTAATATGTAAAGATTGAAACTTTATGTGTGTTTCTTATAATTTTGAATTTTGAATAATGTAACAACAAAACTTAAGTAGTTTTGCTTGTTTAGAACATGTTTAACATGTAGAGATTTAAACTTTATGCATTTTTTTTATAATTTTGAATTTTGAATAATGTAACACCAAAACTTAAGCATCTTTGCTATTTTTGATTTTTTAAAAATATAACATGAAAACTTAAATTGTTTTGCTCATCTCTAACATGTTTAACATATAAAGATTCTAACTTTATGTTTGTTTCTTATAATTTTACTTTTTTATAATGTAACACCAACATGTTTTACTCATCCCAAACATGTTTAACATTTAAAGATTCAAATTTATGCATGTTTCCTATAATTTTATTTTTTGAATAATGTAATACCAAAAGTTAAGTGGTATTTTTCATCTCAAAATGTTTAACATGTAAAGATTCAAACTTTATGTGCATTTCTTAACTTTTTGACTTTTGAATAACACAACACCAAAAGTTACGTGGTTTTGCTCATTTCGAACATTTTTAACATGTAAAGATTCAAAAGTTATGAGAATTTCTTATAGTTTTGAATAACCTAACACCAAAGCTTATGCATTTTTTCTCATCTTGAACATGTTTAACATGTAAAGATTAAAACTTTATGCATGTTTCTTATAATTTTGAATTTTGATAATGCAACTCAAAAATGTAAGCGGTTTTACTCATCTTGAACATGTTTAACATGTAAAGATTTAAACTTTATACATGTTTCTTATAATTTTGAATTATAAATAATGTAACACCAAAACTTAAGTGGTTTTCCTCATTTTTTACATGCAAAAATTCAGACTTTATATGCATTTCATATAATTTTGAATTTTGAATAATGTAACACCAAAACGTAAGAGGTTTTGCTCATCTCAAACATGTTTAACGCATAAAGATTCAAACTTTATGCGTGTTTCTTATAATTTTGAAATTTGAATAATGCAAGACCAAAACATAAGTGGTTTTTCTCATCTCAAAAATGTTTAACATGTAAAGATTTAAATTTTATGCATGTTCCTTATAATTTGAAATTTTTACTAACATAACAGCAAAACTTAATCGGTCTCACTCATCTTCAACATGTATGACATGTAAAGATTCAACTTTTAAGCACGTTTCTTATAATTTTGAAATTTGAATAACTTAACATGAAAACATAAGTCATTTTACTTGTCTTAAATGTCTTTAAAATGTAAAGATTCAAACTTTTTTTGTGTTTCTTATAATTGTAAATTTTGGATAACGTAACACAAAAACATATGAAATTTTGCTTGTTTCGAACATGTTTAACATGCATAGATTCAAAATTTATGCACATTTCATATAATTTAGAATTTTGAAATAATGTAACACCAAAAATTAAGTAGTTTTGCTCATTTCAAACATGTTTAACCTGTAAAAATTCAAACTTTATGGGCGTTTCATACAATTTTGAGTTTTGAATTATGTAACACCAAATGTAAGTGGTTTTTCTCATCTCAAACATGTTTAACATTTAAGGATTCAAACTTAATACATGTTTATTACAATTTTAAACTTTGAATAACGTAACACCAAAGCATAAGTAGTTTTTTGCATCTTAAACATGTTTAATATGAAAAGATTTAAAGTTTGTGCATGTTTATTATAATTTTAAATTTTGAATAATGTAACACCAAAACTTAAGTGGTTTTGCTCATCTTGGACATGTTTAACATGTAAATTTTTAATCTTTTTGCACATTTCTTATAATTTTGAATTTTAAATAATGTAAAACAAAAACTTAAATGGTTTTGTTCATCTCGCACATGTTTAATATGTAAATATGCATACTTTATGCATGTTTCTTATAATTTCAAATTTTAAATAATGTAACACCAAAACTTAAGAGCTTTTGCTCATCTTGAACATGTTTGACATATAAAGATTCAAATTTTATGCTCATTTCTTATAATTTTAAATTTTGAATAATTAACACCAAAACATAAATGATTTTACTTGTCCCAAACATGATTAACATATAAAGATTCAATCTTTATGTGTGTTTCTTATAATTTTGAATTTTGAATAACATAACACCCAAACTTAAGTGGTTTTACTTGTCTCAAACATGTTTAACATGTAAAGATTCAAAATTCATGCATGTTTCTTATAATTTTGAATTTTGAACAAGTTAACACCAAAACTTAAGTGATTTTGCTCGTCTTGAACATGTTTAACATGTAAAGATTCAAACTTTATGCATGGTTCTTGTAATTTTGAATTTTGAATAAGGTAACACCAAAACCTAAGCGATTTTGCTCATCTTGAACATGTTTAACATGTAAAGATTCAAACTTTATGCACATTTTTTTGTAATTTTGAATTTTGAATAATGTAACACCAAAACTTAAGCAGTTTTGCTCATCTCAAACATTTTTAACATGTAAAGATTCAAACTTTATGTGCATTTCCTATAATTTTGAATTTTGAATAATGTAACACCAAAACATAAGTGGTTTTGCTCATCTCAAACATGTTTAACATGTAAAGATTCAACTTTTATGCGCGTTTCTTATAATTTTGAATTTTGAATAACATAACACCAAAACTTAAGTGGTTTTACTCATTTCGAACATGTTTAACATGCAAAGATTCAAACTTTGTGTGTTTCTTATAATTTTCAATTTTCAATAACTTAACACCCAAACTTCAGTAGTTTTACTCATTTCAAACATGTTTAACATGTAAATAATCAAACTTCGTGCACATTTCTTATAATTTTGAGTTTTGAATAATGTAACACCAAAACTTAAATGCTTTTGCTCATTTTGAACATGTAAAGATTCAAACTTTATATGTATTTCTTATTGTTTTTAATAATGTAACACCAAAATATAAGTAGTTTTACTCATTTTGAACATGTTTAACATGTAAATATTCAAACATTATGGATATTTATTATAATTTTGAATAACGTAGAACCAAAACTTAAGTGGTTTTATTCGTTTTGAATATGTTTAATTTTTAAAGATTCAAACTTTATCAATGTTGCTTATAATTTGGAATACTAAATAACATAACATCAAAACATAAGCGCTTTTAATCATTTAGAACATGTTTTACATGTAAATATTCAAACTTAATGTGTGTTTAATATAATTTGGAATTTTTAATAATGTAACATCAAAACTTAAGCGATTTTGTCCATTTTGCACATGTTTAATATGTAAAGATTCAAACTTTATGTGCATTTCTTAGAATTTTGAGTTTTGAATAATGTAACACCAAAACCTAAGTAGTTTTGTTCATCTCAAATATGTTTAACTTATAAAGATTCAAACTTTATGCGCATTTCTTAAATTTATGAATTTTGAATAACATAACACTAAAAGTTAAGTGGTTTTCCTTATCTTGAACATGTTTAACATGTAAAAATTCAAACATTATGCACATTTCTTATAACTTTTAATAACCTAACACCAAAACTTAAGTGATTTTGGTTGTCTCAAATGTGTTTGACATCTAAAGTGTCAGATTCTATGTGTGTTTCTTATAATTATGAATAATGTAACACTAAACCTTAAGTTGTTTTGCTCGCCTCAAACATGTTTAACATCTAAAGATTCAAACTTTATGTGTGTTTCTTATAATTTTTAATTTTGAATAATGTAACACCAAAAGTTAAGTAATTTTACTCATCTTGAACATGTTTAACATGTAAAAACTCAAACTTTATGTGTGTTTCTTATAATTTTGAATTTGGAATAATGTGACACCAAAAGTTAAGAGGTTTTGCTCATCTCGATCATGTTTAACATGTAAAGATTTAAACGTTATGTTTTTTTTTATAATTTTGAATTTTGAATAACAGAACACCAAAACTATCAAGGGATGAAAAGGAGAATGCTGAGTGCGCGATGGAAATTTTGAACGCTGAGCACCCGCATGCGCGAGCGCGAGCTCATACCTTGAACCAGGTAGCCATTGATCCGGCAGATGGCGTGGCCGAGGTCTTTGCTGAGCGCGCGCCTCCACTTGGGAATGGGGAATGAATCTAGATAGTCCACTCTATTGCGGAAGGGGGCTCATCTCCAGGTATGAAAATAGCAAAAGGATCTCCTATTTTTGGTTCTGTCCTGGGATCAAAGGGAAGATCTTATGCGGATGTGGCTACTTATGAAGCTGAAATACAAGATGCAAAACATCAAGCTTCTGCTGGGAGATACTGCGTTTCACCAGTAAGTGTTTTAAATCCTGTCAGGGTTAATCTAGATCCTGAAACTATTGAAGCAATCTTTAATCGGGTAGATTATTTTTCAAAGTATGGGGCTATTTGTAGAATTCGTGGCTGCTGGCCTTCTCTAGCTAATCTACATGGCTGGATGTCCAATTCCTGGCTACCACTGATTGATGGAGATGTTGAAATATACCCTTGTGTTAAAGGTTTTTTTATAGCTTTATTCCAAATCCCTAAGGACAGGAAGACTATTCTGTCCAACAGTAATCTTTTATTGCAGGGTAAATACCCTCTTATGGCCAAACGGTGGCATAAGGATTTCAACCCTCTCACGAAAACCTTCAATAAGATCCATGTCTGGGTTCGGCTCCCTAATTTACCAATACATTTATGGCAAGAAGCGGTGTTTAAAACCATCGGTAATGCTATAGGGGAGTTTTTATTTGAGGATGATGAAACTAAGAGGATTTACCGCTCGACCTGTGCTCGCCTTATGGTTGAGGTGGATGTTTCTAAGGGCCTTCCTGAGGTGATTTGTCTGGATTCCCCAAGGGGTTCTTGGACGCAAATGTTAGATTTTGAAGGTTTACCTTTTCGATGCAGAAAGTGTCACCAGACGGGGCATGTTGCAGCCTGGTGTACTGCAGGGAAATCCAAACCCAGAAGCTCACCTTCTTGGTGGTCTGAAGTTGATCATGAACACTATTTTGCTAAACAACCTGATGAAGATTCGACTGATTCAGAGAATGAGAATGTAAAGAGTATCCATTCTGAATTGACGGATTAGGTGACTCTGCTGGAGACTGATCTTGTTGAAGGTACTATGGAGATTGGATTATGTGATCTCTCTGAACTGACTACTGAGGAGGTGGTGGTTCCTCCACCTTTTTTTAAGGTTTCTCCTAGGAACCAGAAGTTGGCTAGTTCTCATAAGGATTTTGCTAAGGTTTCGACGCCCCTTGGACTTCATGGATCATGGCCTTCTGAGGACTGGGTTGATGAGGCAACTAAGGTAGAGGATGGTTGGACAACAGTAAAGAGGAAGAAGTCTAAGCCTTTGGTCCCCCCTCTAGATATGAAACTTCGGTCTTGTAAATAATAATTTTATTGTTTGTCCAACACTAGTCTGTTGTTTTCAGATTCCTAGTTAATCTGGTCTTGCTTATGCAGGTTCCAGGCTATTTTGTATTCTGGAAGTGCTTAAGGTTTATCTCTCTTCTGATGTAAAGGGTTTCGGGGCCCCTTCAAAACCTGTTTTTACCTTAATCTAAAACATAACACCAAAACTAATTTATTTTTCTCATCTCAAACATGTTTAACATGTAAAGATTGAATCTTTATAGATGTTGTTTATAATTTTAAATTTTGAATAACTAACAACAAAACTTAAGTAATTTTGCTTGTCCCAAACATGTTCAACATATAAAGATTCAATCTTTATGTGCATTTCTTATAATTTTGAATAACATAACACCAAAACTTAAGTGGTTTTACTTGTCTCGAACATGTTTAACATGTAAATATTCAAACTTCAAGCACGTTTCTTCTAATTTTAAATTTTGAATAAGGTAACATGAAAACATAAGTGATTTTGCTCATCTTGAACATGTTTAACATGTAAGATTCAAACTTTATGCATGGTTCTTACAATTTTGAATAAGGTAACACCAAAACTTAAGTGATTTTCCTCGTCTCAAACATGTTTAACATGTAAAAATTCAAACTTTATGCACATTTTTTTATCATTTTGAATTTTGAATAACCTAACACCAAAACTTAAGTAGTTTTGCTCGTCTTGAACATGTTTAACATGTAAACATTCAAACTTTATGTGTGTTTCCTATAATTGTGAATAGTGTAACACCAAAACATAAGTGGTTTTGTTCATCTCAAACATGTTTAACATGCAAATATTCAAACTTTATGCACATTTCTTATAACTTTTAATTTTGAATAACATAACACAAAAACATAAGTGGTTTTACTCATTTCAAACATGTTTAACATGTAAAGATTCAAACTTTATGTGTGTTTTTTATAATTTTCAAGTTTTAATAACTTAACACCAAAACTTAAGTAGTTTTGCTCATTTCAAACATGTTTAACATGTAAAGATTCAAACATGCACATTTCTTAAAATTTTGAGTTTTGAATAACATAACACCAAAACTTAAGCTCTTTTGCTCATTTTAAACATGTAAAGATTCAAACTTTATACCTATTTCTTATAGTTTTTAATAATGTAACACCAATATATAAGTGGTTTTATTCATTTTAAACATGTTTAAAATGTAAATATTCAAACATTATACATATTTATTATAATTTTGAATAACGTAGAACCAAAACTTTAGTGGTTTTGCTCGTTTTCAATATGTTTAATTTGAAAAGATTCAAACTGTATCTGTGTTTCTTATAATCTAGAATTTTGTATAACATAACATCAAAACATAAACAATTTTGATCTTTTATAACGTGTTTTACATGTAAAGATTCAAACTTTGTGCATGATTCATATAATTTGGAATTTTTAATAACGAAACACCAAAACTTAAGTGATTTTACCCATTTTGCACATGTTTTAGATTAAGGTAAAAACAGGTTTTGAAGGGGCCCCGAAACCCTATACATCAAGGAGAAAGATCAACCATAAAGCACAGCTAAGTTTTTAAAAGAACCTGTTTCCAAAAAAATAACAAAACTAGGTTTTACAGGGACCTGTTACCATCAGATATGACTAGATAAAACTGTTGTCTAAACACTGATCTAGAAGTTAACATACAGGATTAGCAACCTGAACAACCTCCTAGACCAGTACCTAGTAAACCAGTAAAGCAACCAGTTTACTAACCCCATAAAACCAGTCAACAAAAGGGAACATTAGGTATTCCTTTTGAATTGAGTTTTTTTTTTACACAACCGAAGATTCATATCTAGAGGGGGGACCAAAGGCTTAGACTTCTTCCTCTTAACAGCTGTCCATCTATCCTCTAACTTTGCTGCCTCGGCATCCCAAACCTCAGAAGACAAAGATCCTTGGAACCCGGAGGGCACAGAAGCCGCAACAAATTCCTTGGGAGACCCAGACAAAGTCTGGCTCTTTGGAGGATCCTCTGAAATAGGGGAAGAGACCACCACTTCCACCTCTGGCTCAGAAAGATCATTAACTGCAGCCTCAGCAGGAGCTTTAATAGAATGTTTCACTAAATAATCCTCCTCCACCACCGGCTTGGAGTGAATACTTTCCTCAGTCTCAGAATCAGAATCAGTCGGAGCTTCCATGTGAGCTTCCATTTCGCATATGTTTAACATGTAAAGATTCAAACTTTATGTGTATTTCTTAAAATTTTGAGTTTTAAATAATATAACACCAAACCCTAAGCAATTTTGCTTGTCTTGAATATGTTTAACTTATAAAGATTCAAACTTTATGCTTATTTCTTAAATTTATGAATTTTGAATAATATAACACTAAAAGTTAAGTGGTTTTGCTTATCTCAAACATGTTTAAAATGTAAAAATTTAAACATTATGCACATTTTTTATAACTTTGAATAACCTAACATAAAAACTTAAGTGATTTTGCTCGTCTCAAACATGTTTGACATGTAAAGAGTCAAATTTTATACACGTTCCTTATAATTTTGAGTTTTGAATAATGTAACACCAAAAGTTAAGTAGTTTTACTCATCTCGAACATGTTTCACATGTAAAAATTCAAACTTTATATGTGCTTCTTATAATTTTGAATTTTGAATGACATAACACCAAAATTTAAGAAGTTTTGCTCATCTTGATCATGTTTAACATATAAAGATTTAAACGTTATGTACATTTCTTATAATTTTGAATTTTGAATAACATAACACCAAAATAAGTGGTTTTGCTCATCTCAAACATGTTTAACATGTAAAGATTCAAATTTTATGCATGTTGTTTATAATTTTCAATTTTTAATTTTCAATTTTGAATAACGTAACACCAAAACATAAGCAATTTTGCTCATCTTGAACATGTTTAACATGTAAAAATTCAAACTTTATGCATTTTTTTACAATTTTGAATAACATAACACCAAAAATTAAGTGGTTTAGCTCATCTTGAACATATTTAACATGTAAAGATTCAAAGTTTATGTGAATATCTTATAATTTAGAATTTTGAATAATGTAACACCAGACGTTAAGTGGTTTTTCTCATCTCAAACATGTTTAACATGTAAAGATTCAAACTTTATGGGCATTTCTTATAATTTTGAATTTTGAATAATGTAACACCAAAACTAAAATGCTTTTGCTCTTTTTGAACATGTTTAACATGCAAAGATTTAATCTTTATCTTAGTTTCATATAATTTTGAATTTTTAAAAATGTAACACCAAAACTTAAATAGTTTTTCTCGTTTTGAATATGTTTAACATGTAAAGATTCAAACTTTATGCACCTTTCTTATAATTTTGAGTAATGTAACATGAAAACTTAAGCAGTTTCACTCATTTCACACATGTTTAACATATAAAGATTCAAACTTTATCCATGTTTCTTATGATTTTGAATTTTGAATAATGTAACATGAAAACATAATTGGTTTTGCTCATCTCCAACATGTTTAACATGTGCAGATTCAAATTTTATGTTTGTTTCTTATAATTTTGAATTTTGAATAATGTAACACCAAAACCTATGGTTGTGCTCATCTTAAATGTGTTTAATAAGTAAAGGTTTAATCTTTATGCATATTTATTATAATTTTGAATTTTGAATAACATAGCACCAAAACATAAGCAGTTTTGATTGTGTCGAACATGTTTAACATGTAAAGATTCAAACTTTATGTACGTTACTTAAATTTTTAAATTTTGAATAACATAACATCAAAAGTTAAGAGGTTTTGCTCATGTCGAACATGTTTAACATGTAAAGATTTGAACTTCATGCACATTTCTTATAATTTTGAAATTTGAATAATGTAACATGAAAACATAAGTGGTTTTGCTTGTCTTGAATGTCTTTAACATGTAATGATTCAAACTTTTTTTGTGTCTCTTATAATTATGAATTTTGGATAATGTAACATAAAAACATAAGCAATTTTGCTTGTTTTAAACAAGTTTAACATGTATAGATTCAAAATTTATGTACGTTTCATATAATTTAGAATTTTGAAATAATGTGACACCAAAACTTAAGTAGTTTTGCTCATTTTGAACATGTTTAACATGTAAAGATTCAAACTTTAAGGGCATTTCATATAATTTTGAGTTTTGAATTGTGTAACACCAAATGTAAGTGGTTGTAATCATCTCGAACATGTTTAACATGTAAATATTCAAACTTAATACATGTTTCTTACAATTTTGAACTTTGAATAATGTAACACCAAAACATAAGTGATTGTTTGTGTCTTGAACATGCTTAATATGAAAAGATTTAAACTTTTTCCATGTTTCTTATAATTTTGAGTTTTGAATAATGTAACACCAAAACTTAAGTGGTTTGGCTCGTCTTGGTCATGTTTAACATGTAAATTTTCAATCTTTCTACCAATTTCTTATAATTTTGTATTTTCAACAATGTAAGACCAAAACTTATATGGTTTTGATCATCTCGCACATGTTTAACATGTAAATATTCAAAATTTTGCATGTTTCTTATAATTTGGAATCTTTAATAATGTAACACCAAAACATAAGAGGTTGTGCTCATCTTGAATAGGTTTGACATATAAAGATTCAAATTTTATGCACATTTCATATAATTTTAAATTTTGAATAACTAACACCAAAACTTAAGTGATTTTGTTTGTCCCAAACATGTTTAACATATAAAGATTCAATCTTTATGTGTGTTTCTTATAATATTGAATTTTGAATAACATAACACCAAAACATAAGTGGTTTTAATTGTCTCAAACATGTTTAACATGTAAAGGTTAAACTTCATGTACGTTTCTTATAATTTTGAATTTAAAAAAAGGTAACACCAAAACTTAAGTGATTTTTCTCATCTTGAACATGTTTAACATGTAAAGATTCAAACTTTATGGATGGTTCTTATAATTTTTAATTTTGAATAAGGTAACACCAAAACCAAAGCAATTTTACTCATCTAGAACATGTTTCACATGTAAAAATTCAAACTTTATGCACATTTTTTATAATTTTGAATTTTGAATAAAGTAACACGAAAACTTAAGCAATTTTTCTCATCTTGAACATGTTTAACATGTAAAGATTTAAACTTTATGTGTGTTTCCTATAGTTTTGAATTTTGAATAATGTAACACCAAAATATAAGTGGTTTTGCTTGTCTCAAACATGTTTAACATCTAAAGATTGAAACTTTATGCATGTTTCTTATAATTTTAAATTTTGAATAGCATAACACCAAAACTTAAGTGGTTTTACTCATTTTGAACATATTTAACATGTAAAGATTCAAACTTTATGTGTGTTTCTAATAAGTTTCAATTTTCAATAACTTAACACCAAAACTTAAGTAGTTTTGCTCATTTCAAACATGTTTATCATGTAAATATTCAAATTTCATGCACATTTCTTATAATTTTGAGTTTTGAATAATGTAACACCAAAACTTAAACGCTTTTGCTCATTTTGAACATGTAAAGATTCAAACTTTATACACATTTCTTATAATTTTTAATAATGTAACACCAAAATATAAGTGGTTTTACTCATTTTGAACATGTTTAAAATGTAAATATTCAAACATTATGCATATTTCTTATAATTTTGAATAACGTAGAACCAAAACTTAAGTGGTTTCACTCATTTTGAATATTCCTAATTTTTTAAAGATTCAAACTTTATATGTGTTACTTATAATTTGGAATTTTGAATAACATAACATCAAAACATAAGCGGTTTTGATCATTTAGAACATGTTTTACATGTAAATATTCAAACTTTATGTGTGTTTCATATAATTTGGAATTTTTAATAACGTAACACTAAAACTTAAGCAATTTTGTCCATTTCACACATGTTTAACATGTAAGATTCAAACTATATGCGCATTTCCTAGAATTTGTGTTTTGAATAATGTAACACTAAAACCTAAGTGGTTTTGCTTATCTTAAATATGTTTAACTTGTAAAGATTCAAACTTTATGTGCATTTCTTAAATTTATGAGTTTTGAATAACATAACACTAAAAGTTAAGTGGTTTTGCTTATCTCGAACATGTTTAATATGTAAAAATTCAAACATTATGCACATTTCTTATAACTTTGATTAACCTAACACCAAAACTTAAGTGATTTTGCTTGTCTCAAACATGTTTGACATGTAAATAGTCAAATTTTATATGTGTTTCTTATAATTTTGAATAATGTAACACTAAACCTTAAGTTGTTTTGCTCACCTCGAACATGTTTAACATCTAAAGATTTAAACTTTATGTGGGTTTCTTATAATTTTGAATAAAGTAACACCAAAGCCAAGCAATTTTTCTCATCTCAAACATGTTTAACATGTAAAAAATCAAAATTTATGTGTGTTTCTTATAATTTTGAATTTTAAATAATGTGACACTAAAAGTTAAGAAGTTTTGCTCATCTCGATGATGTTTAACATGCAAAGATTTAAATGTTATGTACATTTCTTATAATTTTGAATAACATAACACCAAAACTAAGTTGTTTTGCTCATCTCAAACATGTTTATCATGTAAAGATTCAAACTTTATTAATGTTTTTTATAATTTTGAATTGTGAATAATGTAACACCAAAACATAAGTAATTTTACTCATCTCAAACATGCTTAACATGTAAAAATTCAAAATTTATGCATATTTTTTCTAATTTTGAATTTTGAATAACATAACACCAAAATTTAAGTGTTTAGCCCATCTTGAACACATTTAACATATAACGATTCAAACTTTATGTGCATTTATTATAATTTTGAATAATGTAAAACCAAAAGTTAAGCGGTTTTGCTCATCTCGAACATGTTTACCATGTAAAGATTCAAACTTTATGGACATTTCTTATAATTTTGAATTTTGAATAATGTAACATCAAAACTAAAATGGTTTTACTCTTTTTGAACATGTTTAACATGTAAAGATTCAAAATTTATCTTAGTTTCGTATAATTTTAAATAACATAACACCAAAACTTAAATAGTTTTGCTCATTTTGAACATGTTTAACATGTAAACGTTCAAACTTTATGCATGTTTCTTATAATTTTGAATAATGTAACACCAAAATTTAAGGGGTTTCACTTGTTTCACACATGTTTAACATATAAAGATTCAAACTTAATCCATGTTTCGTATAATTATGAATTTTGAATAACGTAACATGAAAACTTAAGTGGTTTTGCTTGTCTCCAATATGTTTAACATCTACAGATTCATATTGTATGTGTGATTTTGCTCATCTTAAATGTGTTTAACAAGTAAAGATTTAAGCTTTATGTATATTTCTTATAATTTTGAATTTTAAATAACATAACACCAAAACTTGAGTGGTTTTGATTGTGTCGAACATGTTTAACATGTAAAGATTCAAACTTTATGTGCATTACTTAAATTTTTGAATTTTGAATAACATAACATCAAAAGTTAAGTGGTTTTTCTCATGTTGAACATGTTTAACATGTAAAGATTCAAAGTTTATACATATTTCTTATAATTTAGAGTAACCTAACACCAAAATTTAAGTAGTTTTGCTAGTCTCGCACATATTTAACATGTAAAGATTCAAATTTTATGCATGTTTCTTATAATTTTTAATTTTTAATAATGTAACACTAAAACATAAGTAGTTTTGTTCATCTTGAACATGCTTAACATGTAAAAATTCAAACATTATTTGTGTTTATTATAATTTTTAATTTTTGAATAACATAACACCAAAACTTAAGCAGTTTTGCTCATCTTGAACATGTTTAAAATGTAAATATTCAAACTTCATATCCATGTATTATAATTTTTGGATTTTGAATAATGTAACACGTAAACTTAAGTGATTTTGCTCATCTCACACATGTTTAACATGTAAAGATTCAAAATTTATTTGTGTTTCTTATTATTTTGAGTTTTAAACAATGTAATACCAAAACATAAGTGGTTATACTCATCTCGAACATCTTTAACATGTAAATATTCAAACTTTATGCATGTTTCTTATAATTTTGAATAATGTAACACCAAAATTTAAGCAATTTTTCTCATCTAGATCATGCTTAACATGTAAATATTCAAAATCTATGTGCATTTATTATAATTTGGAATTTTGAATAACGTAACACCAAAACATAAGCGATTTTGCTTGTCTCAAACATGTTTAACATGTAAATATTCAAACTTTATGCATGTTTCTTATAATTTTGAAATTTGAATAATGTTACACCAAAACATAAGTGGTTTTACTCATCTCGAACATATTTAACAAGTAAAAGTTTAAATTTTATGCACATTTCTTATAATTTTATACTTTGAATAATGTAACACAAAAACTTAGGTAGTTTTGATCATTTCAAATATGTTTAGCATGTAAAGATTCAAACTTTATACATGTTTCTTATAGTTTTGAATTTTTAATGGTGTAACACCAAAACATAAGTGGTTTTGCTCATCTCTAATATGTTTAACATGTAAAGATTCAAACTTTATGCATGTTTCTTATAATTTTGAATTTTCAATAACATAACACCAAATCATTAGCAGCTTTGCTCATTTTTAACATGTTTACCATGAAAAGATTTAAAATTTAAGTATGTTTCTTATAATTTTGAATTTTACATAATGTAACACCAAAACATAAGGTGTTTTGCTCATCTTGAACATGTTTAACATATAAAAATTCAAACTTTGTGTGTTTTTTGTAATTTTAAATTTTAAATAATGTAACACCAAAACCTAAATGGTTATGCTCATCTTGAACATGTTTAACATGTAAATATTCAATTTTTATGCACATTTCTTATCATTTTGAATCTTGAATAATGTAACACCAACACTTATGTGGATTTCCTCATCTCAAACATGTTTAACATGCAAAGATACAAATTTTATCAGTGTTTCTTATAATTTTGAATTTTAAATAATGTAACACCAAAACATAAGCAGTTTCACTCATGCTGAACATGTTTAACATATAAATATTCAAACTTTATGCATGTTTCTTATAATTTTAAATTTTGAATAATGTAACACTATAATATAAGCTATGTTGCTCATCTCAAACATATTTAACAAGTAAAGATTTAAACTTTATGTGTGTTTCTTATAATTTTGAATTTTGAATAACGTAACATCGTAATATACATGGGTTTATTCTACTTGAACATGTTTAGAATCTAAAGATTTAAACTTTATGCATGTTTCTTATTAATTATAATTTTTACTAATGTATCACCAAAACTTAAATGGTTTTTCTCATCACGAACATGTTTTGATCACCTCAAACATGTTCAATATGTAAAGATTCAAACTTTATGCACATTTCTTATAGTTTTAAATATTGAATAATGTAACACTAAAACTTAAGTAGTTTTCCTTGTCTCAAACATGTTTAACATGTAAAAATTTAAACTTTGTGTGTGTTTCATATAATTTTAAATTTTCAATAACATAAGACCAAAACATAACCAGTTTTACTCATCTTGAAAATGTTTATAATGTAAAGATTCAAATTTTATATGTGTTTCTTATAATTTTAAATTTTAAACAATGTAACACAAAAACTTAAGCGGTTTTATTCATCTTGACCATGTTTAACATGTAAAGATTCAAACTTTATGTAGATTTCTTATAATTTTAAATTTTGAATAGTGTAACACCAAAATTTATCTGATTTTTCTTGTCTCAAACATATTTAACATGTGAAAACTCAAACATTATACATGCTTCTTATAATTTTGAATTTTGAATATTGTAACACCAAAAGTTAAGCAATTTTGCTCATCTCGAACATGTTTAACATGTAATGTTTCAAACTTTATGTGTGTTTCTTATAGTATTGAGTTTGGAATAATGTAACATAAAAAGTTAAGTGGTTTTTCTCATCTCCAACATTATTAACATGTAAATATTCAAACATTATGCACGTTTCTTATAAATTTGAATTTTGAAAAATATAACACCAAAAGTTAAGTAATTTTACTTGTGTCGAATGTATTTAACATGTAAAGATTCAAACCTTTTGTGTGTTTCTTATAATTTTGATTGTTTGAATAACATAACACTAAAACTTAAGTGGTTTTGCTCATCTCAAACATGTTTAACACTTAAATATTCAAACTTTATGTGTGTTTCTTATAAATTTGAATATTGAATAATGTAATACTAAAACTTTAATGGTTTTACTCATCTCAAACATATTTAATAGTAAAGACTCAAACTTTATTTGTGTTTCTTATAATTTTTAATTTTGAATAATCTAACACCAAAACATAAGTGCTTTTGCTCATCTTGAACATGCTTAACATGTAAAGATTCAAATTTTATGTGTGTTTCTTATAATTTTGAATAGCGTAACACCAAGACATAAGTGGTTTTGATAATCTTGAACATGGTTAACATGTAAAGATTTGAATTTTATGTTCTTTTATTATATTAGTAAATTTTAAATAATGTAACAAAAAAAATTAAGTGATTTTGCTCATCTTGAACATGTTTAACATGTAAAAATTCAAACTTTATATGTGTTTTTTATAATTTTAAATAATGTAACATCAAAAGTTCAGAAGTTTTGCTCATCTTGAATATGTTTAGCATGTAAAGATTCAAACTTTATGCACGTTACATATATTTTAAAGTTTGAATAACATAACACTAAAACTTGAGTGGTTTTACTCATCTCAAACATGTTTAACATGTAAAGATTCAAACTTTATTTGTATTTTTTATAAATTTGAATTTTGAATAATGTAACACAAAAACTTATGCAATTTTGCTCATCTTAAACATTTTTAATATGTAAAGATTCAAATTTTTTTGCATGTTTTTTATAATTTTGAATAATTTAACAACAAAACTTTAGTGATTTTGCTCGTCTTAAACAAGTTTAACATGTAAAGATTCAAACTTTATGCAAGTTTATTATAATTTGGAATTTTGAATAAATTAATATCACAACTTTAAGTGATTTTCCTCATCTCAAGCATGTTTAACATGTAGAGATTCAAACTCTTTGGGAATTTCTTATAATTTTCAAATTTGAATAATGTAACACCAAAATATAAATGATTTTTCTCATCTCAAACATCTTTAACATGTAAAGATTCAAAAATTATGTGTGTTTCTTATAATTTTAAATTTTGAATAGTCTAACACCAAAACTTAAGTGGTTTTGCTAGTCTTGAACATGTTTAATAGGTAAATATTCAAACTTTATGCCCATTACTTATAATTTTTAATTTTGAGTAACTTAACACCAAAAGTTAAGCAGATTGCTCATTTGGAACATGTTTAATATGTAAAGATTCAAACTTTATGCACGTTTCTTATAAATTGGAATTTTGAATAATGTAACACAAAAACTTAAGCAATTTTGCTCACCTCGAACATGTTTACCATATAAAGATTCAAAACTTTATGCATGTTTCTTGTAATTTTGAATTTTCAATAATGTTAACACCAAAATTTAAGTGGTTTTGCTCATTTTGAACATGTTTAACATGTAAAAATTCAAACATTATGTACATGTCTTATTAGTTTTAATTTTGAATAATGTAACACCAAAAGTTATGAAGTTTTTCTCATTTTAATCATGTTTAAGATGTAAAGATTCAAATCTTATGCAAGTTTTAGATTATGGAAAAAGCAAGTTTTGAAGGGGCCCTGAAACCCTAGTACAAGGAAAGAAAGAAAGATCATCCAAAACCACAGGCAAAGCCTAAAAACTACAACAAGGAAGTAGCAAAAATAGGTTTTTAATGGACCTGAAACCACCAAAAAGACTACCGGTCAAAACCCAGATTTAACAGAGATCTAGTTACACCAAAGGTAAAGGATTTCAAAAAGAAAACAAAGAACAGGACCAGTTTCATAACCAACAAGAGTAACCAGATTATTCATCCAGTTCCAATATCATTTTCATGGTTTCTTTTCCTTTCATAACAGTATCCTAGGTAGTGGTTGCTGCCAGCATGGCTCCTTTTTGTGTAACCATCTTTCTTGAACTTTGTCTCATCCTTTTGCTAGGTCCCTCTAAGGCTTTGGTCTCCTCATTGGCTCTTTTACCAATATTGACAGCAGCAACACAAATATTGGACGTAACTTCTTCCATTTTCATTCTGTTGTCCTTAATAAGTTCCCAGAGGTTATTCTCATAGGCTTTGAGCTTGACTGGGATCTCTCTTATCTGATTTTCCATATTGTTAATTTTGTTCCATACAGCTTTCAGGGTATCTTCCATAGTTCCCATTTTTCTTTTGATATCCATAATCTCCCTACACGTCCAAGAATCAAATTGGGAAGATGCCTCTGCTTTGCAGTTTACCCAAGTCATTGGTGTGTGTGTTTCATCATTCTATTTTTTCCCTCTCCATTCCTCAAAATTTTTATTGGGATTGTTCTTGGCTTCTTCAAAAATATCCTCTCGACCCTTTTGTTCCCGTTCTTCAATTCCAGTTTGAATTTCCATGTCCATATCTTGATTATCATCTTGACCTATAGTTTTCTTTTCATTCTTTGAAGCTGGGTCCTCAACAGGGCCATCCTGGACAAATTCATCCTCCGACACTTTTTGATTTTCCTCCGTATCTTCAGTTCTGTTTGCAGACTCCTCCTCTGTGTTGACATCATCTTTTTCGTTCTTCTCAGGAAATTCTTCCTCCTCATTAGAGTTTTTATCCCAGCTTTCAGTTCCTTCTTCTTCCTCCAAGTTTTCCTCCCTGGGTTTTTCAATTCTCTCCTGTTTCGTATCTTCTTCTACATTCTACTTTTTAGCACTAGAGAGCTTGATTTTGCCTTTCCCATTTACACTTTCACTCTTTCTGTTCCCTAACTCCTTGTTTTTCCCTTGTTTGGGGTGCTTTACCATTGCATTATTCTTGCAATAGCCTTCGATTAGCAGAATAAGGCCTTCATGTAGGATAGGGTGCGTTTCCTTTTTCTTATGAGCATATAAACTTTGGACCAAGGAGAAGCAAAGATAAAAGGGAAAAGACAAACTAACCTTGTGCCTGAAATGGTTGAGGAAGACAAAGTGGAATTTGTGCACTCGCTTACTTATTCTGTCCAAGATGAAATACTCCCTTATGCAGCTTAAGACATCCCTCCATATCCCTTTAATCTGATCCAATTCATAGAAATCCCCATTCTTGACCAGCTTCTGCTTTTCCTCATCCATTTTGGGGAACTTACAAAAGGCCTCATTCGAAATGCTTGTCTACTTGGAGAATTTAAGTCCATCTATAGGCAGCCCTATAATCTCAGCTATTAAATCCTCTGTTAAGTTCACAGTGATACCATGCAAGGTGACCCTTTCATCAGTCCAATTTTTGAAAAAAGCCATAGTGATATGCGGTTTTGACCCATGGAGTCTTTCCATATAGCTTGCAACTTTTCCTTTCTGCAGAATTCTCCAGACTTCTTGTTTCTCTTTCCATTCATCACAGCTCTTGGGTTCCTGTTTTCGGGGTTCTCCCTTCCTTTCACGTGCCATTCTCATTTTCTTTGAAACCTAGTTGCTATGGTCTTTACAATGATCCCGCCTACTGCCAAATTGATTGGAAATTCAGCTTTGTTTGTGCTTATTCAGGATCCACTTCTCACTCTTGAGGGCCTTCCTCTTTAATGATTGTTGTCCTTTCCCCACACTACCACTCCTCTTACTCATTGTATTTCTATTACACTCCAATCTTTCCTTCCTTTGCATGGGTTGCATCATGAAGAATGAACGCCCTCAAATCCACGTTCTTTTCTAATGTTTCATGCCACCTCACTATTTGACCTGCCCGGACAGCACAATTAGCTAGCTAATCTGCAACACCATTGGCTTCACGAAATGTGTGGGTTATAATCACTTCTTCAAAAAAAATTATTAATGTTTTCATCTCCATTACCTTATCCTCTATGGTCCAAGACACAGTATTTTTATTGTTAAGAATATTTATAATATTCAATGAGTCCCCTTCAAGCCACAATTTGGGATATCCCGAGTCCACAGCTATTTTCAGAGTCTGGAGGGCAGCTGTAGCTTCGGTAATGTGGCAACTCAATTTACCAATGGGGATTGCAATAGCATCAATTACCTTTCCCATATGGTTTCTCAAAACACCACCACAACCTGCATTCCCCGGGTTCCCTTTGGCAGCACCATCAAAGTTTCCTTTAATCCATCCTTGAGGGGGAACATTCCAAGTAACTCCTGATCTGGGATTATCAGGTTTACCAATAGGATTATCCATCCTTAAGGGATTATCCACTTGGAATGTTGAGCTTGGATTCTTTTGAGATAAAAAATTCTCCTTTAAAGCTCTGATGATGTTTTGTCCTACCACCCATCCAAGAAGTTCTTTATTTCTAAAGATTCAATTATTTCTTTCCTTCCATATTCCCCACCAAATATGGGGAAGAGTAAGTTTCCATAAAAAAAGAACTTCGGGATTCTTTGAGGGGCAGTACCAACTTTTGAGAGATAATTCCACGTTTTTGTGGTGAATCCATGTAATACCCCACAAATTGAGAATCTCCTTCCAAACTAGCTGAGAGAAGGAACAATTCACAAACAGATGATCTCTATCTTCAAGGTCTTTTTTACAAAGAATACATCTATTTACAATATTAATTCTGCGTTTTTGTACATTATCCAAAGTTAATATTTTGTTTTGGAGCAGGGTCCAGAAAAAGAATTTGATTTTAGGAATGAGCCCCTTAATCCAAGCTCTCATCCATAATGGTTTGCTACCATTTCCCTTAGAAGTGAAAATGGAAGAAACTTTAAACTGTCCACTTGGCTCATTGTGCCAAACAATTTTATCTTCATGGTTAGAATATAGAGATATAGCATTTAGGGATAATTGAATATCCTTGAGATCTTGATCATAGTCAGTGAGGTTTACCCAAGAGTTGTTCTACCAGTATTGGTTAACCATTATTCCCACTCTTTGCTTACATCTATCTATAACATCTTTGTCTTGGATTTCTTCCTGTAACGGTTTTCCTCTTAACCAAATATCTTCCCAGAACTTCACCTTTTTACCATTGCCAACTTTCCATGATCTTCCTTCTTCTAGAACATGTTTTGTTCCTTGGACTACCCCCCATATGGCAGAAGGATGAGAAATGTCCGGTGTAGTAAAGAATTCATGGAGTGACTTTGCCTTGAATAAGTACTTGTGCTTCCATATTTTACTCCATTCCTTATTTTCCTGATAAACCCTCCACCCCTGTTTAGCTAAGAGGGCTGTGTTCATACTTCTAATTTTCCTTATACCAAGTCCACCATCCCTGACAGGTTTACAAATGTTATCCCAAGCTACAAGAGGCATTCTCCTTTTCTCCTCAGTACCTGACCAAAGAAAGTTTCTCTGGATTTTTTCTATAGCTTCAGCAAATTTAGTGGGGATTTTGAAAAGACTTAAAGCATACGTAGGTATGCTTTGAAGACTTGCTTTGAGGAGTGTGAGCTTACCACCTTGGCTTAGAAGACTACCTTTCCATCCCACCAATTTCTTACTAAATTTGTTAATAAGTCCTTCCCAAAAAGCTTCAGGAGCTTTCGACCCTAAAGGGAGACCAAGGTAAGAGGAGGGAAAAGAACCTATGGAGCATTCTAGGATTCTTGCTATTTTGTTATATCTGTAATCTAGGGTATTAGTAAAGAATACTGCACTTTTGTTCTAGGTAATCTGCTGTCCAGAGGCAGAGGAATACAGATTTATAGCTTCCTTTAGAATTCTAGCTTCTGTGACTTCAGACTGTCCCATGAAAATAGTATCATCCACAAATTGACCATGGGAACATATTAAAGGATGCAAAGAGGGTTTCAGGCATTTAAATAAACCTCTACAAACTAAGTCCCCTAGGTATCACCCCATACTATCAGCCATGATAATAAATAGAATAGGGGAGATAGGATCCCCCTGTCTTAATCCCCTAGACGGTTTTAAAAAATGAGACAAACTCCTATTTACCAACACAGCTATAGAAGTTGTAGATATCAGCTATTTGATAATATCAACCACTCTTTGTTCAAAGCTAAAATCAATAAGGCTATTTGAAAGGAATAGCCAATCCACCCTGTCGTATGCTTTAGCTATATCCACTTTCATTAGGAACCCCTTTGTGTTTGAGCTGAACAGTGAGTGAATATTCTCATGCGTCGTTATAACAGAGTTGAGGATTTGTCTGCCTAGAATGAATCCATTTTGCTGATCAGCTATTAACGAAGGGATCACGTGAATTAGTCTGGTCGTTAGAACTTTGGAAATTATCTTATAGGAGTTGCACAAGCTGATCGGTTTGAACTAATCAGGGCATTCAACTCCAGCCTTCTTTGGGATAAGGCACAGAAAAGTGGCATTAACTTCCTTCAGCATCTGTTTAGCTCCAAAAAACTCCTTCACCGCATTGCTGACATCCTTACCTATAAGTTTTCAGAGCTTTTGAAAGAAAAACATGGGGAAACCATCTAGTCCAGGTACTTTTTCTCCTCCTAAAGATCTAACAGCTTTGAAGATTTCCTCCTCCTTAGGAATAGAACATAACATATTATTTTGCTCCTTCGAGACCAATGGAGGAATCACTCGTAGGATATCAGCCTGGCTTTTCAAGTTGATGTTTTTGTCAGCCTTCATCAGGGAAGAGAAAAATGAGATCATTTCCTCCTTTATTTCCTTTTCCTCTGTTATCTTCTGATCTCCTTTTTTCAAGTGATGAATATATGTTTTCGCTCTGTGTTTCAAAGTGGAAAGATGGAAAAACTTAGTATTTTTATCTCCTTCTTTCAACCATTGCACCCTAGATCTTTGCCTCTAAAAGGTTTCCTCCTTAGATATAATGTCTTGATATTGTACCAATTGTTCACTTTCTTCTCTTTGGGATTCTGAGGTATATCCATTTTGCTGAATTTTTTCCTGAATTTTACTAATATCCTCCTTGATGGTCTTCTTTTTCTCAAAAATATTTCCAAAATAGTCCTTATTCTATTTCTTTACTTCCTTTTTAACATTCTTGAGTTTGGAGGCAACTCTGAAGAGAGTTGTTCCCTCAATAGGTATATTCCACCATTCTTTTATTTTGCTTTCGAACTGTGGATGCTGCATCCACATCTTTTCAAATATGAATGGATGATTCTTTTTATGGTTCAATTTGACCGCTGTGAGGATAAGAGGGAAATGATTTGAGCCTATTCTATGGCATGCTTCCAACTTACAAGTATAGTCTTTTATCCAGTCTGGGGAAATGAGAGCCCTATCAAGATTGGCCTGTATACATTCCTTGTCCAGTCTCTTATTGCTCCAGGTATACTAAATTCCTTGCAGCTCCACATCCATTAAACCTTCTTTACTTATAAACTCCATGAGCTCAAATCTCCCTTCAATTTGAATAGTGTTACCACCCATTTTCTCATAATCATAGAGAGGAACATTAAAGTCTCCCATTATAATCCAATGCCCACAGTAATCTTTGCTTCTGAGTTTTGAGAGAGTTTCCCATACCTTTTTCCTTTCGTTCCTGGCATTGGGAGCATAGATATTTACAACATACCATCTTTCCTTTTGGTCAACACTAGTTATGTTGACAGCCAAATTTTTTTTACTTTCCATCAAAATAGAACCAGCATATTGATTTTTTTCCATAACATCACGGTTCCTCCCGAAGCACCTTCAGAGCTACTAGCCTTAATGGTATAATTTTTAAAGTCTTTGATCTGTTCTGCTTTCTCTTTACTCATTTTAGTTTCTTGAAGCAGGAGGTCTGGCTTTTGCTCTTTGACAAAATTCCTAACTAAGTCTACTTTAAAAATGCTATTTAGCTCCCTAATATTCCAGCTAAGAATTCTCATTTATTTTTATTGATTTGGAGACATTGCTGCAGGGTTGCCTGCTTTCCATCTGCTATATTGTGCTTACTTTCCAACTCTCTATTCTTCTTTGCAGATTTTTTCCCAGGTTTATCTGTATATCCTACATCCGGTTTAAATTTGGCTTGCTTTTCACATCCTTTTCCTTCTTTACTCCTAAGAGGACTATTTACTTTCACACCGCCGTTTCTCGTCATAATGTGATTAGTATTGTTCTTTTTCTCTCCTTTTATCTTTTGGTTTTTTGAGTTTTTTCCAACCTCCTTCATTTCTTCTGCCATTAGGACCTCTTTTGCTGGAGTGTTATTTTCAGCCTTTGATACCTCCTGCTTTTCCCCTATCTGCACTTCACACAAATCTCCCTCTCCTTCTTCTATGTTGTTCCCCCCTTCAGGTAAAACTTCTCCTTCCTCTAATCCTTCATTATCCTTTTCCTTAGAAAATTGATTTTCTAAACTTTGGGTGTTCTGGTTTAGGAAATTAGCTTCTTCTTCTATTAGAAGATCTGATTTTTTGTCTTTTGATCCCTTTCCCTTCTCTTCCATCAGGGGATCTATTGTTCCTAGTAGATTAAGGTCGCCTCTTCTTCTGTTGCAGTGATTTTAACCTTATCTATGTGTTGGTCAGCTAATGCATCTTGAGTCTTCCTTATCTTTTGATAGTCTTCTTTTACCTCCATATTTTCTTATGTTGAATCTTTATATTATTCCCTTCCTGATAATTTCTTAAAGGGGGTCTACCCCTGTTGGGGCAATTCTTAACCCAGTGCTCCTGTTTCTTGCATGCATAACAAGAATTTGGTAGATCTTTGAAGACAATTTCTTGAGTTTTCTTACCAAGCTTAGAGATTAATTCCACTTTTTTGGGGAGTTGGTTCAGGTCTGCCACCTTAACATAAATTCTAGCACTTTGGAGTTTAGTTCTTGAAGCCGTGGCGTTATCCACAGCCACCAACTCACCAAATGAACTAGTAATTCCATTGAAAATGTCCTCGTGCCAGAATTCTAATGGAAGCCCAGGTAGTCTAGCCCATATAGGGGTAGTTAAGAAGAATGAGTCCGATAGATCCATTTATGGTTCCCATTTCTTGATTGTAAGAGTGATTTTTCCAAAGGACCAGGGTCCTTCACTTAGAATCTTATTCAAATCTTCTTTACAGTTAAAGATAAAAGAGAAAAAACCATTCACCATTGGTGCAATGTCTACTTCTCCGCGTACATCCCATTTCTTCTTGATCATAGATCTGAGTGAATCTATATTTGGTCTTGCTCCTAGAAACTTTCCAACTAGGGTGAGATCCATAGATGATACAGAGAAATCAAGTAGAGGATCTGGGATGAAAATTTGAAACTCACCTTTCTCCCAGCATGATTTAGATGCCACCGGTGGGAAAAGGGATTTCCCTGTCGGTTTTTTCCCAAACAATGACGACCAGGTCCTTTGTTTAGGGGCCCCTATCTGTCTTTCAGAGTTCTTTTCTATTTTATAATCGGATTTATCTTTCACTTTCTCCATGAATTGTTCTAATGCATTTTTCGATGGTGAATCTCTGGCCCCACTATAGGACTCATTAACAGATGAAAGCCTTCTTGTGTCTGCGTCAGTTAGTAAACCTGACCCTCCGCATTTTCCTTCTTCCTCTACTGTACCACCAGGATCTATTCCTCCTGCCAAATTCTCCCCGTTTCTTTTCCCGCTCATGCCGAATTCAAAATCTATGCCGAATAATGAAAAAAAAATGAAACTTCCCAAAAATCTTATGCAAGTTTCTTATACTTTTAAAGTTTGAATAACATAACACCAAAAATTAAGTGGTTTTGCTGATCTCAAACATGTTCAACATGTAAAGATTCAAACTTTATGTGTGTTTCTTATAAATTTGAATTTTGAATAACAAAACACAAAAATTTAAGCAATTTTGCTCATCTTGAACATGTTTTGACATATAAAGATTCAAATTTTATGCATAATTCTTATAATTTTGAATAATGTTAACACTAAATTTAAGTGGTTTTCCTCATCTCAAAGTGGTTTTGATTAACGTAACACCAAAACCTAAACAATTTTGCTCATTTCAAAAATGCTTAATATATAAAGATTGAAACTTTATGTGTTTCTCTTATAATTTTGAATAATGTAACAACAAAACTTAAGTAGTTTTGCTTGTTTAGAGCATGTTTAACATGTAAAGATTCAAACTTTATGCATGTTTTTTATAATTTTGAATTTTAAATAATGTAACACCAAAACTTAAACATTTTTGCTAATTTTACACATGTTTAACATGTAAAGATTCAAATTTTATCCATGCTTCTTATAATTTTGAATTTTGAATAACGTAACATGAAAACTTAAACTATTTTGCTCATCTCCACCATGTTTAACATATAAAGATTCCAACTTTATATGTATTTCTTATAATTTTGAATTTTGAATAATGTAACACCAAAAACTAAGTGGTTTTAATCATCAAAAACATGTTTAACATTTACAGATTTAAACTTTATGCATGTTTACTATAATTTTATTTTTTGAATAATGTAATACCAAAAGTTAAGCAGCATTGCTCATCTCAAAAATGTTTAACATGTAATGATTCAAACTTTATGCGTGTTTCTAAATTTTTTGACTTTTGAATAACATAACACTAAAAGTTAAGTGGTTTTTATCATCTCAAACATGTTTAACATGTCAAGATTCAAACTTTAAGAGAGTTTCTTATAGTTTTGAATAACCTAACACCAAAAGTTATGCAATTTTTCTCATCTCGAACATGTTTAACATATAAAGAATAAAACTTTATGCATGTTTCTTATAATTTTGAATTTTGAATAATGCAACACAAAAACATAAGTGGTTTTGCTCATCCCGAACATGTTTAACATGTAAATATTCAAACGTTATACATGTTTCTTATAATTTTGAATTTTAAATAATGTAACACCAAAACTTAAGAGGTTTTGCTCATCTCAAACATGTTTAACATGTAAAGATTCATACTTTATACAAGTTTCTTATAATATTCAATTTTTAATAATGCAACACAAAAACATAAGTGGTTTTGCTCATCTTGAACATGTTTAACATGTAAAGATTCAAATTTATGCGTGTTTCTTATAATTTTGAATTTTAAATAATGTAAAACAAAAACTTAAATGGTTTTGCTCATCTCGAACATGTTTAACATGTAACGATTCAAACTTTATGCACGTTTATTATAGTTTAGAATAACGTAACACCAAAACATAAATGATCTTGCTCATTTTGAACATGTATAACATCTAAAGATTTAAATTTTAAGCATGTTTCTTATAATTTTGAAATTTGAATAATGTAATATGAAACGTAAGTGGTTTTGCTTCTCTTGAACATCTTTAACATGTAAAGATTCAAAAAAAAATTGTATCTCAAATAATTTTAAATTTTGAACAATGTAACACATAAACATTAGCAATTTTGCTTGTTTTGAACATGTTTAAAATGTATAGATTCAAAATTTATGCACATTTCATATAATTTTGAATTTAGAATAATGTAACACCAAAACTTAAGTAGTTTTGCTAATTTCAAACATGTCTAACCTGTAAAGATTCTAACTTTATGGGTATTTCATATAATTTTGATTTTTGAATTATGTAGCACCAAATGTAATTGGTTTTGCTCGTGTCGAACATGTTTAACATGTAAAGATTCAAACTTAATATATGTTTCTTACAATTTTGAACTTTGAATAACGTAACACCAAAACATAAGTGGTTTTTCAAGTCTCAAAAATGTTTAATATGAAAAGATCTAAACTTTAAGCATGTTTCTTATAATTTTGAATTTTGAATAATGTAACACCAAAACTTAAGTGGGTTTTCTCATCTCGAACATGTTTAGCACATAAAGATTCAATCTTTACGCATGTTTCTTATAATTTTAAATTTTGAATAATGTAAGACCAAAACTTATATGGTTTTTCTCATCTCACACATGTTTAACATGTAAATATTCAAACTTTATGTGCAATTCTTATAATTTGAAATTTTAAATAATGTAACACTAAAACATAAGAGGTTTTGGTCATCTTGAACATGTTTAACATATAAAGATTCAAACTTTATGGACATTAATTATTATTTTGAATCTTGAATAACGAACACAAAAAATTAAGTGATTTTGCTTGTCCCAAACATGTTTAACATATAAAGATTCAAACTTTATGCACATTTCTTATAATTTTGAATTTTGAATAACATAACACTAAAGCCTAAGCAGACTTGTCTTGAACATGTTTAACATGTAAAGATTCAAAATTCATTTGTGTTTCTTCTAATTTTGAATTTTGAACAAGGTAACACCAAAACCTAAATGATTTTGCTTATCTTGAACATGTTTAACATGTGAAGATTCAAAGTTTATTCATATTTTTTATAATTTTGAATTTTTCATAATGTAACACCAAAACTTAAGTTATTTTTCTCATGTCAAACATGTTTGACCTATAAATATTCAATCTTTATGAACGATTCTTATAATTTTGAATTTTGAATAAGGTAACACCAAAACTTAATCAATTTTGCTCGTCTCAAACATGTTTAACATGTAAAGATTCAATCTTTATCAATATTTTTTATAATTTTGAATTTTGAATAATGTAACACCAAAACTTAAGTAATTTTGCTCATCTCAAACATTATTAACATGCACAGATTCAAATTTTATGTGTGTTTCTTATAATTTAGAATTTTGAATAATGTAACACCAGAACATAAGTGTTTTTACTCTTCTCAAACATTTTTAACATGTAAAGATTCATACTTTATACATGTTTCTTATAATTTTGAATTTTGAATTAAAAAACACCAACGATTAAGAGGTTTTACTCATCTTGAACATGTTTAAAATTTAAAAATTTAAACTTTATGTGTGTTTCTTATAATTTTGGATTTTAAATAATGTAACACCAAAACATAAATGGTTTTGCTCATCTTCAACATGTAAATATTCAATCTTTATGCTTGTTTCTTATTAGTTTGAATTTTGAATAATGTAACACCAAAACTTAAGTGGATTTTGTCATCTCAAACATGTTTAACATGTAAAGATACAAATTTTGTGAGTGCTTCTTATAATTTTGAATATTGAATAATGCAACACCAAATCTTAAATAGTTTTTCTTGTGTCAAACATGTTTAACATGTAAATATTTAAACTTTATGCCCATTTCTTATAATTTTTAATTTTTAATAATGCAACACCAAAACATAATTTTTTTTGCTTGTCTCAAACATATTTAACATGTAATGATTCAAAGTTTATGTGTGTTTCTTATAATTTTGAATAATTTAACATTGCAATATAAGCGAGTTTGCTCTTCTTGAACATGTTTAACATGTAAAGATTTAAACTTTATGCATGTTTCTTATTAATTATAATTTTGATTAACGTATCACTAAAATTTAAATGGTTTTGCTCATCATGAACATATTTTCTTCGCCTCGAACATGTTTAACATATAAAGATTCAAACTTTATGTGTAGTTCTTATAATTTTCAATATTAAATAATGTAACACTAAAACTTAAGCAATTTTTCTCATCTCAAACATGTTTAACATTAAAAAATTCAAACTTTATGTGTGTTTCTTATAATTTTAAATTTTCAATAATGTAACACCAAAACATAAGTGCTTGTCCTCATCTCGAACATGTTTAGAATGTAAATATTAAAATTTTATGTGTTTTTTTTAAAATTTAAAATTTCAAATAATGTAACACCAAACCTTAAGTGGTTTTACTTGTCTCGACCATGTTTAACTTGTAAAGTTTCAAACTTTATGCAAATTTCTTATAATTTTAAATTTTGAATAGTGTAACACTAAAATTAAAGTGATTATGCTCATCTCAAACATGTTTAACATGTAAAAACTCAAACATAATACACATTTTTTATAATTTTGAATTTTGAATAATGTAACACCAAAATTTAAGTAGTGTTGCTCATCTCGAACATGTTTAACATGTAAGGTTTCAAACTTGATGCATGTTTCTTATAGTTTTTAGTTTTGAATAATGTAACACTAGAAGTTAAGTAGTTTTGCTCATCTCCAACATGATTAACACATTCAAAATTTATGTTTGTTGATTATAATTTTATATTTTGAAAAATGTAACACCACAATTTAAGTGACTTTGGTTGTGTCAAACATATTTAACATGTAAAGATTCAAAATTCTTGTGTGTTTCTTATAATTTTGATGTTTGAATAATATAAAACCAAAACTTAAGTGGTTTTCATCATCTCCAACATGTTTAACATGTCAATATTCAAACTCTATGTGTGTTTCTTATAATGTTTAATATTGAATAATGTAACACTAAAACTTTAATGGTTTTGCTCATCTCAAACATATTTAACATGTAAAGACTTAAACTTTGTGTACATTTTTTGTAATTTTATATTTTGAATAATGTAACACCAAAACATAAGTGCTTTTGCTTGTCTTGAACATGTTTAACATGAAAAGATTCAAATTTTATTTGTGTTTCTTATAAATTTGAATTTTGAATAATGTAACACCAAAACTTAAGTGGTTTTCCTCATCTTTAACATGTTTAACATGTAAAGATTCAAATTTTATGTGTGTTTCTTATATTAGTGAATTTTGAATAATGTAATAGAAAAACATAAGCAGTTTTGATCATCTTGATCATGTTTAACATGTAAAAATTTAAACTTTGTGTGTTTCTTATAATTTTGAATTTTGAATAATGTAACACCAAAAGTTAAGAAGTTTTGCTCATCATGAACATGTTTAATATGTAAAGATTCAAACTTTATGCATGTTACATATAATTTTAAATAATATAACACTAAAACATAAGTGTTTTTTCTCATCTCGAACATGTTTAACATGTACAGATTCAAAATTTATGCATATTTTTTATAATTTTGAATTTTGAATAACCTAACAATAAAACTTAAGTGATTTTGCTCATCTTAAACAAGTGTAACATGTAAAGATTCAAACTTTATGCATGTTTATTATAATTTAGAATTTTGAATAAATTAATATCAAAACTTGAGCGATTTTTCTCATCTTGAGCATGTTTAACATGTAGTAGAGATTTAAATTTAATGGGCATTTATTATAATTTTGAAACTTGAATAACGTAACATGAAAACATCAGTGATTTTGCTAATCTCAAACATCTTTAACATGTAAAGATTCAAAATTTATGTGCATTTCTTATAATTTTAAATTTTGAATAATCTAACACTAAAACTTGAGCGATTTTGCTCATCTTGAACATGTTTAATAGGTAAATATTCAAACTTTATGTCCATTTATTAAAATGTTGAATTTTGAATAACTTAACACCAAAAATTAAGCATATTTTCATCTAGAAAATGTTTAATATTTAAAGATTCAAACTTTATACATGTTTCTTATAATTTTGAATTTTGAATAATGTAACACCAAACTTTAAGTGGTTTTGCTTGTCTCAAACATGTTTAACATATAGAGATTTCAAATTTATTTGTGTTTCTTATAATTTTGAATAAAATAACACCAAAAATTAAGTGGATTTGCTCATCTCGAACATGTTTCACATGTGAATTTTCAAACTTTATACGTGTTTCTTATAATTTTGAATATTGAATAATGTAACACTAAAACATAAGTGGTTTTTCTTGTCTCAAACATGTTTAACATGTAAATATTTAAACTTTATATACATTTTTTAGAATTTAGAATTTTGAATAATATAACACCAAAACTTAAGTGGTTTTACTCTTTTTGCACATATTTAACATGTAAAGATTCAAACTTTATTTACGTTTCTTATATTTTTGAATTTTGAATAATTTAATACCAAAACATAAGTGGTTTTACTCATCTCAAATATTTATAACCTATAAAGATTCAAACTTTATGGAAAATTCTTATAATTTTGAATTTTTAATAATGTAACATGAAAACATAAGTAGATTTGCTCATCTTTAACATGTTCAACATGTAAATATTCAAACTTTATGTGCATTTCTTAAATTTTTGAATTTTGAATAACATAACATGAAAAGTTAAGCTATTTTGCTCATCTCAAACATGTTAGGTAAATATTTTAATGTAACCATAATTTTGCATAATTACTTAGGTAAGTATGTGGCTATTTTAATTTAACCATAATTTTGCATAATTACTTAGGTAATTATAAATATTTCATCCTACTATATTATAATCAATTCATTAAAGATCAATATAATTGTCAGGGTTCTACCCTAATTCTATATTTCATTTGGTACTAGAGTAGGTGCTTAAAGAATTTTTTGGTCTGATTTTGTTGAGGAGGAAGTGAGAAGGAGAGAGAGATCGCTACCTTTTTTCCTATCCTAAATCCCATATCTACTTTCCCCACCCTCCCATCTCTTTAGGCAAGCTCCCAGTGAGTAATTTATTGGGAGTCTTTGGCAAGGTGAAAGACTGAGTAATGTAAGAGATCATTTTGACTTTCATAATCAAAGATTAGTCCATACATAACGAATTTGGAGTGTTGATAATAATATTAAAAAAAAATCATTTCAGAGTATCCTATAGTAAAATCCAAAGGCACCTAGATCTACATCTGCCCATATTCATTCCTGCATAACATCCATAAAGGAGGAGTTGAATCTCTAAAACAAAAGATTATAGCTACAAAGGTGCCTAAAAAAAGTTTGCATTGACAATTGAAGCACCTAAAAATTTAAAAAAAAAACATTAAGCAAAGGAGGCAGTGGCTCTAAGATACAAAAACAAGGTCAAAAGTAAAAAAATGTGGCCTCATTCACTTTAGAAATCTCTTTGGGTGAATTATGAGGTAACCCTATTTAGGATTTTGCATTTATTTTTATTTCTTTTTAAAAAAACCACATGTTTTTCATTGAGATGATATTTCTTTGCTTTGGATGAGCACACATATATTTGTCTACTTGGTTTAAGCTTTAGACTTTAAAATGTGAGGTTATGGGTTCAAAACCTGCTCCATAAAAGTATTATTTTTTAATTAAAATCATTTGGATAAAGAAACTAGTGCTAATGTTTTGTTAATATAGATAAAGCATTTTTCATATTATATATTCTTTAGCCACCCAAGTGGTTAGTATATATTTTATAAAACACTCCAAAGTGAGAGGTCAAGGGGTAAAATCCCCTCACCAACCCTTCTAGTGGAAAATTTAGAAGCCCTACCAATTTTAGAAGTAAATTGAATTTAGTTACAACTAACTAAATATAGAAGTGAAAATCATATTTAAAAAATCTCCCATTTTTTCCAAAATCATGTTTTGAGACACTTTTGTACAGGTATTTTTCCCATAAAAGCTTTTATTGTTGTTTTAAAGTGTTTTTTCATAGTTTGAACCATTTTGAGCTCTAGAGGCTTAAAAGGCCTAAAAACAAAAAAAAAATTGCTTGCCACTCAATTTTTCCAGACAAGTTGCTATAATTAGATATTTTAGTGTATTTTATTGATTTATATTGTGCTAATGGTCCATTTTTTGGGAATTTTTTAACAAATCAAAATGGCTAACAATACTCCCAAGTTCTTTTTGTCTGACTCACAATTGCTTTATGGTGACAATTATGCCATTTAGAAAGCAAAAATATGGACTCAACTTGAGTTTGAAGACATTTGGTCTATTGTGGATGGTTCTCTAACTAGATCAAAGATAGATGCCACTCAATAATGATAGTTTGATAGGGTTAATCAAAAGGCCAAGTTGATCATCTTGTTTAGTGTGTATGATGATGTACAACCACACATTCAAGATGCCAAAATGGCCAAACAAGCATGGGACAAATTGAGCATAATGTGCGAGGCCAAAAATAAGAACATAATTTTAAACTTTTAGATTCAGTTGCATACACTAACATTCAAGCCCAATGAGAAAGTTGAGGCTTTCCTAAAGTGAGTTACAACACTGAGGAGATCAATCCTTACATTGGGAGTCAATATTAGTGATGAAGAGCTCATTCTTATAGTAATGAGAGCTCTACCACCCTCATATATTATCTTTGTGATAGAGATCAACATGTTTGAGAAGATTATCAGCTTTGAAAAGTTGGTGAACATGTTGTAGTAAGAAGAGTCCATGAACAACAAAGATGAAGAAGAAGAGTAGGCATGATATTCTCATCAAAAAGGAAAAAAACCATTTTAGGATTAGTCCTAGAAGTAGAATAATCAAGGGGACAATAAGAAAAATAAAAAGTGTCGTATCTATAGTAAAGGATATGATGTCAAAGATTGTTGGTATAACACTTACAAGAAGGGTTCATCTAACAATTCATGACCATAAAATGAGCAATATCATTAGGGACAATCTAACTACAAATAAGGGTAGAAAAAGGGGAACTAACAAAGAAAATCCCATCAACAAGGCAATACATAGTCTAAGGTATTGGGAACATTTCTCTTCCACTTGGTCCATGTAATTCTAAGATTTCAGATGTACTATATATCCCTGGTTTAACAAAGAATTTACTATCAATTAGTCAACTTATTAATTGCAACTTGAAGGTTGATTTTGATTGTCATTCTAGTAATAAAATGTGTTTTTTATGAGATAAGTCCAAAGGCTTGAAAATTATTACAAAAGCCTCAAATGTGGGATGTATGTTCTAGCTTGATTTTATCCATAGTGATGATCATGCACTACTACCTAATAATTCTTCCTCTACATAGTTGTGGCATCAAAGACTTGGTCATATCAATTTTAGATATCTTGATACACTTCATTAGTATAATATGGTGAGATGTTTTCCATCTCTCGAGAAGGATACAGACAAGTGTCCTAATTGCCTTGTAGGAAAACAACATAGAGCTTCATTCAAGAAGTGTACTTATCAAGATTTAGGTAATCTTGATTTGGTACACACTGATCTTTGTGGTTTGATGCAACCTAGTCATTTTGGATTTTAGTATTTCATGCTTTGGCTTGATGACTGTTCATGTGATATGTAGATTTTTTGTCTTCATAAGAAATGTGAAGCTTTTGAAAACTTTAAAAAGTTCAAAGTGGCTGTTGAAAAAAAAATTGTCATCATATCAAATCTCTCCACTTAGATCAAGGATGGGAATTCATCAGTAATGATTTCAAATCCCACCTAAAAGCTCATGGGATTCATCAATAGATGCCTCTTCCACACACACTGCAATAAAATTATATTGCTAAGAGAAGTAATCATACTTTCATGGACATGGTGTGTTATATGATTGATGACTCAAGATTGGTGAAGACATTTTGGGCTAAAGTAGAGAAAACTATTGTATACTTGTTGAATATAGTGCCCAAAATTTCTCTTCATGGAGTAACACCATATAAGGCATGGTCAAATTAGAATCCATTTATTGCACATGTGAGAGTGTTTGGGTGTAAATCTAGTATGCACATACCCAAATAATAGATAAAGAAGTTGGACATAAAAAAAGAGAAATACATCTTCATTGGCTATAGTGAAAAAGCTCTCGAGTATCATCTAATGGATCCAAAGACCAATAAAGTCTACACCAGTAGAGATGTTGAGATCTTTGAGAAGAAAGAAGTGGAGGCTCCTTCCATAGACTCACCTATTATAGATAGCACACCTATTTTGAAAATAGAAACACGTGTTCCCATGGATGATGATAGTGAAGATGGGGATGATGGTGAATATTTGGTACAACCACAACCCATGATAACAACAAAAAGTATTCCCAAGAGGTATAAAAATATGATTCAAGATGCAAAATTGGTTGTTGATCTGAATACATTCACCACTAGACCATGAACTCATAATAAATCTCATGAAGAGGTAAATTTTGCCTTATTGAGTAAGTTGTTGAATTTGCTAAACCTAATATTATCTAGGAAGCCTTAGAGTTCAAACATTGAAAAGATGGCATGGATGTTTAGTTTGAATTAGTAATGAAAAATAACACCTGGTAGCTTGTCGATCTCCCACCAGGAAAGAAGCCCATTGTTTGTAGATAGATTTTCAAAACTAAGTACAAATTTAGTGGGACCATTGACAAGTACAAAGTGAGACTAGTAGTAAATGGGTATGCTCAAAAAGAAGGCATAGACTATGAGGAGACATTTTCTCCCACAACTAATATCAAAATGATCAGGATGATCTTTTCTCTAACTGCTTGATTTGGATGAAAAATTCACCAAATGGATGTGAAGAGTGCTTTTCTAAATGGAGATCTATAGGAAGAAGTCTACATGACTCAACTAGATGGTTTTATTGTACCTAAAAAAGAATTAAATTTATGTAGACTCATCAAGTCACTATATGGTCTTAAACAAGCTCCTTAGGCTTGGTACATCAAGATTGATGAGCATCTCATTCAACATGGATTCTAGAGGAACCCTTATGACCCCAATCTCTACCTCAAAAATCAAGGGGGGAGATTGTAACTATTGTAGTCTATGTTAATGATCTAGTCATCACTGGTAGTTCAATGGAGACGATTGATGCAGTGAAGAAAGATCTCAATCGATCATTTAACATGCAGACCTTGGGCTAATGCACTACTATCTTGGATTAAAAGTATGGTAGAAGGAGAATCATATATTTATTTCTTAGTTGAACTACACCAAGACATTTCTCAAGAGATTCTAGATGATGGACTCCATTCCCATTGCTACATCTATGGAGACACATCTTCAAATGTCTCATTGAGATCCATCACTAATGGTAAATGCAACTCTTTATCAACAGTTGATTAGGGGTCTCATCTACCTGACCTATACTAGGATTGATATAAGATTTGTGGTCATCTATCTCTCATAGTTCATGCAAGAACCTAGAATTTGTTATTAGAAAGTAGTAAAGTGAGTCCCAAGGTACATTAAAGGGACTATAGACTTTGGCTTAAGGTACAAGAAAAATGATCAATTCTTCTTGATAGGATATTTGGACTTAGATCATGCAAGTAACATTGATGATAGGAAATCCAAATATGGATATGTACTCTTTTTGGGATCTAGTCTGATATCATGGGGAAGTGAGAAACAAAACTTTATTTTTCATTCTTCCATATAAGTTGAATATCATGCTATAGGTGGAGCTATTTATGAAGTGATATGGCTATGTTGCATATTTGAGGAACTTGGACTTCCATAGGATAAACCTACCACCTTGTATGTTGATAATGAAGGTGTCGTCAAACTTGTTTGAAATCCAGTGTTTCATGAGAGGATAAAACACATTGGGGTTCAATTACATTTCATCTATGAGCATATTCTATGGCATAACATTTATCTCCAACATCTTCAAACTTCAGAATAATGTGTAGATGTTTTCACAAAATCTCTTGCATATGATAAGTTTGAGTTGTTCAGATAATTCCTCACCTATTCACTTGAGATGATGCAAAATTAAGAGGGGGGGAATGTTAGGTAAATATTTTAATGTAACCATAATTTTGCATAATTAATTAGGTTAGTATGTGTTTATTTTATGGTTATATAGTTTTAATATTTTATTTATTTGTATTTGGGAATAGTATTCTCATGTAGTGTTTTGTTAATGTTGTTGGTTAGGTTGTTACACCCATACAACCATTTTATTTGGATTGTAATGGATATTCAATATCTATAAATATTACAGCCTGATCTATTGTAAGCAATTCATTGAAGATCAATATAATTGTTAGGCTTCTACCCCCATTCTATATTTCAAAACATGTTTAACATATTCCATTCAGCTTGAATTTATTTAAAAAGATTCTTAGTTGCTTCATCATGACTTGGGTCAAACCCAACAACATAGTAGATCTCATTTTACAATGGAATCCCTTGTGGAATATCCCTTCTTTAATTTTTATTTGGTGCCTTGCACTTCCCCACTAGTTCTGGTGCATCTAGAAAGATTGCAATCACATCTTGTTTTGAAACAAAAGGCATCAATGGAAGAATGTCTTTCCCAAGATCTGTCAAGCCATTTCAAAAAATTGGAAGGTCTTTCCTCCCAAGGACAAGGAGCATGCCCTGCTTTTGACATGACTTATCCTTAACAACTAGGATCTTCAACAAGATATGAACTCCTCAAAATACATCATACACAAGCAAACCAAATAGAAAGCCCCCTAGAGGGGTGGATAAAATTGAATTTTGATAGGGCCTTAAAAGGCAACCCAAGCCTTATGGGTGGAGGGGGTATTATAAGAAATACTAAAAGTGAAATGTTGGTAGCCTATGCGGGCCCCATGGGTAAACAAACTAACCATCTAGCTGAAGTTAAAAAATCCCTCTAGGGAATTCAGATAACATAGAGCTTTAACCATAATAGAATCATTATAGAGGGGGATTTTTTCAATATTCTAATGCATTAGAAAAAAAAAACCACTCTTTCACATACTATTAAGGATCTGATTGAATATGTGAAGATTATCCTTCACATAATTCCACAAGTTAAAATGAACCATACCTACAGGAAGGTAATGGGGTGGCTGACACCCTAGATAGTACTAGAGTGCACCTCCAAGGTTTAACTATCTATTATAATGAAGGTAGCATCCCCCCTATGACACTTAGTGTCATCCATACAAAAGATACACATGTCACTTAATTTCATCATGTCATTGCACATGCAATGTTTCATCTCGAAGAGTCTAATCATGACCTTTCAGAACCACATTAATTTCAAAGCAAGGGGACACTATTATGATAAGGTGGCTTTGGCAAGCTATTTTTATAACACAAACCCTAGCCATTTTTCTTATATCTTGAACCCTCAGCGCATTCCCTCCAACCGTATAATTCTTGACAACATGGGCAGTGACAAAGACCAACTAGAGCCTATATCCTATAAAGATGTTTGAGAGAAAAAAGTGTGGAAAAATATTAAGAAGGGAGTATTAACTGAGTACATAAAGTACAGCATCGAGCATAATCCTCTAGTGGTTATAGACTTTGTAGATGCTTGGATGAAAAGCCAGGTTTTCATGAGGGAGCTCTCCATAAATTTTTTTGAGGAGCTTATTAAAGATGCCACAGGCATGGCATGTATTAGTGATAAAGAATACAAGGATCAATCCAAGAAGCAAGAATCTTTACAGTGCTTCTTTCAAACTAATGAATTCATGCAAACTAAGAAGAAGGGATTTCCCTATGCTGACTTGCCTAAGTATTGGCCTAAAATTTGCTTATAGGCTATGAGGTATATGACCTTGGAAGGTAAGTACACATTGATTTTATCATACCATTTCATGTTGCTTAATAATTTCATCAGTTTTGAAATCAACTTTCCCTATTTTCACATAAAATCTTTAGAAAACACTATCCTCCTTAATCAGTTTGATGATGTTAATTGAATCTTGCACTAGGGCCTCATCCTTCTACTAGTGAAACATGGTCAAACCTTACTTGGTAAAAAAAGTCCCCCTAGAAGGATCATATGAGGATGAGGCCCCCTAAAGGAGGATCCTTCTGCGAGATCCCCTTACCCCAGAACACTCCCCTCGTAATAGCTTATCCAGATCCCCTCCTGATGACCTTCCATTCAAAATTTTATTCATAAATAAACCCAAACCCATTAAATTTGGTACTCATTCCACATTTGATTAGAAGGGTAAGGCCATTTTAATAGTGAAGCATCAGAAAAATGAAGAAATGTTGGAAACTTTTAATGTAAAAGTCTAATAAGCAAGTTTTGGATTAGCTAAATTGATTCAAGATTGGAATGAGCTCCACTAGGTGGTGGAGGCCATGGTCCAAATGTTGGTGTAGTCTACCTAACCCCCTCCTCTTTCATAGGTCTTCAAATCCTCTAAGATTTCTAAATCCCCCCTTGGGGTCCCCCAGGGGTATCCTCCCAAAGCATCCCTTCCCCTAAGTGAAAGGTAGGAAGTGCCTGAGGATAATCTTCCATAGTGATTAAGCTGAGGGTCTCAAGAATCATACCAAAGCAAAAGCCTCAAAAGATAAGTCCAACATCCTGATAAAGGATAATTTTGCTATGGAGGACACCCAAGAGGGTCCCTCAATTAAAATGTTTTTTCTGTGTTTGTTTTCATTTTTTGCTGATTAGACTTTATATTTTGCTCATTCAACCATTTGAGGCCTCGTTATAACTCTCTATCTCACTTTTTGTGGTTTTGGGTCCATATAAAACATGGTTTTTACTTTATCAAATTAAAAAAACATGTAAATATTCACACTTTATGCACATTTCTTATAATATTGAATAACCTAACACTAAAACTTCAATGATTTTTCTCATCTCAAATATGTTTGATAGTAAAGATTCAAACTTTAAGCGTGTTTCTTATAATTTTGAATTTTGAATAATGTAACACTGAAACATAAGTGGTTTTGCTTGTTTCAAACATGTTTTGCATGTAAACATTCAAACTCTATGCATGTTTCTTATAATTTTTAATTTTGAATAATGTAACACCAAAAAATAAATAGTTTTACTTGTCTTGAACATGTTTAACATATAAGAATTCAAACTCTATGTGTGCTTCTTATAATTTTGAATTTTGAATAATGTAACACCAAAACTTTAGTGGTTTTACTTGTCTCAAAAAAATTTAACATGTAAAGATTCAAACTTTATGTGCATTTCTTATAATTTTGAATTTTAAAGAATGGAACACCAAAACATAAGTGGTTATACTCATCTAAAACATCTTTAACATGTAAATATTCAAATTTTATGTGCATTTATTATAATTTTAAATTTTTAATAATGTAACACCAAAACTTTTGTAGTTTTACTCATCTTGAATATGTTTACATGTAAAGTTTCAAATTTTATGTCCATTTATTATAATTTTTTATTTTGAATAATGTAACACCAAAAATTAAGCAATTTTACTTATCTCGAACATGTTCAACATCTAAAATTTAAAATTTTATGTATGTTTCTTATAATTTTGAAATTTGAATAATGTAACACCAAAATATAAGAGGTTTTACCCATCTCGAACATGTTTAAAATATAAAAATTAAAATTTTGTATGTGTTTCTTATATTTATATTTCAAATAATGTAACACCAAAAAATAAGTTTGTCTACTCATTTTGAACATGTTTAACATGTAAATAGTCAAAATTTATGCATATTTCTTCTAATTTTGAATTTTGAATAATGTAACACCAAAACTTAAGTGGTTTTGCTCATCTCCAACAAGTTTAACATGTAAATATTCAAACTTTATGTGTGTTTCATATAATTTTGAATTTTGAATAACATAACACCAAAACATTAGAGGCTTTGCTCATCTTGAACATGTTTAACATGAAAATTTTAAAAATTTAATGCACATTTCTTATAATTTTGAATTTTTCATAAGGTAACACCAAAACTTAAGGGATTTTGCTCGTCTCGAGCATGTTTAACATGTAAAGATTCAAACTTTATGTGAATTTTTTATAATTTTGAATTTTAAATAATGTAACACCAGAACTTAAATGGTTTTGCTCATCTTGAACATGTTTAACATGAAATATTCAAAATTTATGCATGTTTCTTATAATTTTGAATTTTAAATAATGTAACACTAGAACTTAAGTGGTTTTTCTCATCTCAAACATGTTCAACATGTAGAGATAAAAAATTTATGACCGTTTATTATAATTTTGAATGTTGTTAAATATAAAACTAAAACTTAAGCAATTTGCTCATTTCAAACATGTTTAACATGTAAATATTCAAACTTTATGCCCATTTCTTATACTTTTAAATTTTGAATAGTGCAACACCAAAACATAGGATGTTTTGCTTGTCTCAAACATATTTAACATGTAAAGATTCACATTTTATGTGTGTTTCTTATAATTTTGAATTTTGAATAACGTAACATAATAATATAAGTGGGTTTTCTCTTCTTGAACATGTTTAACATGTAAATATTAAAACTTTTTGGATGTTTCCTATTAATTATAATTTTGGATGACGTAACACCAAAACATAAATGGTTTTTCTCATCATGAACATGTTTTGCTCACCTTGTACATGTTTAACATTTAAAGATTCAAAATTTATGAGAATTTCTTATAATTTTGAATATTGAATAATGTAACATTAAATCTTAAGTGGTTTTCCTTGTCTCAAACACGTTTAACATGTAAAAATTCAAACTTTATGGGTGTTTCTTATAATTTTAAATTTTGAATAATGTAACACAAAAACATAAGCAATTTTGCATGTCTCAAACATGTTTATCATATAAAGATTCAAAATTTATGTGCATTTGTTATAGTTTTAAATTTTGAATAATGTAACACCAAGACTTAAGCGGTTTTACTCATCATGAACATGTTTAACATGTAAATATTTACATTTTATGTGTGTTTCTTATAATTTTAAATTTTGAATAGTGTAACACCAAAATTAAATTGGTTTTGCTTATCTCAAACATTTTTAACATGTAAAAATTCAACCATTATTCACGTTTCTTATAATTTTGAATAATGTAACACCAAAATTTAAGTAGTTTTGCTCATCTCGAACATGTTTAACATGTAAAGTTTCAAACTTTGTGAGTGTTTCTTATAGTTTTGAATTTTGAATAACTTAACACCAAAAGTTAATTATGTTTGCTCGTCTCCAACATGTTCAACATGTAAAGATTCAATCTTTATGCATGTTTCTTATAATTTTGAATTTTGAATAATGTAACAACAAAAGTTAAGCAGTTTTGCTCATGTCAAACATATTTAACATGTAAATATTAAAACTTTATGTGTGTTTCTTATAATTTTGATGTTTGAATAACATAACACCAAAACTTAAGTGGTTTTTCATGTGTCGAACATGTTTAACATGTAAGTATTCAAACTTTATGAGTGTTTCTCATAATTTTGAATATTGATTAATGTAACATTAAAACTTAAAAGGTTTTGCTCATCTCAAACATATGTAATATATAAAGAATCAAACTTTAAACATGTTTCTTATAATTTTTAATTTTGAATAATGTAACTGGATTGCTCAAAATTTCACCCAATAAAACCCATAAAAACACTACATTTTTTTCAACTTTTGTGTAGCACTAAACTTATCACTAGAGGATGTTTTAACTTTTACACATTCCAAACTAATGAGTGCAAATAAATTTGCACAAGCAAACAAACTCCTAAAACACTATACTACCCATGAGCACTCTAATAAATCGTAACCCTCTAAATGGAAATGGAATTATCTAGATTCGATAAATCTAAAATTGCCAAGCTCACTTTGTTGACAAGTTCTAATTTCACTAAATCATCAAGAAAAGGGTGATGGATACAATACCCCCACAAGATATAAGTTATTTATGGAAGTTATTATATATATTATTTTTTATCTATAGGATATCCTTAATAACTTTAATAAATGAACTTCAATGATTTTATCACTAAAATAACTTAGCATTCCTAAAGGGACTTAACACAAAATTCTATTATGTAGGGAAATTTCATGAATAAACCAGGTTTGGAAATGGCCCACAAAAAAAAGTAAAATCATTATGAATTATTAAAATAGAGTTTTTACATAAATTAAAAGGTAAACTCAATCATTATAAGCTTTTGGTTAAGTCTAGAGATTCCTCTAACTAGATTTACCATCTCCAATTTGAAATGACTTCACAGGCTAAAACTGAACCTCAGCTACAAAAAATCATTAGATGCCTCTAGAGATGGGTCTACCAAAATGGATTAGGCTGAGATAGGAAGGTTATAATTTCATATCCTAGTTTTATTTATATAAGGATAGAGCTATAAAATTTTTGTTTCATATCATCACTAATTTAGGAATCAATTTGAGCCCTTTTCTGGAATGAATTTATTAAATTTTACTCAAGTGATAAATTCCCTTTTTAAAGTACCAAACTTTAAATTTAATAAATTTTAATTTTTCAATCCATAGGTAATAAATGTTATTAACTAAAAATACTCTCCATGCTATCAACAAAGTAAACTAATCCATCCATACTCAACAAAACATGAAACCCTAATTCTAAGGTTAATTTGGAGATAACATTACTTGACTTTTAGTAACTAAATTTTCAACTTTTCCTACTATACTTCAAGAGGATTTTATTACTATTACATTATTAAAGTCTTAATCACTAAAATGAATTGAAATGACCCTTATTGATTTGAAAATAATGAATTTGAATCAATTAAACTCTCTAATACAACAAACCGTGTTAATCATACGGTTACACAACCTTTAACAAAGTGTAATCTCTTCACTTATTCATTTGGATTAATTTACTATCAGACAAATTTGCTTAAAAATGTGCCAATTATTATACTTAACACATAGATGATATTATTTCTCTAAGGAATATTTGATTCATATAGCTAACATTTTTAAGCCACAAAATTGACAAATTTAAGCTTTTAGATTATTTTACTTCTAGTCAAAAATTGTCCCTAAATATTTATCTCTACCTAGGAGTTTTGTTTTTTTTGCACACACTTCTAAGGATTTCATAATCCTAGAACTAAATTAGTCAAATTAATTCAATGACGAACACTAGGTTTGCTTTTACATTGACTACATCAAAATATGCATAATAATTACACTAAATTGACAAAAGACTGCTAGAGAAGAACATTACATAACTTATAATGTGATGATCCACAATTGTAATCAAATGGTTAATTCATAACACTTAATTACTAGTTCATTATTAAAATCACCACTCTACCGCCTCATGAGGAGAATACAACATAGGTATCTCAAGTATTATACTTGGTTATCATTTGGTTACTTTACTAATATTAACTTTTTTATTCATCATGATTATCTAAGATGATAATTAAACATAGAAAATTAAATTTTGCTTATACAACTTATCTTAATCCAAGAAGTTTTCACTACACAAGCAGTTAGCTAGTCTCAATCCTAAATACCAACTTTACATGGTTAAAAATATAACGTCATCCAAATTAATTTAGAAAAAGTACCTATATACTTTCTGGGTAAACATAACTAATAGATAAATGTTTTTTGACAAATAATAAACATAATATCATTCATAATCAAATAAGTCAAGTATTTTTAGTCTACATTAATATAAGAAGGAAAATTACATAATTTGTCTCATTTGCAAATGAACTCAAATATTATATTTTACAAACAACACAACCAACACATTAAATATTTGATAAATTATATCTCCTATGATCTTGTATCTTTTGTTCCTGCACATCAACACATGCATTAACTTAAGCTGGCAAGTGAAATCCATTTACAATCTTCCAAATTAACCAGATAATACAGAAATCAACAAGATGTAATATTAATGATTTCTACTTCTGCTCACATCAATAAATCATTAGTTTTAAGATTAATAATCATGTTAAACACGAACACACATAAATCTAAATACATATTGAATAATATACATTCTATGTTCAAAATCTATATTAACAAGGGAATACCTTCCCATCACTAGATGCCTCCAATGGAATTCAAACATTCAATATTACTCTATTTAAATTGAATGGTAGAATCTAAAACCAAAAATTCACCTAGAAAATACACCTATTACCTATCACCTGGAATAATTCTCAAATTCAAAACACTCCCTAAGATTGCTTTACTTCTAATACTAATAAAATAATATATTGCTTCACTCCCCATAATAATAATAATAATAATAATAATAATAATAATAAAACAGTCAAGAACAAATTTTGATATAAATCCCCCTCTACCTTATGGTGTTTTAGCTGTCAAGAAAATAATCACAACTAAAATTATACTACTAAGATAAATTACAAAAATCCAGTGGTTTGGTCTTATGCCCCAAATGGTGCTAATTACAAGGAGAAAGGATAATATTGCTTGTCAGAGGAAGAAACATCAATCAAATTAAGTTGAACGCTACAAGTATATTTCCTAGTGGATAAGATTATGTACACATAACTGTGTAAATATATAATATATATCAAAACATTGACTATTGTGCCATAACTAAACCATACCAGGATACTCACATTAAAATTTATTTCTATTACATCACCATGCTATGCCAATGCCAGATCACTAACAATTGGTTTAATTTTCTATTTTACAGTGTTGAGTGCCACATTTAATCAGATAAAAAATAATTATATTTAATACACTGTTGTTGTGTCATTATTAAAGTTGTACAACTGTCAAGCTCCCCCATTTAACTCTATTCTTCATTTTTTTCTATTGGTGAGTCATTAAAACATCCAAATGGTATAATCTGCTATAAACATCCAAACACTATATTTTGTTTTAGAATGGTGGTGGTTTGGAAGTGTAAGAGACTTAATGATTTTAAACGTAGGAAATAGAAGTGAATCAATTCATACTCCCAAAAAGAAACATGATCATAGTACATATACATTATATATATGTCCTATTTAGACATGGAGATAAACACATATTTGGGTGTATAAAAAGTGTGAAGGGATTTGAGAGTCCATCGAAACCTTTGATTGAAATGGAATGTGGTTTTGTTGGAGTTGAAATAACTAACATAAAGAGAAATCCATAGTGGCAATGTTGCTCTTGGGCTACGTTAAAGAAAAGAGAAGAATAGAACTAGAATAGAAGGTTTTAAACATAGAAACCAAATGTGAAGTGGTTTGTACTCCCAAAAATAAACATGACCATAGTATATATACATTATATATATGTCCTATTTATACATGGAGATAAATGCATATTTGTGTCTGTAAAAAGTACGAAGGGCTTTGAGAGTCTGTCAAAATCCTTGGCTAAAATGGCATGCAGTTCCACTAGAGTTGAAACAACTGACATAAAGAAAAAACCATAGTTGTGATGTTGCTCTTGGGCTGCATTAAAGAAAAGAAAATAATAGAACTAGAATAGAGGGTTTTTAACACAGAAACAAAATGTGAAGTGGTTTGTACTCCCAAAAAGAAAAATGACCACAGTACATATACATTATATATGTCTTGTTTAGACATGGGGACAAACACATATTTGGGCATGTTAAAAGCATCATTTTCCAATTATCAACCAGATGGATATTATATTCCACTCTTCACTATTGTAACACTAGATTTAGATCTCCAATAATTATAAATATTATTATTATTTGTATCTACTCTAGTGTTTTGCTATTTTCCATTGTAGTGCTATTACAACACCAAACAAAGATAAAAATATACAGTTTGTAGATCCTGGAAGAATGAATAGGGGCCTCAAAACCATTTAATAGTTGATGATTGGCACACAAAAAGTGACAAAGGTAAGAATAAAATAAGAGATCCATTTATTTTACACCCCATACAAGCTAAAACATTATTGTTTATTTGATTAATCATTTAGTATTAGGTTAACATAGAAGAGCATCACATAAATGCACTTTATTGTTTAAACAGATTAGCTTCTTGTTATTCTAAGAATGGTGCACTCCTTCAATGGCATGCAGTTCCACTAGAGTTGAAACAAATGACATAAAGAAAAAACCATAGTGGCGATGTTGCTCTTGGGTTGCATTAAAGAAAAGAAAAGAATAGAACTAGAATAGAGGGTTTTTAACATAGAAACAAAATGTGAAGTGGTTTGTACTCCCAAAAAGAAAAATGACCACATTACATATACATTATATATGTATTGTTTAAACATGGGGACAAACACATATTTGGGCATGTTAAAAGCATCATTTTCTAGTTATCAACTAGATGGATATTATATTCCACTCTTCACTACTGTAACACTAGATTTAGATCTCCAAAAATTATAAATACTATTATTATTTGTATCTACTCTAGTGTTTTGCTATTTTCTATTGTAGTGCTATTACCAAAACACAACACCAAACAAAGATAAAAATATACAGTTTGTAGATCTTGGAAGAATGAAAAGGGGCCTCAAAACCATTTAATAGTTGATGATTGGCACGCAACAAGTGACAAAGGTACGAATAAAATAAGAGATCCATTATTCTACACCCCATACAAGCTAAAACATTATTGTTTATTTGATTAATCATTTAGTATTAGGTTAACATAGAAGAGCATCACATAAATGCACTTTACTGTTTAAACAGATTAGCTTCTTGTTGTTCTAGGAATGGTGCACTACTTCAATGGCATGTAGTTCCAGTAGAGTTGAAACAACTGACATAAAGAAGAAACCATAGTGGCGATGTTGCTCTTAGGCTGCATTAAAGAAAAGCAAAGAATAGAACTAGAATAGAGGGTTTTTAACACAGAAACAAAATGTGAAGTGGTTTGTACTCCCAAAAAGAAAAATGACCATAGTACATATACATTATATATGTCTTGTTTAGACATGGGGACAAACACATATTTGGGCATGTTAAAAGCATCATTTTCCAGTTATCAACCAGATGGATATTATATTCCACTCTTCACTACCATAACACTAGATTTAGATCTCCAAAAATTATAAATATTATTATTATTTGTATCTACTCTAGTGTTTTGCTATTTTCCATTGTAGTGCTATTACCAGAACACAACACCAAACAAAGATAAAAATATGCAGTTTGTAGATCTTGGAAGAATGAACAGGGGTCTCAAAACCATTTAATAGTTGATGATTGGCATGCAAAAAGTGACAAAGGTAAGAATAAAATAAGAGGTCCATTTATTCTACACTCCATACAAGCTAAAACATTATTGTTTATTTGATTAATCATTTAGTATTAGGTTAACATAGAAGTGCATCACATAAATGCACTTTATTGTTTAAATGGATTAGCTTCTTGTTGTTCTAGGAATGGTGCACTCCTTCAATGGCATGCAGTTCCACTAGAGTTGAAACAACTGACATAAAGAAAAAACCATAGTGGCAATGTTGCTCTTGGGCTACATTAAAGAAAAGAAAAGAATAGAACTAGAATAGAGGGATTTTAACATAGAAACAAAATGTGAAGTGGTTTGTACTCCCAAAAAGAAAAATGACCATAGTACATATACATTATATATGTCTTGTTTGGACATGGGGACAAACACATATTTGGGCATGTTAAAAGCATCATTTTCCAGTTATCAACCAGATGGATATTATATTTCACTCTTCACTACTGTAACACTAGATTTAGATCTCCAAAAATTATAAATATTATTACTATTTGTATCTACTCTAGTGTTTTGCTATTTTCCATTGTAGTGCTATTACCAGAACACAACACCAAACAAAGATAAAAATATATAGTTTGTAGATCTTGGAAGAATGAACAGGGGCCTCAAAACCATTTAATAGTTGATAATTGGCACTCAACAAGTGACAAAGGTAAGAATAAAATAAGAGATCCATTTATTTTACACCCCATACAAGATAAAACATTATTGTTTATTTGATTAATCATTTAGTATTAGGTTAACATAGAAGAGCATCACATAAATGCACTTTATTGTTTAAACGGATTAGCTTCTTGTTGTTCAAGGAATGGTGCACTCCTTCAATGCTTTCCAGCTCCTCTCTCCATTTTATGCATTTTATTTTTTAATTTTTTAAATTGGCCTCCACCACTTTGATGGTGTCTCTTCTCCTCTAACATCTTCTAAATTGTTTTTTTCTAATTAAGATTGGTCCCTCCTCCTTACATGTCATTAATTGACAAGATATGTGTGCCCAATGTGCCCCCTTACCTATCTCACCTACCATTACTAAACATCTACGCTACCCAAAGTTTTCCCATATTAAATATATGGAATGAATAACTGATATTTATAAAAGAATAAATAATGAAATGATGGCTATAAAAATAAGAAGGTTGGGGCATTTATGGTTTATAAATTCATTATTAATAATTTTATATTAGTAAAATTATATATAGGTATATATACTTAAACATTTTATATAGCATATGAATATACATATATATGTGTGTGTGTGTGTGTGTGTATTAAATACTTATATGTCTTTCAATAATGGAAATAAGTATTTATTTTAATTCTCAATTTATTAAATAGGTCTATCTAAATTATAATGTCAGATTCAAAATGTATAACAATGATTGCCTTAGGTTTGTCATGTACCACCTTGATTAACCATTCTATTATTTCTCATAATTTTCTATTAACAAAATATAGTGGCATCCATTTAAATCCACCATTGTCTTAGGTTAATGTTATACTGTATACAAGAGGAAATGCAGCTGAGATACTAATACCCTAAGTCATAGTTGGTGACACTACTCATCGGAAGTCAATATGAGACATTACTCACTAGTCACCCACATAAAGGAGTCAAAACACATCTAATGTGATGAACACATTGAAATCAATAAGGAAACATTTGGTCACCATGAGGGGTATTATAGTAACACCAAAACATAAGCGATTCTACTCGTATGGAACATGTTTAACATGTAAAAATTCAAATTTTATGTGTGTTTCTTATAATTTCAAATTTTTAATAACGTAACACCAAAACATAAGTATTTTAGTTCATCTTAAACATGGTTAACATGTAAAGATTTAAATTTTATATGCGATTCTCATAATTTTGAATTTTGAATAATGTAACACCAAAAATTAAGAAGTTTTGCTCGTCTTGAACATGTTTAACATGTAAAGATTCAAAATTTATGCACGTTACTCATAATTTTAAAATTTGAATAATGTAACACTAAAGCTTAAGTATTTTTACTCATCTTGAACATGTTTAACATGTAAAGATTCAAACTTTATGCACATTTCTTATAATTTTAAATAACCTAACAATAAAACAAAAGCAATTAAGCTCATCTTGAACATGTTTTATATGTAGAGATTCAAACTATAAAGACATTTATTATAGTTTGGAATTTTGAATAAAGTAACAACAAAACTTAAGAGATTTTACTTGTCTCAAACACGTTTAACATGTAAAGATTCAAACTTTATGCACGTTTCTTATAATTTTGAAATTTGAATAATGTAACACCGAAACATAAGTGGTTTTGCTCATCTCAAACATGTTTAACATGTAAAAATTCAAATTTTATTTGTGTTTCTTATAATTTTATATTTTGAATAATGTAACACCAAAACATAAATAGTTTTTCTAATTTTAAACATGTTTAACATGTAAAGATTCAAACTTTATACATGTTTCTTATAATTTTGAATTTTGAATAATGTAACACCAAAAGTTAAGTGGTTTTGCTCATCTCTAACATGTTTAATATGTGAAGATTCAAACTTTATGTGTGTTTCTAATAATTTTGAAATTTGAATAATGTAACACTAAAGCATTAGTGGTTTTTCTCATCTCAAACATGTTTAACATGAAAAGATTTAAAATTTATGCATGTTTCATATAATTTTGAATTTTGCATAATATACCACCAAAACATAAAGGGTTTTGTTCATCTCAAACATGTTAAACATGTAAAGATTCAAACTTTGTGTGTTTCTTATAATTTTGAATTTTAAATAGTGTAACACCAAAACTCAAATGGCTTTACTCGTATTGAACATGTTTAACATGTAATTATTTAAACATTATGTGTGCTTCTTATAATTTTGAATTTTGAATAACATAACATTGAAACTTAAGTGGGTTTTCTCATCTCAAACATGTTTAACATGTAAAGATAAAAAAATTATGTGTGTTTCTTATAATTTTAAATTTTTAATGTTGTAACACCAAAACTGAAGTAGTTTTCCTCATGTCGAACATGTTTAATACGTAAATATTTAAACTTAATGCCCTTTTCTTGTAATTTTAAATTTTGAATAATGTAACACTAAAACATAAGTTATTTTTCTCATGTCAAACATATTTAACATTTAAAGATTCAAAGTTTATGTGTGTTTCTTAAAAGTTTGAATTTTAAATAACTTAACACCATAATATAAGTGGGTTTGCTCTTCTTGAACATGTTTAACATGTAAAGATTTAAACTTTATGCATGTTTATTATTAATTATCATTTTAATAATGCAACACCAAAATTAGGCAGTTTCGCTCATCACGAAAATGTTTTGGTCATCTCAAACATGTTTAACATGAAAAGATTCAAACTTTATGTGCATATCTTACTATTTTAAATATTGAATAATGTAACACTAGAACTTAAGTGGTTTTTCTCATCTCAAACATGTTTAACATGTGAAAATACAAACTTTATGTATGTTTCTTATAATTTTAAATTTTAAATAACATAACACCAAAACATTAATAGTTTTGGTCATCTCGAACATGTTTATCATGTAAAGATTCAAATTTTATCTGTGTTTATTATAATTTTAAATTTTTAATGATGTAACACCAAAACATAAGTGGTTTTACTCATCTCGAGCATATTTAACATGCAAAAATTCAAGCTTTATGCACATTTCTTATAATTTTAAATTTTGAATAGCGTAATAGCAAAATTAGAGTAGTTTTGCTCATTTCAAACATCTTTAACATGTAAAAATTCAAACATTATGTGTGTTTCTTATAATTTCAAATTTTGACTAATGTAACACAAAATTTTAATAGTTTTGCTCATCTCAAACATGTTTAACATATAAAGTTTCAAACTTTATGTGTGGTTCTTATAGTTTTGAGTTTTGAATAACGTAACATCAAAAATTAAGTAGTTTTGCTCATCTGCAACATGTTTAACATGTAAATATTCAAAATTTATGTGTGTTTCTAATAATTTTGAATTTTGAATAATTTAACACCAAAATTTAAGTGGTTTTAATTGTGTTGAACATATTTAACATCTAAAGATTCAAACCTTTTGTGTGATTCTTATAATTTTGATGTTTGAATAACATAACACCAAAACTAAGTGGTTTTATACATCTTGAACATGTAAATATTCAAATTGTATGCATGTTTCTTATAATTTTGAATACTAAATAATGTAACAATAAAATTTAAATGGTTTTGCTTGTCTCAAATATATTTAAATTCAAAGATTCAAACTTTATGTGTGGTTTTTATAATTTTAAATTTTGAATAACGTAACACCAAAACATAAGCAATTTTGCTCGTCTCTAACATATTTAACATGTAAAGTTCCAAATTTTATGTGTGTTTCTTATAATTTTGAATTTTGAATAATGTAGCACCAAAACTTAAGCAGTTTTACTCATCTTGAACATGTTTAACATGTAAAGATTCAAATTTTATGTGCATTTCTGATAAATTTGAATTTTGAATAATGTAAATGTAAAACTTAAGGGGTGCTCATTTTAAATTTGTTTAACATATAAAAATTTAAACTTTATACGTGTTTCTTATAATTTTGAATTTTGAATAATGTAACACCAAAAGTTAAGAAGGTTTGCTCATCTTGAACTTGTTGAAAATGTAAATATTCAAACTTTATTCATATTACTTATAATTTTAAAGTTTGAATAGCTTATCACCAAAAATTATGTGGTTTTGATCATGTTTAACATGTAAAGATTCAAACTTTATGTGCATTTCTTATAAATTTTAATTTTGAATGATGTAACACAAAACCTTAAGCAACTTTGTTCGTCTTAAACATGTTTAACATGTAAAGATTCAAAATTTATGCATGTTTCTTATAATTTTGAATTTTGAATATTACAACACCAAAATCTAAGTGGTTTTCCTCATCTTGATCATGTTTAACATTTAAAGATTCAATTTTTTTGTGCATTTCTTATAATTTAAAATTTTGAATAATGTAACACAAAAACCTAAGCAGTTTTTCTTGTCTCAAACATGTGTAACATGTAAAGATTCAAATTTATGTGTGTTTCTTATAATTTTTTATTTTGAATAATGTAATACCAAAACATAAGCAATTTTGCTCATTTCAAAAATGTTTAATATGTAAAGATTCAATCTTTATGTGTGTTTCTTATAATTTTGAATTTTGGATAAGTAACACCAAAACTTAAGTGGTTTTGCTTGTTTAGAGCATGTTTAACATGTAAATAGTTGAACTTTATGCATGTTATTTTTAATTCTAAATAACGCAATAGTAAAACATAAGCGATTTTGTTAATTTTTCACATGTTTAAAATGTAAAGATTTAAACTTTATGCATGTTTCTTATCATTTTCAAATTTGAATAATGTAACACTAAAACATAAGTGGTTTTGCTTATCTCGAACGATTTTAACATACAAACATTCATATGAATTTTATGCACATTTCTTATGATTTTATATTTTGACTAATCTAACACCAAATCCTAAGTAGTTTTGCTCATTTCAAACATGTTTAACATATAAAGATTCAAAATTTATGTTTGTTTCTTATAATTTCAAATTTTGAATAATGTAACACCAAAACATATGTGGTTTTGTTCATCTCCAACATGTTTAACATGTAAATATTTAAACTTTATGCACGTTTTTATAATTTTGAATAATGTAACACTAAAACATTGGTAGTTTTGCTCATCCTTATCATGTTTAACATGAAAAGATTTAAAATTTATGCATGTTTCTTATAATTTTGAATTTTGCATAATGTAACACCAAAACTTAAGGGGTTTTGCTCATCTCAAATATGTTAAACATGTAAAGGTTCAAACTTTATTTATGTTTTTTATAATTTTAAACTTTAAATAATGTAACACCAAAACTTAAATGGTTTTGCTCATCTTGAACATGTTTAACATGTAAATATTCAAACTTTATGTGTGTTTCTTATAATTTTAATTTTGAATAACGTAACACCAAAACTTAAGTGGTTTTTCTTCTCTCAAATATGTTTAACATGTAAAGATATAAATTTTATGAGTGTTTCTTATAATTTTAGATTTTGAATAATGTAACACCAAAACTTAAGCAGTTTTGCTCTTGTCGAACATGTTTAACATGTAAATATTCAAACTTTATGCCCATTTCATATAATTTTAAATTTTGAATAATGTAACACCAAAACATAATCTATTTTGCTCATTTCAAACATGTGTAACATGTAAAGATTCAAACATTATGTGTGTTTCTTATAATTTTTAATTTTGAGTAACGTAACACCATAATATCAGTAGGTTTGCTCTTCTTGAACATGTTTAACATGTAGAGATTTAAAGTTTATGCAAGTTTCATATTATTTGAAATTTTGATTAATGTAACATCAAAACTTAAGTGGCTTTTCTCATCGTAAACATGTTTGCTCACCTCAAACATGTTTAACATGTAAAGATTCAAAATTTATGCATAGTTCTTATAATTTTGAATATTGAATAATGTAACACTGAAACTTAAGCAATTTTCTTCATCTCAAACATGATTAACATGTAAAAATTCAAACTTTATGCAAGTTTCTTTATAATTTTAAATTTTAAATAATGTAACAACAGAACATAAGCAATTTTACTCATCTCAAACATGTTTATCATGTAAAGATTCAAATTTTATGTGATTTTCTTATAATTTTAAATTGTGAATAATGTAGCACAAAAAATTAAGCAATTTTACTCGTTTCAAACATGTTTAACATGTAAAGACTCAAACTTTATGTGCATTTATTATAATTTTAAATTTTGAATAGCATAACACTAAAACTAAAGTGGTTTTGCTCATCTCAAACATGTTTAACATGTAAAAAATTCAAACATTGTGTACATTTCTTATAATTTTGAATTTTGAATAATGTAACACAAAAAGTTAAGTAGTTTTGCTCATCTTGAAGATGTTTGACATATAAAATTTTAAACTTCATGTGTGTTTCTTATAGTTTTAAATTTTGAATAATGTACACCAAAAATTAAGTGGTTTTACTCGTCTCCTACATGTTTAACATGTAAATATTCAAACTTTATGCACGTGTCTTATAATTTTGAATTTTAAATAATGTAACACTAAAAGTTAAGTAGTTTTTCTCATGTTGAACATATTTAACATGTAAAGATTCATACTTTTTGTGTGTTTCTTATAATTTTGATGTTTGAATTACATAAGACCAAACCTTAAGTGGTTTTGCTCGTCTCGAACATGTTTAACATGTAAATATTCAAACTTTATTCACGTTTCTTATAATTTTGAATATTGAATAATGTAACACTAAAATTTAAATGGTTTTGTTTGTCTCAAACATATTTAACATGTAAAGACTCAAACTTTATGTGTGTTTCTTATAATTTTAAATTTTGAATAACGTAACAGAAAAACATAAGTGGTTTTGCTCATCTCAAACATATTTAACATGTGAAGATTCAAAGTTTATGTGTGTTTCTTATAATTTTGAATAATGTAAAACCAAAACTTATGTGGTATTGTTCATCTTGAACATGTTTAACATGTAAAGATTCAAATTTTATGTGCATTTCTTATAATTTTAAATTTTGAGTAATGTAACAATAAAACTTAAGGGGTGTTCCTCTTAAACATTTTTAACATGTAAAAATACAAACTTTATGTGCATTTTTTATAATTTTAATTTTGAATAATGTAACACCAAATGTTAAGAAATTGTGCTTATCTTGAACATGTAAAGATTCATAATTTATACACATTACTTATAATTTTAAAGGTTGAATAACATATCACAAAAACTTGAGTGATTTTGCTCATCTCAAACATGTTTAACATGCAAAGATTCAAAATTAATTTGATTTTATTATAATTTTTAATTTTTAATAACGTAACACAAAATCTTGAGCAACTTTGCTCATCTCGAACATATTTAACATGTAAAGATTCAAAATTTATGCATGTTTCTTATAATTTTGAATTTTAAATAATGTAACACAAAAATTTAAGTGGTTTTCTTTATGTTGAGCATGTTTAACATTTAAAGATTAAAACTTTATGCATGTTTCTTATAATTTAAAATTTTGAATAATGTAACACCAAAACTTAAGTGGTTTTGCTTGTCTCAAACATGTTTAACATGTAAAAATTCAAAATTAATTTGATTTTATTATAATTTTTAATTTTTAATAACGTAACACAAAACCTTGAGCAACTTTGCTCGTCTCAAACATATTTAACATGTAAAGATTCAAAATTTATTCATGTTTCTTATAATTTTGAATTTTAAATAATGTAACACCAAAATTTAAGTGGTTTTCTTCATCTTGAGCATGTTTAACATCCAAAGATTAAAACTTTATGCATGTTTCTTATAATTTAAATTTTTGAATAATGTAACACCAAAACTTAAGCAGTTTTGCTTGTCTCAAACATGTTTAACATGTAAAGATTCAAACTTTATGTGTGTTTCTTATAATTTGTAATTTTGAATAATGTAACACCTAAACATAAACAATTTTACTCATTTCAAAAAGTTTAATATGTAAAGATTTGTGTTTCTTATAATTTTGAATTTTGAATAATTTATCACCAAAACTTAAGCAATTTTGCTCATTTAAAACATGTTTAACATGTAAATATTCGAACTTTATGGATGTTGTTTTTAATTTTTAATTAATAACATAACACTAAAACTTAAGCAGTTTTTCTAATTTTGCACATGTTTAACATGTAAAGATTCAAACTTTATCCATGTTTCTTATAATTTTGATTTTTGTATAATGTAACACAAAAACTTAAATGGTTTTCCTCATCTCCAACATGTTTAACATATAAAGATTCAAACTTTATACGTGTTTCTTATAATTTTGAATTTTGAATAATGTAAGACCAAAACCTAAGTGGTTTTGCTCATCACAAACTTTATGCGTGTTTCCTATAATTTTAAATTTTGAATAACGTAACACCAAAAGTTAAGTCGTATTGCTCATCTAAAAAAAAATTAACATGTAAAGATTCAAACTTTAAGTGTGTTTCTTAATATTTTGACTTTTGAATAACATAACACCAAAAGTTAAGCGATTTTACTCATCTCAAACATGTTTAACATGTAAAGATTAAAAAAACTATGCGAATTCCTTATAATATTGAATAATCTAACACCAAAACTTAAGCTATTTTGTTCATTTCAAACATGTTTAACATGTAAAGAATCAAAATTTGTGCGTGTTTCTTATAATTTTGAATTTTGAATAATGTAACACAAATACTTAAGTGGTTTTGATCATCTCGAACATGTTTAAGATGTAAAGATTCAAACATTATGCATGTTTCTTATAATTTTGAATTTCAAATAATATAACACCAAAACATAAGTGGTTTTGTTCATCTCAAACATGTTTAAAATGTAAAGATTCAATCTTTATGCACATTTCTTATAATCTTGAATATTGAATAACATAACACCAAAACATAAGGGGTTTTACTTATCTTGAAAATGTTTAACATATAAGGATTCAAACTTTATGCATGTTTCTTATAATTTTGAATTTTGAATAATGTAAAACCATTACATAAGTGGTTTTGCTCATCTCGAACATGTTCAACATGTAAATATTCAAAATTTATGCATGTTCATTATAATTTAGAATTTTCAATAACATAACACCAAAACTTAAGTTTTTTTGCTTGTTTTGAACATGTAAAGATTCAAAATTTCTATACATTTCTTATAATTTTGAAATTCAAATATCATAACACCAAAACATAAGTGGTTTTGCTTGTCTTGAACATCTTTAACATATAAAGTTGCAAACTTTATCTACACTTCTTATAATTTTAAATTTTGAATAAAATAACAGAAAAACTTAAGCAATTTTATTGGTTTCCAACATGTTTAACATGTATAGATTCAAAAATTATGCATATTTCATATAATTTTGAGTAATGTAATACCAAAACTTAAGTAGTTTTGCTCATTCTAAACATGTTTAACATCTAAAGATTAAAACTTTATGGACATTTCATATAATTTTGAGTTTTGAATTATGTAACACCAAATGTAAGTAATTTTGCTCATCTTGAACATGTGTAACATGTAAAGATTCAAAATTAACATGCATTTCTTACAATTTTAAATTTTGAATAACATAATACCAAAACATAATTGGTTTTTCACATGTCAAACATGTTTAATATGAAAGGATATAAACTTTGTGTGCATTTCTCATAATTTTGAATAATGTAACACCAAAACTTAAGCGGTTTTGCTCATCTAAGACATGTTTAACATGTAAAGATTCAATCTTTATGAGTGTTTCTTATAATTTTGAATTTTTATTAATATAAGACCAAACTTAAGTGGTTTTCCTCATCTCAAACATGTTTAACATGTACATATTCAAACTTTATGCCCGTTTCTTAAAATTTGAAAATTTGTATAACATAACACCAAAACTTAAGAGGTTTTGCTTATCTTGAATATGTTTAACATATAAAGATTCAAACTTTATACGTGTTTCTTATAATTTTACATTTTGAATAACTAACACCAAGACTTAGGTGATTTTGCTTGTCCTAAACATGTTTAACATGTAAAGATTCAATATTTATGCATGTTTCTTATAATTTTGAATTTTAAATAATGTAATACCAAAACTTAAGTGGTTTTACTTATCTCAAACATGTTTAACATGTAAAGATTCAAACTTTTTGCTCATTTCTTATAATTTTGAATTTTGAATAAGGTAACACCAAAGCATAAGTGATTTTGCTCATTTTAAACATGTTTAACATGTAAAGATTCATAGTTTATAAGCATTTCTTATAATTTAAAATTTTGAATAATGTAACAGCAAAAATTAAGTGGTTTTACTCATTTTGAATATGTTTAACATGTAAAGATTCAAAATTTATGCACGGTTCTTATAATTTTGAGTTTTGAATAATGTAACACCAAAACTTAAGTGATTTTGCTCATCTCGAATATGTTTAACATGTAAAGATTCAAGCTTTACGCACATTTTTATAATTTTGAATTTTGAATAATGTAACACCAAAACATAAGCAATTTTGCTCATCTCAAACATGTTTAACATGTAAAGATTCAAACGTTATACGTGTTTCTCATCATTTGGAATTTTGAATAAAGTAACACCAAAACTAAAGTGGTTTTGCTCATTTCGAACATGTTTAACTTGTAAATATTCAAAATTTATGTGCGTTTCTTATAATTTTCAATTTTGAATAACTTAACACCAAAAATAAGTAGTTTTGCTCATTTCAAACTTGTTTAACATGTAAAGATTCAAACTTTAAGCCCATTTCTTATAATTTTTAATTTTGAATATGTTTAACATATAAAGATTTAAACTTTATGCATAATTTTTATAATTTAGAATAACATAACAACAAAATATAATCGATTTTGCTCATTTTAAACATGTTTAACATGTAAAGATTCAAACATTATGCATATTTCTTATAATTTTAATTAATGTAATACCAAAACTTAAGTGGTTTTGCTCATTTTGAATATGTCTAACATGTAAAGATTTAAACTTTATCCATGTTTCTTGTAATTTTGAATTTTGAAAAACATAACATCAAAACAGAAGTGGTTTTGATCATTTTGAACATGTTTTACATGTAAAAATTTAAAATTTATACGTGTTTCTTATAATTTTGAATAATGTAACACCCAAACTTAAGTGATTTTGCTCATTTCACACATGTTTAACATGTAAAGATTCAAACTTTATGTGTATTTCTTATAATTTTGAATTTTGAATAATGTAACACCAAAACCTAAGTGGTTTTGCTTGTCTAAAATATGTTTAACATGTAAAGATTCAAAATTTATATGCATTTCTTAAATTTTTGAATTTTGAAAAACAAAACACTAAAAGTTAAGTAGTTTTGCTCATCTCGAACATGTTTATCATGTAAAAATTAAATCTTTATGTGCATTTCTTATAATTTTTAATAACCTAACACTGAAACTTAACTAATTTTGCTCATCTCGAACATGTTTGACATGTAAAGATTTGAATTTTATATGTATTTCTTATAATTTTAAATTTTGAATAATTTAACACTAAACCTTAAATGGTTTTTACTCGCTTCAAGCATGTTTAACCTGTAAAGATTCAAAATTATGCATGTCTCTTATGAGTTCTAGTTTGGAATAATGTAACACTAAAACTTAAGTGGTTTTGCTCATCTCAAACATTTTTAACATGTAAAGATTCAAACTTTATACATGTTTATTAAACAATTTAATTTTGAATAACATAACACCAAAACATAAGCAATTTTGCTTGTCACAAACATGTTTAACATGTAAAGATTCAAACTTTATGTGTGTTTCTTATAATTTTGAATAATGTGATAGCAAAACATAATATATTATACTCATTTCAAAAATATTTAACATGTGAAGATTCAAACTTTATGTTAGTTTTTTATAATTTTTAATTTTGAGTAACATAACACCAAAACTTAAGTAGTTTTGCTCATTTCAAACATTTTAACATGTTAAGATTTAAACTTTATGAACACTACTTATAATTTTGAATTTTGAATAACATAACACAAAAAATTTGGTGGTTTTGTTCATTTTGAACATGTTTAACATTTAAAGATTCAAACTTTATGCCCATTTCTTACAATTTTGAATTTTGAATAATGTAACACCAAAACTTAAGCAATCTTGCTCATTTCGAACATGTTTAACATGTAAAGATTCAAACCTTATGTGCATTTCATATAATTTAGAATTTTGAATAATGTAACACCAAAACTTAAATGATTTTGGTCATCTCCAACATATTTAACATGCAAAGATTCAAACTCTATGCACATTTCTTATGATTTTGAATTTTTAATAATGTAACACAAAAATATAAGTGATTTTGTTCATCTTAAACATGTTTAACATGTAAAGATTCAAACTTTATTCTTATTTCTTATAATTTTGAATTTTGAATAATGTAACACCAAAACGTAAGTAGATTTGTTCATCTTGAACATGTTTAACATGTAAAGATTCAATCTTTAGACATGTTTCTTATAAATTTAAATTTTGAATAATGTAACACTAAAGCATAAATGATTTTGCTTGTTTTTAACATGATTAACATGTATAGATTCAAACTTTATGTGCATTTATTATAATTTTGAATTTTAAATAAAGTATACCAAATTTTAGGTGGTTTTGCTCATCTCAAACATGTTTAACATGTAAAGATTCAAAACTTATTTGTGTTTCTTATCATTTTGAATTTTGAATAATGTAACACCAAAACATAAGCAATTTTGCTTGTCTTGAACATGTTTAATATGTAAAGATTCAAACTTTATATGTGTTTCTTATAATTTTTAATTTTGAATAACATAACATCAAAACTTAAGTGGTTTTACTCATCTTAAACATGTTTAACTTGTAAAGATTTAAAATTTATGCGCATTTATTATAATTTTGAATTTTGGATATCATTACAAGAAAACTTAAGTGGCTTTGCTTGTTTCAAACATGTTTAACATGTAAAGATTCAAACTTTATACATGTTTCTTATAATTTTGAATTTTGGTTAACGTAACAGTAAAACTTATGTGGTTTTGCTCATCTCGAACAGGTTTAACATCTAAAGATTTATACTTTATGCATGTTTCTTATAATTTTGAATTTGTAATAACGTAACAACATAACTTAAGTGGTTTGGCTTGATTCAAACATTTTTAACATGTAAAGATTCAAAATTTATGTGCATTTGTTATCATTTTGAATTTTGAATAATGTAACACCAAAACTTAAGTGGTTATGCTCTTCTTGAGCATGTTTAACATGTAAAGATTCAAACTTTATGCACATTTATTATAATTTTGAATTTTGAATATTCTAACATCAAAATTGAAGAAATTTTTCTCATCTCATACATGTAAATATAAAAACTTTATGTGCATTTCTTATCATTTTTATTTTTGAATAACATAACAATAAAATTTAAGCAGTTTTGCTCATCTCAAACATGTTTATCATGTAAAGATTCAAACTTTAGGCACATTTCTTATAATTTTGAATTTTGAATAATTTAACACTAAAACTTAAGTGGTTTTACTCATCTCAAAGATGTTTAATAGGTAAAGATTAAAACTTTATGCACGTTTCTTATAATTTTGAATTTTGAACAACATAACACCAAAGCTTAAGCAATTTTGCTTGTCTCAAACATGTTTAACATGTAAAGAATCAAATGTTATGCATGTTTATTATAATTTTGAATTTTTAATAATGTAACACCCAAACATAAGTAGTTCTACTCAGCTCAAACATGTTTAACATGTAAAGATTCAAACTTTATGTGTGTTTCTTATAATTCTTTTATTTTGAATAATGTAACACCAAAACTCAACTAGTTTTATTCATTTCAAATATGTTTAACATGTAAAGATTATGTGCTAACACTCTAGCCAACACTGGAGTGTAACTCTAAGGTTAAACTATCTGTCATAATAAGGCAACATCCCCCCTATGACATTTAGTGTCACCCATGCTGAAGGTATATATGTTGCTTAAATCCATCATGTCTTTACATATGTGGTTTTTTACCTCAAAAGGACTAATCATGGCATTTCAGTCCCACATTCATTTCAAGGCAAGGGAATGCAATTATGATTGTCAGGCTTTGGAGGGCATCCCTTATATCACAAGATCTTACTAGTTTTCTAGCATCTAAAACCCTCGACCTGTTCCCTCCAACCTTGTAACTCTTATAAACATGGGTGGTGATAGAGATTGAATGGAGCCAACATCCTATAAAGAGGTTCATGAAAATAAAAAGGTGTGAAAAAAGCTCAAGAAGGGTGGGATAATAAATTATATGGAGCATATCGCTAATCATAATCCTCTAGTGGTAATATATTTCATTACTATTTGGTCAAAAAGGAAGGTTTCAATGAGGGGGATTTTCATTAATGTTTCGAAGAAGTTTATAGTTGAAGTCATCGGCATGGCTTGCATAGGCACAAAAGAATACAAGGATCAATCAAAGAAATAGGAGTCACTACAATGATTTTTTTAAACTAATGAATTTTTGTAAATGGAGAAAAAGGGATTTCCCCATACCAATGTGCCCAAATATTGGTTTGAAGTTTGCTTACAGTTTAAGAGGTACATGACCCTAGAAGGTAAGTACACCTTGATCTTTTCACACCATTTCTTGTTGCTCAATCATGTCATTGGTTTTAAGATCAACCTTCCCTATTTTCTCCTAAAATCCTTGAAAAGCATAGTCTTCATCCACTAGGTTAATGTAACTAACCTGATCTTGCATCAAGGCCTTATCTTTCTATTGGTGAAACATGGCCATATCCTACTAGGAAAAAATGTCCCCCTGAAGGATCCTCCTTTGAGAAAGACTCCTTGAAGGGCCCCCTAGAAGGGACCCCTCTGTGAGCTCCCTCCCTACCACTAAACATTCTCCTTGTAACATCTTTTCATTCCCCTCTAGATGACCTTCCCTTGAAAATGCTTTTTATCCCTAAACCTAAACACATCACCCTCAACTCTCCCTCCACTTATGATTAGAAAGGTAAGGCCATTGTAATAGAGGCCTACATGAGAAAACAAAAGTAATATTACAAAATTTCAACATAAAGGTCCAACAGGTGGGTTTTGGTTTGGTAAAACTGATCTAAGATTGGAATGAACTTCACCAGGTGGTGAATGCCATGACCCATGTGTTGGTGTAGTCTACCCTATCCTTCCCCCTTCTTTAGTTCTCAAATCCCCTAAGGACTCCAAATCACCTCCCTTGGGGTCCCGTAGGGAGGCCCCCCATAAGCATCCCTTCCCCTAGTGAAAGGCAGGAAATGCCTAAGGATGACTCTCCCTGGTAAACAAGCTGAGGGTCTCGAGAATCACCCCAGAGCTAAAGCCTCGAAAGACAGTCCAACTTCCCACCAAAGGAAAATTTTTCTATAAAAGATACCCAAGAGGGTCCCCCCAATTAACATGTTTTCTATGTTTGCTCTTATTTTTGTTATTTAGACTTTTTATTTTTGTTCATTAAGCCTTGTAAGGCTGAGTTAAAACTTTTTATTTCACTTTTGTGGTTTTAGGTTCTTGTAAGACTTGGGTTTACCTTATCCAATAAAAAAACATGTAAAGATTCAAAATTTATGTGCATCTCTTATAATTTTGAATTTTGAATAATGTAACATCAAAACTTAATTAGTTTTGTTCATTTCAAACATGTTTAACATGTAAAGATTAGAACCTTATGCACATTTCTTAAAATTTTGAATTTTGAATAATGTAACACCAAAACTTAAGTGGTTTTGCTCATTTTGAACATGTTTAACATGTAGAGATTCAAAATTTATGCAAACATATTATAATTTTGAATAATGTAACACCAAAACCTAAGTGGTTGTGCTAATTTTGACAATGTTTAACATGTACATTTTTTAACTTTATTCATATTTCTTATAATTTTGAATAATGTAACATGAAAACATAAGTGGTTTTGCTCATTTTGAACATGTTTAACATGTAAATAATCAAACTTTATCCACATTTGTTATAATTTGGAATTTTGAATAACATAACACCAAAACTTAAGTAGTTTCGATCATTTTGAACATGTTGTACATGTAAAGATTTAAACTTTATGGGCATTTCTTATAATTTGTAATTTTGAATAACTTAACACCAAAACTTAATCAATTTTGCTCATATCACACATGTTTAACATGTAAAGATTCAAACCTTATTGTGTATTTTATAATTTTGATTTTTGAATAATGTAACACCAAAACCTAAGCGATTTTATCATCTCAAACATGTTTAACATGTCAAGATTAAAATTTTATGCGTGTTTTCTATAATTTTGAATTTTGAATAACAAAACACTAAACATTAAGCAATTTTGTTGGTCTCGAACATGTTTAACATGTAAAGATTCAAATTTAATGTGTGTTTCTTAAATTTTTGAATTTTGAATCATGTAACATCATAAGTTAAGTTGTTTTGCTCATCTCAAACATGTTTAACGTGTAAAGATTTAAATTCTATGCACGTTTCTTATAATTTTGAATTTTGAATAATGTAACACCAAAACTTAAGTAATTTTGCCTGTCTCGAACATGTTTAATATATAAAGATTCAAACAATGTGTGTTTCTTAAATTTTTGAATTTTAAACAACATAACACCAAAAATTAAGTAGTTTTGCTCATCTCAAACATGTTTAACATGTAAAGATTCAAAATTTATGCTTATTTCATATAATTTTGAATAACCTAACACCCAAACTTAAGTGATTTTGCTCCTCTTAAACATGTTTAACATGTAAAGATTCAATCTTTATGCACATTTCTTATAATTTTTGAACTTTGAATAAAGTAACACCAAAACATAAGCAATTTTACTCATCTCAAACATGTTTAACATGTAAAGATTCAAACTTTATGCACATTTATTATAATTTTAAATTTCAAATAACATAACACCAAATCTAAGTGATTTTACTTATTTTGAATATGTTTAACATGTAAAATTCAAAGTTTATGTGTGTTTCTTATAATTTTGAATAATGTAGCACCAAAACTTAAGCAATTTTGCTCATTTTGAACATATTTAACATGTGAAGATTCAAACTTTATCCACATTTCTTATAATTTGGGATTTTAAATAACATACACCAAATCTTAAATGGTTTTGATCACTTCAAACATGTTTTACATATAAATATTCAAATTTTATGTGTATTTCTTATACTTTAGAATTTTGAATAACTTAACACCAAAACTTAAGTGATTTTGCTCGTTTAGCATGTGTTTAATATGTAAAGATTCAAATTTTATCAACCTTTCTTATAATTTTGAATTTTAAATAATGTAACACCAAAACCTAAATGGTTTTGCTCATCTTAAACAAGTTTAACATGTAAAGATTCAAACTTTATGTGTGTTTGCAATAATTTTGAATTTTAAATAACGTAACACCAAAAGTTAAGTGGTTGTACTCATCTCGAACATGTTTAACATGTAAAGATTCAAACTTTATGCAAGTTTATTAAATTTTTTATATTTGAATAGCATAACACCAAATGTTAAGTGATTTTGTTTGTCTGAAACATGTTTAACATGTAAAGATTCCAACTTTATGTGTATTTCTTATAATTTTGAAAAACCTAACACCAAAACTTAAGTGATTTTGCTCATCTCAAACATGTTTGACATGAAAAGATTCAAACTTTATGCATGTTTCCTATAGTTTTGAATTTTGAATAATGTAACATTAAAACATAAGTGGTTTTGCTCACCTTGAACATGTTTAACATGTAAAGATTCAATCTTTATGCATGTTACTTATAATTTTGAATTTTGAATAATGTAACACCAAAAAATAAGTGGTTTTGCTTGTCTCAAACATGTTTATGAATTAAATATTCAAACTTTATACACATTTCTTATAATTTTGAATTTTAAATAATGTAACACCAAAACTTAAGTGGTTTTGCTCATCTCAAACATGTTTAACATGTAAAGATTAAAATTTTAAGCATTTTTCTTATAATTTTGAATTTTAAATAACATAACATCAAAACCTAACTGGTTTTACACATCTTAAACATGTTTAACATATAAATATTCAAACTTTATGTGAATTTCTTATAATTTTGAATTTTGAATAATGTAACACTGAAAATTAAGTGATTTTGCTCATCTCAAACATGTTTGACATGAAAATATTCAAATTTTATGCATGTTTCCTATAATTTTGAATTTTGAATAATGTAACACTAAAACATAAGTGGTTTTGCTGACCTTGAACATGTTTAACATGTAAAGATTCAATCTTTATGCATGTTACTTATAATTTTGAATTTTGAATAATGTAACACCAAAAAATATGTGGTTTTGCTTGTCTCAAACATGTTTATCAATTAAATATTCAAACTTTATACGTATTTATTATAATTTTGAATTTTAAATAATGTAACACCAAAACATAAGTGGTTTTGCTCATCTCAAACATGTTTAACATGCAAAGATTAAAAATTTAAGCATTTTTCTTATAATTTTGAATTTTAAATAACATAACGTCAAAACCTAACTAGTTTTACTCATCTTGAACATGTTTAGCATGTAAAGAATCAAACTTTATACTCATCTCGAACATGTTTAACGTGTAAAGGTTCAAACTTTATGCACATTTCTTATAATTTTGGAATTTGAATAACATAACACCAAAACATATGTAGTTTTACTCAACTCAAACATGTGCAATATATAAAGATTCAAATTTTATGTGCATTTCTTGTAGTTTTTAATTTTGAATAATTTAACACCAAAATATAAGTAATTTCACTCATTTTGATCATGTTTAACATGTAAAAATTCATAGTTTATGTGCATTTCTTATAAATTCTAATTTTGAATAATGTAACATCAAAACTTATGTGGTTTTGCTCATTTTAAACATGTTTGACATGTAAAGATAAAAATTTTATGAGTGTTTCTTATGATTTTGAATTTTGAATAACATAACACAAAAACATAAGCAATTTTACTCATTTCTAACATGTTTAACATTTAAACATTCAAACTTTATGCACATTTCTTATAATTTTATATTTTGAATAATGTAGCACTAAAACATAAGTGTTTTTCCTTGTGTCCAACATGTTTAACATGTAACAATTCAAATTTTATGCACATTTCTTGTAATTTGGAATTTTGAAAAATGTAACACCAAAAATTAAACAATTTTTCTCATTTTGAACATGTTTAACATGTAAAGATTCAAAATTTATGCATGTTTTATATTTTGAATAATGTAACACAAAAAATTAAGTGGTTTTACTCATTTTAAACATATTTAACATGTGAAGATTCAAACTTTATCCATATTTCATTTAATTTGGAATTTTAAATAACATAACACCTAATCTTAAACTATTTTGATCATTCCAAACATGTTTTACATGTAAAGATTCAAAATTTATGCACATTTATTATACTATAAAATTTGAATAACATAACACCAAAACTTATGTGATTTTACTCATTTCACACGTGTTTAATATGTAGATATTCAAACTTTATGCACCTTCCTTTTAATTTTGAATAATGTAACACCAAAACCTAGATGGTTTTTATAATCTCAAACACGTTTAACATGTTGTTTTATTATCTATGGAATATTAGAGTTATATTCCTAAATAATAAAGGGGCTAAGCAATGTACATCAGTAAATAAATATGCAAGAATTAACCTACTAATTTGTGTAAATAGATTGTATTTTTACCTTTTCTAAATATATTAGGAAGTGAGAGAGATTAGAACTTAGCTTATTCTAGTTGATCTGGATTGAGACAAGGTTTGATATTGGAGGAGCAAGATATAGAAACAATTAGAAATAGGTCCTTTGACTTCATTTCTTGATTGGATAGGAGCATTAAAAATAGGATACCCTATTGTCTGGTGATATAGTCATATTCCAATGCTATTGGCTTGAGGTTAAAAGCTTTTTGGGTTCTATTTATAATGTTTGTGTTACCCTATCACTAAAATTTTAAGGTTTAAAACCTTATGGATCTTGATATGTGCCTATTTTAATCTTCTAAAACCCTTAGGATCTCCTTGTCCTTGAACTTGAATACAAACATGGGAAAGAGAGAGAAGGGATTAGTGTGTAAAGGATACACTTGATGCACTTTACATCCCATGTGTGGGCATGCTTCCTACATACCAATAATCTGAAGAGGGATTAAGCTAATGTAGTTCTCCCATTGAAGTGCTTGATGGAATTTGTGTATGATAAATGTAATTAGAATGCAATAGATGTGTTTTAGCTGGCTCAAGACTAGTGCATTGACTTGAGTAGGCTTGAAATAATGTTGGAAGGTTGTGTGCAAATAATGAGGAAGAATGTTCAAGTGTACTTACTTGTATTCTTGTGTCTCTCTTGTAAATGAGTGTCAACCCTTCTAAATGGACTTAGAATGGACTTTTATATTGAAATATATGATCATGGGTTAAATGAATTCACATTATGCTGATAAGGGAAAATATAAGGAACTAGAAGAATCTAAATGTTAGGACCAAAAATGAACTTAGACAATATCATTAAAATCATGACACCTTGAGTTTTAGTGCTCTTGTCTAATTTGGGTACTATTTTCTTAAGGGGATGATACCTGGGGGGATGAATCTAGCCTAAAAGGGCTACCTAGGTTTGAAAGGGATAAGTTTGGAAAGCTTTGGATGACTAGGAATTAGTGAAAGTAGCCTAAAAGGGTTGTGTGAGCCAACAAAAAGACCTATATATTAGTTGTCTTAGCCATACTAAAGTTGTATAATTTGGCATTTTACATGACTACATTTCCCCCTCCCTTATTTTAGTGATACATCGTAGTGAAATACTAGGATAAAGGAAAATAAGAAGCACACCTAAACTTACCTATAAGGGTGAAGCTCATAAAGCTATGTACTATTATATGTGCATAAAGAGATCACATTGTGAATTATGAATCTATAATGAAAACATAAAGTAGATCAGTTCTTACTAGATACACTATATTTGAAATAAGAATGTATAAGAGATGAGTAAGAAGAAGATGAAGGAATGAATACACCTCATTAGGTATAGTAACCAACATAAAACTTGTTGTGAGGCTAGAATGTGCTGGATGATGCTAAGTGTGTGTTGAATCAAGAGTAATATCATGAACAAAGATGAGTGCTCAATTCCCTAGAAAGTGGCTCAAAAATGCAAAGGTTGGCCCTTTAGCTCCATCATCACCAATTATGTGAAGCTAATGAATCATGCTTGTGTTAATTGATGTCTATATTATTTTTCTAATCCCTCTAAATAGGTGGCTCAAGAATACAAAGGTTAGCTAGAGCTTTGGCTCCATCGTTACCCCATGAAGTGAAGCTATGAACTAATATCAGTATAGAATAGATGTCATATAAGATGGCTCATGAATCCCATAGATGTGTTATAAATATGACTATGTGGCATGGATAGCCTAAAAGTGTGCTAGAAACTAGGCCACTCTTGGTCATTTCAAAAGATGGAGGTTGGGCTTGTATGAAAGCCTCTTCAAAACTAATGCAAAATGTTTATGTGAAATCCAACTTGAGAACTCAGGTACTCAAAAAGCTAAAATTTTATAAAATTTTAACTCAAATGTGATGCCAACCACCTATAGATGGATTAATGGATGTAACTACTGAGAATTCTTGGAATAAACTAAACTCAGAAAGAAAAGAAGATTAATGTGCCATGCACGTTGCCCTAATCACTGATGTTTAGAACATGGATTTTGATCTAAAAATTATGACAATAGTCTAATCTAAATTAAAATAAATAATAATCATGTCATGCATGATAAGCCCCCTATATCTAGATTCTCTACAAAAATTGTACTAAAATTTCTAATTTTTACTTATCTGGAAGTGCAAAACTTGTCCCTAAATTGAAATTTTGCCTATTTCTAGAAACCTCGAGTGTTTCCCTACGTATAAAGGAGTGTAAAAATTTGGATATGCTATGTTTGATGCTACTATCCATTTTTAATGTTGTTTTCCTATGTGAAAACTAACTATTGATCTAAAACTATCACTATTTTTCTACTTTGGTTTGATCAGTTTGACCTTTAGATTCTGTATTGAGTGTTCTTAATGCTTTAAATAGGTAATTTCATGCTTAGGTGTCTCCAAATCCATACCAAATCTCATTTGTTTGTGCCACATGGAATCAATTCACTAACTCATAGCCCAAGTAAATAATGAAAGTCATGATATCAATGTAATCTTTTGTACAAATTATCCTATGAAAGTAAAGTAGGGAGAGTCATCTATGTGTCATCATCCCAGTTGTTCAATACTAATGTTAACATGGACATTTATATAGATAATACTAGGCAATTAAAGTGGTGAGATCCATCCACATATCATCATATAAATACCCTAATGGTGATGTCAGCATGGGCCTTTATATAGACAATCTAAGGTAAGTGGAGTAGTGATAGTTATCCACATGTCATCATATTGGTATCTTAGTGGTGACATGAACATTGAAATATATGAAAATAATGCTAGGAAATTAGAGTAGTGAGATATATCCACATGTCATTATCTTAGTAGCCCAGTGGTGACATTAACATGGACCTATGTACAACTAATCCCAAGCAAACAGTGTAGTGAGAGCTATCCATGGGTCATCATCTTGATAGCCTAGTATTGAAATCAATATGGACCTTTATATGTAAAATACCAAGAAATTAGATCATTAATCTCTCTCTAAGTGTCATCATTCCACTATCCTACAACTAAAGAAATAAATCACACCAATATATAACTCAAATAGGAGTGAAATAATGACATACAAACAAGTGTCCTATGGATCACATAAGCAAGCAATGAATATATCAACACCAAGATAGATAAAGAGATAAAAATAGATATCTATCATCCTAAGATGACTAATCATCTATAAAAATGTATAATAAGCTACATGGTAGTAAAATTTGCATAAGTTATTATTATGAAATTCAAATGTAAGGAATAAATGGGAAAAAGAGTAAATTTCCTTGTTGTAGTTAATTTTCATGAAGTAAATAATAAATGCATTCAATTCTCACATAAAATGTATCCAAATTAATATATTTATAATTTCCATTTCCATCCTAATTACATTACCTCCATGACATTATATTATGAATTCTAAGCTCAAGTATAAACTATGAATCCAAAAGTCCATTATAACTAGAAATTTAAAAGCCTTTCATAGAGAAAAGAATTTTTGGATAGTATCAATGACTTCCTCATATTGCATCCTAATCCCCTCTTAATACTTAATTATAGGGCTAATCAAATACATAGATACATATTTGATTCAATGACATTGAACCATGAGTTCAAACACTATTCTACTATTTTGGTTATGGTCAACATAGTCGATCCATAGAAGGATGAGGACTAACTCTCTCTTTTCACACATAGATATAAGGATGACCTCCTAACATCGAATTAGTCTCACTTCATAGCACAATGTCAAAGCTAGAGGTAATTCCATGCATTAACTTGCTATTTGAATTTTTCATGAGTGAAAAGGTCACTATAAAAATATTACACTTTAGGCATGGTAAGACACCAATTTAATACATTGGTGGGAATGCCTTTGAGTGTTACTATAGGCTCACCTTCCTAAACATGTCATATAAATAATACATGGTGAATTCATAGCTTTAGAACAATAATGTTAGTATCAAGATGCAAGAGTGGGATGATAACCCAAAAAAATTTATAGGGCCCTACCTCATCCATTCCCATTTTAGTCTTCAATCTAGGGGTGAGAATTGCCATGGCTCTACTAAATAAGATATATGTTTTTCTACCATCTGATTTAACCTTTTGGGGTTTTACTAGTGTAAATCCTAAGTTAGATTAAAGGATTGAGTTGTATAAATTAGTGAAATAATATGCAATAAATAACCATTAATTTGTTAATTTATTTTGAATTTCTTTGAATTTCTAAAAATATTAATAAATATGTGAAAATATAGACTTATCTATAAAATATCTATCATGGAAGATTTGGGTGCTAAAAACTAGGTTATGGATAGGTCTAAGTGTCATTAATAGGGTCCCTAGGTCTGATTATTCATTAGAGAGTATCACCCCACCTAGACAATATCACCATGATACTCTAGTATCCTCAAAATTGTGTTAGTGTCCTTTTCTTAGGGTTGTTCCTATTTTTTGGGAGCACCTACACTTATGTTTCTAGGTTTTATTCTTGTGCACATGAAATTTGTAACTCTATATTATGCCTAGAATATCTGATTTAGTGTACAAACCCTAATCCTCCATTAAAATATGGCATGAGTTGAAAATTTGTGTTCATTAGTAGGATAGGGTGGACATATTTAACATCCCACTATGAAGATATTTACCTACATAACAATATTTCAAGGAGGGATCAATCTTGATGTAGTTATCCTACCTAGTGATTGGTGTAAGTGCAAGTGAATGCTATAATGATAGTGGTATTAAATTCCTTGAGTGTGTTTGAGATTGAAAATATTTTAAATCTAGGCTTAGGGTAGATATAGATGGTAGTTTTCAAAATTATGGTAGAATAGGGATTAATAACCTTGATTTTGATCCACTTGTTTCTTATTTGAATAGGGTTTTTACATCTATATTCTATATAGTGGATAGAGGTCTAATAATCTTGTATTTCTAGTGTTCCATAGATTGTGTGGATAATAAAATATACTTAGAATTATATTAGGAGGGGCATACATTTGAAAATATATCCATTTAAGATATTTAAGGCAAGGGACACTAGCACCATGTTGGGGACACTAGCACCATGTGGCTCTAGTGTTCTTAATGTTATACTAGTGTCTATTTGGTAGGTTACTGGGCATAATGGTTTAGGATCTAGGAATGTTGTTTTGGTACTATGTTTGATCTGATTGTAGATGTTTTTTATCTACACAATGGATAGAAAAGTGTGATAAAGTCTCTAGGATAGGTTGAGAGCTAAGCTAGGAATATGATATCTCAAATAACACTCTTAACATTTGAATACCACTTTTAGGTGATTAAATCATCACTTATGTCAATGAAGTATGGGTCCCTCTACTAGATATGATTTTTAATTCTAATAAAATCATTACATAATGGGAGATCATTAGCTCAAATATAATATTTAAGCTCATAAATCCTATAAGTTCCATAGATGGGAATTTTTATATGATGTCATATGTGATCGATGTGGTGATTGCAATAGTGCATCCATCTTATGAGAAACCATGATAACCATCTCTTCATTACCCTAAAAATAGGATATGTGATGAGTTTAATGCTAGTCATGTATATAGATTTAGGAATAACATAAAGAGGCTGACAAAGACATTCTATTCGATGGTGTATCAAGAAATTTATGGGAATAATATGCCTAGGCTCTTCAAGAAAACTATTAATAAGATGGGTGATTACTAGTTCTACCCCAAGTTAATAGTAATAAAAATTGAAGGTACACAATCATATCCTTCATACTTACCAAGGATTTTTCTTGACAAAGTGTCTAAACTAAATATTGCTTCCCAACTAGTCAACAATGTTGATGTTCTCTTGAGGAAGGATAAGCAAGTAGTAGTATATCAAACTCATCTTAACATTAACATGATGTAATATATAAAGTGATAGAACATTCATTTAGTTGGAAAGATTAGGGCACATTATGGGTTCAAATGGGTACCTATTAGATATTGAGACCCAATAAATAATGTAAGAGATCATCTAAAAAATATGAAATAAAAAAAAGATTAATTATGGAAACCAATCTTATGACCATGAAAACATATTTATCAATGTTGAAGATGATTCTAAAATGTAAATAGGGATGTATAGAGACAACATGTTTATGATTATGGTGAAAATTATCAAGTATGATCATACCATCACCAAGGAGGATGCTATGATGATTGAAAAGTAAGAATGGATTCTGAAATGTATCCATAGACCCCTTCCTCAATTAGAATAAATATAGGCACAAGATGGCCCATGTAGGGAAGATTATATTTAAGAATGAGATTCAACACCTCTAATATCCCCCATACACACCATTACTAGTACTTCTCCAAATTAGTCAAGGTGGAACTTCAATTCATTGTTGAGGCATAAAGACATGTAAGTCCTAGCACATTCGTTAGAATCTTCTCCATACTTCATTTACCCCCATGAACCATTGCACAAGAAGTAATTCTTCCTTATTTTATATCTTAAATACATGTTACTTCTCTTTATTTGTCTCCACTAATAGTAATACCCCACTCATGTATGGAAACACCTTCATCATCACCTACCATAACACTTACACCACCATTAATGATACCCCTATCCACTAGATTGCCATCTCCACCACCTATCATCCCTCCATTGGTATCACCCCTCCATCTCCCTTACTATCTTATACCACTATAGTCCCTCCATCTACCATTCCACCACCAACTAGGCTAGCCTCTATTATGTAAAAACTAATAAGGACATAGACAAGGAATCTTAAGACCCCTCCTATTTCATCTCAAAAGGTAGAGGTAGAGGAGAAGCATGCATTTTCTCCCAAGGAAATGGAAATGAGAAGAAAGGGTGAAATAGGTTCAAACCCTTTCATATTTATGATAGTGATGAGGAATAAGTAATATGGGGTCATGAACAAGAGTGGGTCTCAAAAATTGAAAAAGAAGAGAAAATCATTTGATGAGACCACTCAAATAGAGGAAGATGATGAATGACTGACTACAACAAACACCCATTCAAGAGGGATATAATTCTTAAAATTAAAATAAGTAAACTAAGGAAGTGGAAAATTAGGGGCTATTGAACTAATTTTAGATAGAAAATGGGATTTATAATCAAATGTGCACATCACAACATAAGGGTTATCCCTAACTACACCTCTAAAGTCTCCACCTCAGATCACTTCAATAGAATCTAAAATAACTAATACCCTATCTATCTCTCTCTTAGATATAAGTTCCCTAAGTATAGATCCTTTAGTAGCTTCCTCAAGTATTGCAACTACTAGTAATATATGATATTATTTACATTCTTTGCAATCTTTATGACAAATAAACTAGTCACATACATCTACACGACCAATTTTGATTACTATATCCCAATGCACTACTATGAGACCTACCAAAATTATTATAACTATTAGGGATGTATATAGTTTTTGTAATAAATATTTGTAAAACATGCTGAGAACCCTTATAACCTACTCATTATTTAATATAACCAATCCATAGTCCCCTCATCAAAGCTGGGGGGTACATTTTGAAAACATGGCATCCACATAATTTTTTTCTACCCTTGATAACCCTCTAAGGTTAAATACATAATTATAGATGCCCATTAGCTTGTCAGCTTAGGTAAATTCACCTACCATCTCAATCCACAAGGCAAAGGTCAAATATGTAATTGACACACCAATCCAAAGGTAGGTTACTAAATGGAGTAATGTCATTCCTCATTTTGCTACATAAAGAAGGGCATCCTCTCCAAATGCCATGGTATCTCTAAGACAATCCCCCTTAGTAAATACTACAACACAAATATAATAAACAATGCAAAAAGTTACATTGGATATTCCTTCATGGATCCAACATGCATAGGTTAGATCTACCTTGGACATACATAATAAACTGATGGACAAGATTCTTCAATTATTTAAAAGGGTTTGCTTGATTTTGAGATTATAGATATATAATTCTAGGTGAGTCACAAACTTTACATATAGATGGAAGTGGATAAGTATGCCACTTCAGTAGTATGTGTTATGCTCATTCCACCTTAAAGTGCTCAACTTCCCAAGTATAGACTAGTGCATACTTAAATTGTTCATACTTATGTGCCACTTAAAAACATGATAACCATAGCTACATTCATATCTACTTCAAGATAGTCTATAGTTTTAGTGTTTACTTTAATTTTAATTCCCATTTAAACTCTAGTTCCACTAACTTTGGTGTCCACTTTAGATATCTCATAGTTTTCATTTTTTAGTAGTGTTGTATTAACACTTTATATATATATATATATATATATATATATATATATATATATATATATATATATATATATATATTTACATGTACTAATTGATATGGAACTATTAGTTCCTAATTAATTTTGTCTATATATATATATATATATTATATTTTAGATGGATAATTATATTTTGAGAAATCATTGTTGTACATGCACACTTTGCATGAGATTAGCATATAGTTCTATTTTTAGATATGTATTTTTAGACTTCACTTGAGAGATGAGGCCTTCCCATCCTAAGCTTATTTATAATTATACCTTCCTATTCAAAATGAAGGATAATTTTGGGTGTTAATATTAATAGGAAATTCTTAAAAGCTATGCAATTTTAGTCTTGATGTGCAAAATCCTATTCTTCTCTAACTTGTGGATTGTTTAAGAAGTTCTTTTGTTCTAGTTTCTTATTATTTTGGATGTGTATGAGTTATCTCTTTTATATGAAATAAATTCATATTAAGTTATCAATGATCTAAATGTTTTTTCATATACATCATAATCCCTCCTCATATTTGATATTTTAATCTAATAAACATGTCAAACTTTGAATTCATGTGTTTAATTATACTATATTTTGGTTACATTTGAATCCTAACTATGTTTGATTGTTGTTGTGCTATATTATCCTAGAACACATATTGGTCTATGATTTCTTGTCTAGCCTATAGTTCAATATTTGGCCTCAAAAAGGTTTCATCTAGTGTGGTCTATAAGACTCCCATACTAACCTACCTTTCCATCTTTTTTGAGTTTATTTTGAATTCCTATCCACCTTAGTTTAGAAACATCATTAGTCAAACCATATCAAGTAAATTTAGATGCATAGATAGCTAACCCATATATGGTAAACATAATACTTCACTCACTATTATTTCACCAACAAGTTGTTTACAAAACTCAATACCCTTCAACTCATGCCTTATAGCGAATGATTTTCATCGATCCTAAACACATTAGAGGCTACTTCATAATTTTTTTGGTGGTATGCATAAACCCACATAAACACTAATGCTAAAAACTACTCATAGGAATTTCACACTAGAATGTCATTCATATCACTTGATTATAGATCGTTTGTTCTTCATTATTTGAACAATAGGGTAACCTGTAGGGTAAAATAGATGAGCCAAAACAAAGAGAGAAAATTAATGAGGCTAGACCATTAAATAAAATTGAGAAAAAAATAAAATCAAATATAAAATGGAATCAAAGTAAGAAAGTAAATAAGAAACAAAAACATGTTAGGAAAAGATAAAGTATTTATAATAACTTGCTAGGATAATTCAAGCATGAAAGTAGCATTTGAGGAGCTACCCATTGACGAGAAATGGGGCATCCTCAATAGTTAGACACCTAATGTGGAACACGATCACATTTGAGGTTTTGATAATATTGGTATAAATAATATAAGGGGACATTCAAACTCATGAGGATAATGTCCCTTGTTACACTTTCATGCAAATAAATCAACTTTTGAGCACTAAATTCAATGATATACTTATAATTAGCTTGTGAAAAGAATTTGGTATAGAGTTTGAGAAATACCTTTGTCTATTCACTAAATTTTGGTGAAGAACAAGGGTATCAACACATAACAAAGTAACTTGCTTACCCAACCTAGTGATGAAATGATATTTAAAGAAGTTTATTATGAAATTGGTTGTGTAATCCTTGAAATCTTGATCATTGGTGTTTCAGATACAATAATCAATGGGGCACATTAGAATCTGAGAGATAGGTGTTATTGTAACATTGACCTTTTCATTTATTTCTCACACATTCAATAGACATCCACATTATTATTCTACTATTAATAACCTTTTGGTTTGGTATTCAGTGGTTGATATAAGTATTAATCAATTAATAATGGTGATATTTTCATCATAACAGATTACCACATTCTAGTTTTCAATCTTATGAGCCTAGGCATCACTATACAGTGGAACTATTTTGGGTGTGCCTTAAGATGCACAATCAAAATTAAAGTTATGGATGGGGGTGATACCCATATAATTCCATAAAGGGAGGCATCTTAGAATAAGTTTGAAAAGAACTGTTATACTACCATTCAATAAGTGGCAGCCAATGAACCCATTTATCCTATTTATAAAAAATAAAACAAAAAAGATACCCTTCTAGACATTTGTTGACTACCTCTATTTTCCATCATATTAAAGATGATAGGATGAGCTATGAGCCAACTAAATACCCAAACATGAAAATAATTCAGTTTAAAAATTATTATTAAATATGGTATCTCGGTCACTTACAATGATCTTTGCAGTGGCATGCTATTTTTGAACTATATTGATAAAAGTAGAAGCTACTGTACTCACAAAAATTGGCTATGATAAAGAGAAAAAATGAGCATTCTTGGTGAGTTAATACACAACTACCATGATAACATTTTTATCCTTAAACCTTGGTAACTCCATAATGAAATCCATGGAAACCTCTTCCCAATGCTAGCTAGGGATGGATAAAGGCTATAAAAGACCTAGGGTCTTAATGGTTTCACCTTTATTTTGTTGGCATACCATGCATTTAGCCACATATTTATGAACACCGCCTTTTATTCCTTTCAAAACTAAATCTTGATTGATTATATGATATGTTTTCAAAAATCTAGAGTGTCCTCCAAGTGAAGAGGTATGAAGTTCCTAAAGAATTTTATGTTTTAGGAGAGAATGCTTACAAAGGTATAAATCTATCTTTATACCATAATGTTTTCCCCTTCCATGTAAATTTTTTATATTCATTAGAACCTAACTAAATATTGTGAATCAAATCCTTTGTAACACTATCATTCTCCTATTCTGATCTCACTTCCTTTAGCCAATCTACCTACCACATGGTCATGGTGCATAATAATTCCTCAACTAATTCATCCCACTGAGAGAGGGCATCTACCACCACATTCTCTTTTAATTTATTATACACTATTTAAAATCATAGCCTAACATTATAGTCACCTATTTTTGTTGTTCTTTAGATGCCAAGCATTGTTCCAAAAAATATTTCAGGCTATCATGCTATGTCTTTACATGAAAATGATGACCCATCAAATATGGGCTCCATTGTTTCACTACATGAAGAATGACCAACATCTCTTTATCATATATTGATTTTAGCCTTTTTTTTACCTTAATTTTATGACTTTCAAATTCTAATGGTATACCTTCTTGTATGAGTATATCCCCCATGTTATATCCTGATGCATCACACTCCACAACAAAAGTTTTTGAAAAAATAGGACTAGCCAAAATTGGATCTGTGTACATAACCATTTTAAATTATTCGAATTCCTTGGTAACTAAATCAGTCCACTATAAGGAGTATTTATTCACTAAAGAGGTAATTGGGGATGTAATGCTACCATTATTTTTTGACAAACCTACAGTAGTAACCAGTTATCCCCATAAATACACAAAGGGTCTTGAGGGTCTTAGGAACATACCACTCCATCATTGCTTGGATTTCTTAGGATCAACTTTCACTCCTTCATGTGAAACAATATGACCCAAGTAAGCCGCCTCTTAGACATCAAAATCACATTTGTAAGGTTTGGAATAAATTTGACGTTGTTCTATAACTAAAAGCACCTATTTCACATGCTTCAAATGGTCTTCCTAATTTTTATTATAGATGATGATATCATAAAAAAAACACTAATACAATATTTCTCAAAAATGGCCTTAAAATAGTATTCTTGAAACTCTAAAATGTAGATGGTGTATTTATGAGGCTAAAAGGCATGATCATAAATTTATAATGGCTTTCATGAGTTTTGAAAGTTTTTTTAGGTATTTCTTCATTGTGGATGTGAATCTAATAACATCCAGAGTGAAGATCTGAATTGGTAAAATAAATAACACCATGTATTTCATATATAAAATCATCAATTAATAAAATAACAAACTTATCTTTGATGGTGTGTTTATTGAGTTCTCTATAGTTTGGTCACATCCTCCAATAATCATCTTTCTTTCACACCATGACCATCAGGGAGGAATATACACTTTGAACATGTCAAATGATTCCTACCTCCAACTCTCTTGTACCATATTTTCAATTTCACTATTTTGGGTATATGGATACTTATAGGGTTTGATATTGGGTGGTGTACTTCCTAGAATGAGTCTGATGGCATGGTCATGTGCATAACTTGGAGGAAGCCCTTTTGGCATGTCACCAAAAATAATAGAATGGTCATCCAACACCTTTTACAAATTAAGATGTGTAGACTCCTTGGTTGGTTAAACCTCCATGGAAAATAAGCATGCCACAAAACCTTCTACACATTTTTTTAATAATTTTTATAATCTGGTGAGAACTAACCAGTTATGGAGATTTAGCCTGTAATCCATGTAGTTAAAAATTCTTTCCTTATAAAGGGAACCTCATGAATAATTCTTAGAAAATCATCTCAATAGTTCCCAAAGTGGTGATCCATTGCACTACTAAAATAATGTCATCTCCTCCCATGGGAATAAAAAAAATAGGGGAATTAACAAATAGTATCCCATAGAAAGCTTAATACTATAAAATTTTCTAAAATAATTGACCATACCACCATCTAAAATCATGACTTGGAAGTCTATAATTGGGTAAATGGAACAATTCAAATGAGAAACCAAATTACTATTGATGAAATTATGTGTATTTTTAGAGTCAATTAACATACTCACCTTCTATTTCTTCAATAATCCTACCACCTTAAAATTTTGAGGAGTACTAATGACTAAAAGTGCATGATAAGAAATAGTGGGTTAAGAATATTTATATTCATCCTCAGGTTCTTCTAATCCTTCCCTTGAAGCCTCCTCATCTTATTCCTCATCATTGGTATTGTTAATGTAAAAAAACTTATTTTCAGCACATCGATGCCCTTTATTCCATTTTCTATCACAACCAAAACATAAAACTTTTGCATGCTTTTATTATACCTATTGAGGTGTCAATGTGGTAGGCTAATGAAAAGAGGGTGTTAGAAAAGTGTATTCACAAACATTGGTGAAAGGTCTATATCTAATGAGCTCTTTTTCCTCAACCATGCATGCCTTTGGAATGTCCTCAGATATAGTATTGGGATGAAACATGCAAACCTCCAATTGGATATTATCTTTAAGGCCACCCAAAAATAGGTCAATCAGATTTTACTACATGATGTCTACCACATGTAAAGAGAGATTCTAAAATTGATTAATGTAGTCCTTGATAGTCCTAGTTTGGTGCAACTTGGCTATCTGATTGAATTAATTTTTTGAGAAATTATTTTGATAGTGGATATGTAACTCCTCAAAGAATATTGACCATGAAAATAGGACACCCTTCTTTTTATTTTGATCACACAACTAATGATATCAAATGAATGGCTAAAGTTACAAATAGAGAGAGAGGCCATAACCACTTTTTGTGAATGTGGACTTTGATGTAGATCAAATAAATCTTCAATTCGAGTGAGCTAAGTGAGTGGATCATTATCATCAAACTTGTGTAAGTATACTTTTGGAAACATTAGATTAGGAATAGAAATGGTATTAGTATTATTTGGAGTAGGAGAACCAAACTAAAGTGATGGAGGATTATTTTATAGTGGCTAAGTTGACAAGTTGGCCAATTGCCTAGATATTTGTTGTAATTGATACATCACACTATCCAAGTCCCCTGTCAATCCTATATTGCCCTGTTGAGCCATATTAAAATCATATTTTTTCACCATGCTATGTAACTCTAACTTAATTTGCTAAACTACCTCCAAAACATATAGTTTTGATGTTTTAGATTTCATTTCATCCTTGTGAGGATTTTTTGGATTTTCTTTCCATTTCTTTCATCCATGATTATTTGGACCAAGCATGCACAAACCTTAGGATGGTTTTATCCCCAAAACAATTATACTGGTGGAATACACCATTATGATCATCCCACCAAAATAAATCCAATGACTATTATTATGCACAAGGGTGAAAATTTTCAACCCAAAAAAGTGTACCAGTGGAATACACCATTGTGATCATCTCATAGAGATGAATATAATGACTGCTAATTTGCAAAAGGTAAAAAAAATTCAAACTTGTTTACTTATTTATTTTTACCATAAAAAAATATTTTTTATTTTTTTTAAAAAACCTCGTGAATAAAACTATGGTGATGAAAAAAATAAAATCCTCCCAAATCACTAGTTATGTTTTTTCGGCCTTCAAATGCTCAAGATACTAGATCAAAAAAATTGTGTCATAGAAACTTGCCCAAATCAATGGTTTGATACCACTTGTAAATAAATTACTTAGATGATTCTCAACAGTAAAATTATATATCACAAAATTATGAGTAAAATAAGCAAATACACAATAATAATTGGTAAGAAGGTAAAATTCTTGAATATTATGACTGAGCCACTTTGAGGAGGAAACCTCCATAACAATGAAATAATATTATAATTCATAATATGATGATATAATACTAACCACTAACTCCTATATATACTCTATTAGCCATGCTTATTCCATAGGCTAACCATACTAAGAACATTGAGAAATGGAACAAGCTAATATGAAGATGTGTAATCCACAAGTTGGCCACACATATCCCTAGATGCATTATAGGTTAAGGGAATAGAATTCAACATGTTAATGAAGATATTATCATTATTTTATACCTTTTTTCAAATGTGTATAGCCCAAGCTCAAATTATTCATATAAGATATAATTCATTTTGTTATAATCTATAATCATGTGGGTCATCTTAGTATCTCTCTCAATTCTAATCTAATTGGGTATGTAACACCATGGGAGCCATATATGATATAAGTTAGTTTATATGTATCTATTTTGTGTTCTAGACCAATATCTACTTAGGAGCATATTGTATACATCAGGGATACCCACTACCTATATATCAATAAATTATTGCACCTTAGGATCAGAGGCTAATTACATGTGAATGTGACTTAACTCACCAATAAACTTAACCTATAACATGTCCAATTGAATAATTTTTCTATTAGACTTTGTAGGCATTAAAGCTAACTATTGGTAAACTGCATAAGGCATCACATTACTAGAAGCACATGAATCCACCAAATAATTGTGTAAGTTGTTACTAAAAATATAGAATGTTAGGAAGACATGAGGAGTTTTACTTTTATATTTGTATATTGAAATTTGATAATAAACTATCCTATTGTCTTCTTTCCCTTTAGGAGAAAATAATTATTTTATTAATAAGTCTTTCTAGTTATAAATTTGAATCAAATCAAACATATTTATGTTGGCCTTAGTTTTCTTTAGGTATTATATAATACTATATATAAGTTTGTTTTGTTCTAATTTTTATTTAGTTTTTAGGGGTATAGTGTTGTGGTTGGGTTGATATAATGTATTAGGTTGATTAGGTATAAATGGTTTTTTTAAAAAATCTCATTAGGTAAAACTTGAGTATTGTTGAAAAGAGTAGACATAGTTAACATAATTTAATCCCCATTTTTTTTTTGTTTCCCATTTGAAATTATTTGAATGCATGGATGTTGTCTAAATTATCTTTAGGATTATTTTCTCTATTGAATGGGAACTCATAGGTCTCCAATACTCGAGTTGTATCAGGGTTTCCTCCACCTAGGTTAGAATTGTTTTTAGGTTTAGGAATATATCAAGGTTGTCCATATCCTTATAGAAGATGTTTGAGGATAAGACGAACTCAACATAATTGATTTTGTCATGATCATATATGTTGTACAACTTACACTAGGTGGGAAATGCTAAATCATCCAAGTTCATTGTGTTGGAATCACTATTATTATTCTTCTAATTATTAGTATCAAGTAGACTAGGTACACCTCCATTATTCAACCTCATGTTCTATTATCTATTGGTTCTCTAGAATTTAAAATTTATATTTTGTCCAGGTTTATCCACATTTTGGTTATAATTTTGATGTACTTGTCTACATAAATTTAACATGTTTGTTAACCTCTGAACCATTTGTTTTATGTTTTCTACCTCAGGGTTCACACTAGCATTTTGTTAATTTCTCATTTGTGGTTGTGGGTTAACCATAGGTGCAATAGTATTTATAATTGTAGTGGAAGTATCCTATGTTTGGTTATGGGTGTTGTTTATAGGTTTTTGATTGTTTAGGAGTGATGGGATAACTTATTGGTTGCTAGTAGAGGCAACATAGCTAATCATGTTAGGCATGGTATTAATGTTTTTATAGGTTATATGAACAAGTTTTTGGTTAATTTCATATGACAATTCATGATTTATGGAATATGAGGATTATTTTTTGGCATTTAATTCAATTAAATTAGATTTTGTACTAGATTTGGACTTGAATACATGACATCTAGGACCAGATTCATGACTGGAGTGTTATGCATGAGAGCCTATTTGGTTATTAGAATTTGATTATAAGTACTAAGTTAGCCTAATGAAGGTAAAATACCAACTCCATAACCTTGTGTAACCATCTATTGCTTAGTGTTGACAACTTCATTATAGGCCAAGGATAAGTATATAAGTGTTATTGAGGTTCTTCTAAGAAACATAGATGACATTGAGTCCAAAGCCCTTGAGTAGGTTTGTATGTATTCCACTTATGTATACATGTATGGGTATTTCAACCTTTGATATAACTTTTGTAAATGTGAAATAAAGTGTCACATCCTATCCTACTGTTCAAAAACTACATTAGTATTAGTATGAGAAGTGGAACTAATGATTAGTAGTTTCTATGTTTTTTAGTAATCTAGATATTTATGTTGTATAGTTGACAAAGTTACTATTTATTTTCATGGTGCTTATGTTAGAGGAAATTTGCATATGCTTATGGAAGTAATATGTTTTAAGATCATGTTTTACTATGATTTCATTTGTATATTTGGTTTGAATTATAATAATTCATTGATATATTTATAAATTCTAAGTAATTGATTAATTTATTGTTAGATCAGACTAACAACCTTTTTGTTTAATTGACGTAGTTGCAAGACTGTCCCACCCTCACAAAGTGGTATAAAGGGATAGTATCATAGGGAAGGAGTATTTATATATTAGTATTGGGGATAAAGATAACTCAATTGAACCCACACACATGAACTACACTCTTGATTGCTTAGATGAAATAAATGATAAGTATTCTACAAAAAAATTGAGTGTTGCTTGTCATTATCTATCCTTTTAGTTAGTAAAGCATGTTTGGATATTTTTTAGGTTCGTTACTTGTCTTGATTATTTTTATTAGCATAATATGTGAAGTCTAGGTATTGAATATTTGTGTTTCCTTAAAATCTCAATATGAATTGAACTATATCAGGGTAAACCTTTTATGCATTTTAGCTTTTATGAGAGTGTTGGGTGTTTTGTGGATTTTATGTAATTTATATACTTTTATGCTCATTTTTTGTGGTGTAGGGGGTGAAATAGGTTTAAAATCACCCAAAAAATAAAGTAAAAGAGTTTTATGACATTGGAACTTTGGGTTTTGAATTTGTAAAATTTTTAATAATAAATTACCACATAATTTCGAATGGGAATAAATTAAGTCATAATATGATGAAATCTTAGCATGTAAAATTTTCATGGTGAGGAGATTCTTCATGTGGTGTCCATGCCCAAAACTAGGGAAATAAACTATGAGTAAACAATCCAAATACATAATTCATGCATAAATGAAGTCAAGTTCATAATGAATAACTTGTAGTTTAGTAGGAAAGTGGAATGGACATGAAAAAAGTGGATGTGACATGGGAAAAAATAAGATGAATAAAAAGAGGATAATGCGACATTATAGAAGGATACAAAATCTTAGAATGGATAATAAGTTAATATTAAACACTTTAAAATGGTAGCCATTGTAGAACCAAGTTAGTTGAAATTGAGTTTATTGTTTTGGGTTTTATTATAGACTTAGTCTTAATAAGGAATAGAGGAAAAGGAACTTAAAATATTATTGGATATTTTTCCTAAGAATATAAATAATGAATAAATGGGAAAATCAGGTATTCATTATACATACAAGGGTCATCCACCAATAACTTCCTATCACATAGTTATAGAGGAAACACATCCCCTGCATAACATTATTGGCATGTATCACATTGCAATGCTACTTAGACCACTTATCACAATTAAAAAGTATGATATTATGGATGATGACATATATTTAAATATAATATTCATACAAGCATATATATACCACCATCTTATTCATAGTGTCATTGTTGATAATTGGTCAAACATAAACATGTGCACCATGACACTCCTATAACACTTTGGCTGCATAAAGAAGGATATATTACATATAGATACAATTATTAGTGGTTTCAATGGACACATTTAAAGATTCATAGGGGAGACAACGATTCCATTATAGGTAGGACCAACACACATAGCCACTTAATTTCTATTAGTACCTAGTATAGGTTTATTTGACATATTATTAGGTAGGCCATGGTTATAGTATCTTAGATCCATCCTATCTACAACACACCAATGCCTTAAGTATATACGTGTTAACCAAGTGGTTAATATTGAGGGTGTCCCATATGAGTATCCTATTCCCATCTCATAGGCAATTTCAACATAGATTCCAATCACACTTCCAATACTGACACTAGTTACACTTCCAATTCCACTACTACATATTTCATGGCTATCCATTTTAACATAGAGTATATATCCTATGTATACATCAAAAATATCATTAGAGTCATAAAATTAGGCTAGGTTTACTTATATAATGTATACATTCATGCATACTCTCCCTTGAAGACTATTACTAGAGATAACTTTACATCATCGATATGTTATGGATTCTATAAGACCTCCCTCTATGTAATTCACATAGATATTAGTTATATTTGGGTCCATGGGTTCTTATCATAGGAAACCTACATAACTTATAGATTCTAAATCTATTAGATGGGTCTCAAAGATCACTACAATTCATAGGGAATCATAGTTAGTGCCACAAAATCATAACATCACTACTTAGGTAGATTCAAGTTTAGATTTTACAACACACTAGGTCATGTGATCATAACTACCCTTTCAAACTACATGTATGATCACTATTCCACTCTTTTACATAGGTCACGGTGATGGTGAGTCTCCCATGAGATTTATTGGTTAGTATGGTTTCTACCCTTTTACATACTTCCTTTTCTCTCTCTCTCTCTCTCTCTCTCTCACACACACACACACACACACACACACATTGTATATAGTTAAAATTCATATGTTTCTACATATCTTATCCTCACAAAAACACAAAAACAATATAATATTCTCAAAATCTAACAACATTTAAATATTTCAAAAATCTAAAAAAATTACAGATTATATGCATTTCTTTATTTATATTTCTACTGCTTAGCATATATTGCATATTACTAGCTATCCTAATGTGGTTGGTTTTATAATACACATATCCTTCACTTGTTCTTGTCAAGTGCTTGCAAATTATAGATAGGACTCTGATCCACTACACATATCTAGACTATCTATCATCTACCCATTGGGAGTATTTACACTGATCCAAGTTTATACATTACTACATATATCCACTTGGGCATTTCCTACATAGTTGTTATAACTAGTTTTTATATTTACATACTATACGTTCTATTTATACATTAATTTATCTTGATATTGATAATTGTTATTGATTTCTCAAATTTTTTTTATCACTAGTTATATTCAATATATATGTACCTTGGAATCTACATTGATTTGTATTACACAACTATACATGCTTTCATTTGTAGTTCCTAGATTAGACTTGATTGTGTTACTATGATATCTACATATTCGAGGGAATTTGAATATGACATTGTTCCTTAACTTCCATGCCACTTCTCTATTTATATGCCTTGAATATATTCCCATGTCCCATCTGTGTTCTCTTTAACACTTATATATATGTGGACATTTGAACATGTACTTCTTTGTGTCTCTATGCCAAATTGCTCATTGTTTACATATGTGGAAATTTAACATGTCCTTGTATGTTTTCATTCTTAGATTTAGTGACATGTGCCCATGTCCCTTATATTGTGGCCTCTTGGCCTACTCTTTACATGACTCATGTGATTGCATGTTTTATTCTTTTATATGATTTGACACCATGACACTTGTATTTTATTGTTACATACACACACCAAATTTTGATGCCATGAGATCCCTCATGCATATACCTATCCTAATTGGGAGCCTTGATGGACATCATGACCCACCCCCTATGTAGTTACTCATATTGTATTATTATTATACATTGCTTAAATCTATATTAACAGCCTTGTCTAATGTTATATTACAATATACATCTTACATTTCTTATAATCTCTTAAATACATTTTGATGTTATGTTTGTACATTATATTAGAATATCATGATATAACTAACACATTTTATAGAGATACTTATTTAAAGGTTAGTTATTCCATATATTTCAAAACCACCCTCAAAATAGGGTGAATTTATAAGGGTTGTCATAGATATCAGGCTCTTATTTTGATTTTCATAGATACATTTCAACACATAAGCTTGGTTATAGAGATTAGACTCAGGGAAGACATAAAATAGAATAGAGCTTCAATAGTTAGTTTAGACCACAAAAATATTATACCAGGCATACATTGGCACCAAATTAGGACACTAGTACTATAAAGTGATACTATCCACTACAAGGTGCTATTGTCCAGTATCCCTAATTTTAAGATAGTCTAATCCATTCAGACCAATGCACTAGGTATAGTAAAAATTTGCATAGATACAGTCACAAGGTTGGTAGTTATGTTTAGATTTAGCTTAGATTTATTCATTTTAATTTAGATTCATACCAATTATTCATCTTTGGGAGCATCATACATGGAATGATCACTCATACATTAAGGTCAGTACATAAATTTAGTTATTAAATACTTGATTCAAACTCAATATACTTGGATACCATATTGGGGGTATATGCACGACACATAGTTTCCATATACTAGGCCACATATAGGTTAATCAAATGGAATGAACAAATCCATTTCATTCTTTTTGATGTATAAAATTGCAATCACATACCAATTTGTCAGTAGATTCATTCCTTACTCCATCTATAGTGGTTGGAATTATTGAGTGGCCTAGAGCCACCTAATATAATTGAGTGTCCATGGAGCCAAATACATAGTTAGATTACTCAGTTAGACACTTTAATCCCTTTGAATAGTATAGTTATAGATACATCTACTTCACATTGGGAAATATGATGGATTAATGGACTACTTGAGTTTTTTAGGCACCTATATGAGAGGGTTCAACACACATATAGTCTTATCCAAGTTACTCATAGAGATCAATATCCACCAAGAAAGGGTTGGAAATGATGCTATCAATACTATATTGAGTTATTGAGCCACCCATATGAGGATTGAGCAAACCATCAATTCAGTCCAAGTTATTTAATGATATGATCACTATGCACTTTCACAAATGCAGGTTGTCACTAGATTCATATATTAGTCTATGTATCTAATGAGGTGTATTCATTCCTTTCCCCTCTATTTAGTTAGTTATATCATTTTAGCATAGTCTATTGCTTTTGATTATCTCATTAGTAAGGATTCATTTTTTCATGTTTAATTGTAGGATATTGATTTTGATCATGTTTCACATACAAAAAGCCAAATTCAAATATTGAAACTCATCTACATGTTATTCACTTCCAAAGTAACTCCAAGTATGCTTTTTTTTCATTTATACTAGTCATTTCACTTTATTTCTTTACTGGAATAAATGGGTTGCAAATGTAATCACCCAAAGTGGTAATTGGATGCTAAGAGTGTTGCTTGAGTCACTCTATCCCTAGGCTTTCCATAAAACTATTATACAACCTTAGACTTGTATTTATATCCATTCAATAGACCTTTTTCACTTATATCCAGTCAATACGTAGTCCTTGAATTGTTGCCTCTAAACCCAATCCAAATTTCCTATGATTCTACCAAAAGGACATTAGAGTCATATTTGGGACACTATAACTACATTGTGCTAGTGTCCCCAACTAGGTGCTACTATTCTTAGCCATTAATCTTCCCAATGGATACTTTTTCAAATATATGTCCCTCTTAAAGTTATACTAATATAATTTCCTTATCTACACAAGTAACAAAACCTTATAAATAAAATCCTAATCCAGCTCTATTCACTAGATGGAAAATAGATGCCAAATATATTCAAACCTAAGACAAAGTTATGCAAAATCAATGTACAATATCCATATTTTTACCTAATTTATACATAAAACCATCTATATCAACCATAATTATAGTTTTTAAGCATTAAAATCATTAAGAGCATTCAATATATCCAAGGCCACTCTCATTTTATCATTCATTTAAACATACATCAAGCACTAGGTGGGAGAACTACATCAAAATTGATCCATCTTCAGAGTATTGGTTTATGGGTAAATATCTACACAATAGGGTATTGAGGATTTCCATTTTATCCTACTAACACACTCAAATCCTACTCATATGACACTTGCAAAGATAACTAGGGTTTGTGTATCAAATAAAGATTTACAAGTATAATACATAACTATAGGCTTCGATCTCAAAAGAATAAAACACATAGACACAAGTAAAAAAATCCCTAAAACATGAATAGTATCACAAAGATGAAATTATATCCCCATATTAGACACTAAAAAATGTATGGCACTATTTTCCAAACTAGGCACTACTATCCAATGAATAGATAAATATCATAAACTTGCTTATGACACTCAGAGCTACTCATATCTCAAATTTTAGAACCAAGATCATCCAAGATAGTCTATTTTCATCTAATTATATATATATCCTTATTTATTTCTATTATTATAAAGTAAATCAAGTTCAAATTCATTTAAAAAGTATTAGGTTAATTATTGTAGATTATTTAACTGATTTAGACATCTCATTGCTTTAACCAAACATAGTAATCACACATGTAAAACCCTAAAAGGTTAAACCAAAAATAATAACCAAAAAATAAAGATAATAAAGGGCTAAAGGTTTTTAATCATAATAAATAATCTAAAATACATGGATTTATGAATCATACAAACATAAAATTTCTTGTTAACACCAACCAAGTTCAAAATAGCAATGTCAAAAACAACCACCTCAAGATTGGTAACTAGAGATTTCATAAATATATTCCTAATGTTTATGAAATGGAATTTAATATCCCACAACCAACATGATTAAATAATTACCAAGGTAAAAATAAAAACCCAAGCACACCATATCAATTCCAATTTAAATTATTATTATTTAGTAGAGTAGTAACTAGCATTAGAACTTTGACCAATGATTCAACTAGAAGAATCAAAATTGAAGGCTAAGGGAGTATGATCCCAACATCTAATTATTATTTAATATATTATTTGATCATGATACTAATAATTTTATGGAGTAAAAAAAATTCATTTAAGTACTCCCTATAATCATTGAAAACTATTTGTTGGCATGTTCCTTCGAATTGTCAATGAAAACTCATAACCTTCTCAAACAAGTCTCATGGCACCTTAAAACACTAATGCACATATATATCAAAACAATTTTACTAATATCCCACCATATTTAAATAAAAAACACCTAAAATGGTCATATAAACCAGCCCATACTAGCTAGGATTAATGATGTGAAATTCTCTACCTTAGAAAATCTTTATGTTACACTGTGCCTTTGTCCCCATGGGAAAAAAAAAATAGTTATAGTATAAATAGATAATGATGATGGATCCAAAATAATAACTCAAAATTTTTTTTACTAATAAATAATTCATAATTAACAATTTTTTTACAATTATATGTTGGTTGAATGCCAAAACTTATCATAAACTAAGATCATATCGCTGATCTTACAAAAAAAATTCCATGTCTCCTTCATGGATTTACTCAAAAATTATCATGACCATCACCTAAGACTTATTTATAAATTAGTTATTATCCACATGGATAATTTTACCCCACCTCTATAATCCCAAATATATCACATCAACCTAAACATGTAGCCCCCATAAATAATTTAAGGGATGATAGGTAGATCTTTAAACTTAGACAATTTACTTATGATGTTGTCATGTCTAGGAGATCAGATATAGATTTATAATTATAGGTATATATATATATATATATATATATATATATATATATATATACAAAAAATATATTATATGGGACATGGTGGATTATTGAGTTATGGTAAATATATCTCCATTTTATTTCTTATAGGAGTTGGGATATGGTGAGATAAATGTTTTGATGACCAAGAATACCCTGTGAGTTTATAATAACCTCAAATAGTTATTTATCAAAAATATACTTCTACCTATCACTTTAAGAACTAGATTATTGATTACAAAGTTCTACATATTTGATGTGGATACAAACTGAAACATGATTTTTTAGGAGACTCTAGATCCATATGTTGAAGGTGATCCTTTCCAATATTATTTTAGGAAATAATATATTTACACCTTGGAAAAGTATACTCAAGGTGACTTAAAGTTGTTTTTATGTTCATCAGTCAAACTTGAATAAAATATATTGTCTTCACATTGATTATCAGGTGGTTGAAACTAAAATAGTGAAATATTCCCAATCTATAAAGGAAAAAGGATCATATTATGACACCCAAGTGGGTCCCAAGTTCAAATATGTAAACTTTGAGACCTAATTAGACATTAAACTTTCTAGAGAGGCTAGTAGAACCGCATAAAAGGATGAATAAAGTACTATAGTATTGGAAGTTGTCTCAATTAAGTCAATAACTAAGATTTTATTTTTTAATAAAAGGGTAAACCTATGACACTCCCATTTGACCACATGGAGATGGGAATTATATTCCAAATAGAAATTTAGGTATGAAGGCATTTGATTCCATGGCCAAGATACCTAAGATATGTATGCTTAAATATTTTAGAAACAAAGAGATATCCCAAAGAGACCCTTATGATCCATTTTTTTCAAGTGATAAATGGAATATCCATTATGATGTGGAAATATTACACCTATGTATATGTGTAATTTTAATCTTAACCTCCTTAGAAGGAAGGATCATGTTGTTTGGGTTTAGAATATGAATCCTTACTTCTAAAAATGTTGATTTCTAGGATATTAGGCATTCAAAATATCAAAATATTTATGTAATATAAATTAGTAACCATTTATATTTCTTAGGTGTATCAAACCACATTTGAGCACCCTCAGATTTAAAATAAGGTTGTTTGTGAAGTTGCCATAGAATAACTTGAAAATTTGATATCCCACTCTAATTATTCCTTATTCCCTCACTAATATATCCCATATTCTTAATTTATTATGTCTCTGATTCCCAAATAATTTATTTACAAGATACCAATTGATAAACCCTATCCCATGTGGAAAATGAGGGTAAGTCTCTCATCTTGGATTTCATAGGGAATGACAAGGAAATACCAAAATTTATATGAGATTATAATGACATAAGAAAAACACATCATAAAAGTGGCTTTATCTCATCCCTCATCCTTTTTCCCCTCTCATTCCTAAATACTATGAATTATATTGTAAATTTTAGGACTATTACTCCTTCTGGGAACATTATGAAGTTTTTGAGGTTGACAATGAGACTTATGATCTTCTCCCTTCTCCATAAGAGTTTTAAAAAGGGAATTCATCCACCATAAAATATACCATTGACATAAATATTAGCATGGATAAAAATCCTTATATTTTGAAACTCACATCTTCTCTCTCCCTATAGGAAGTAAAGGACCTTAGAAATTTTCTCACTAAACATTCAAAAGCCTTCACTTTCTCATATTCACACATGATGGTTATTGACCCTAAGGTGGTGGTCCTTAATCTCATCACTATACTTGATGCAAATCTAATCAAGTAAAATATTAGAAATCCACAATATAAATTCACATCAATGGCAAATGCCTAGGTCATAAATCTCCTCAAGATAAGTTCATTAAACCTATGGACTACACTATGTGTATGTTTAACAATACCCCTATCCTTAAGAATTATTTCTAAATAAAAACATACATTTATTTTTGAGACAATAACAAGGTGTGACCTAAATATGATTTTCCATTATAAATATATATAAGTTATTATCTCTCATAGTTGTCTTCTTGGACTATAATTATAATCACATCTTAGAATAGGATCAAAGTAATACATCTTTTACTAATCTATGGGTGGAATTTATATGATGCCATCATATCCTTTAGACTCAAACACATTAGAACAAAAAATCATTGGTCCATGATTAAAAAATTTCATGATCACATTAAAAAAGGTAGAGGTTGATGTGGAAGATCTTATAGAAAAGGCCAAGAAAAAGGCTAACAATATTTAGGTCTTGTGTTTAATTCTCACCTGTATTATTGAATTCATGCCTTCCTATACTAACCAAAATTGTCTAAAAGTTTTGGTAAATTTATCATGCTATTGATAAAATTCAAAATCACCTACATCAACCAAAATTCCATTAAGGGACAACTTATTGTTGACTAGTTAGCTAATTCCTTATTAGAGATTGGTGACCATGTTGACATTGATTTACCTAAAAAAATTATGTTACATAGAGAAACCTATATTAACTTCCTCTCCATGGTGTGATGATATAATAAATTAATTGGTGGTTTGTATTTACCCTATGTATTAAAATCATGAATAGAATTATTGCCTTCATATCATCATAACCAAGAATGTTATTCTTTATTAAATATTTTATCCCAATTCTTTCCATGGTATGTTCTTTACATGAATAGACCATGAAATATTTGAGAAAGTTTTGTTCCAATGTCATAGTGGTGTTTAAGTGATCACTTTGTTAGTCACATAGCTTACATAAAAAATCACATAATGGTTTAATTTTAGCCAACACTTGAGCATGATGTAGTGGAATATGTCAGAAAATTCTCTAAATGTAAAGAGTTATGACATAGGATATACATGTTCCCACTTAAGATATTTATCCTATCATTTAATCTTGGCCCTTCTCTACTTGGGGCTTAGAATTAATAATAAAAAACTATCTCACCACTTCTAATGTTTATCACTTCATCATGACAAATGATTTTTTCACTAAGTGGGTAGCATCTATTAAGCTAAATATGGTCACTAGATCAGTCATAGCTAAATTCATCTTGATCCAAATAAACTTTAGGTTTGGGGTTATACAAGTCATCATTTCATATAATGGTCCCCCTTTCAAAAATCTTAAGGTACGTGATTTATGTAATAAGCTTATATCTTGAAACACACTACCTCCTTATACTATCCTCAAGCTAATTATCAAGTGGCAAAAAAATAAGACATTAAATTCTATATCAGTTAAGACTATAAAATACAATAAGATGGATTGGTATTTGTATCTTTATCCAACTTTGTGGGCCTATAGAATGAACATTTAGATTCCCATGAGGGTAACCCATTATTATTTAGGGTTTGGTATGGAGGTATTTTTTCCCATAGAAGTTGAGCTTCCAAGTACTCATGTTTCTCTCAAGGGTATCCTAGATGAACATGGGTATAAAAATATATGTATATTTGAGTTATAAATTTTATACAAAAACTAGATTAAGGTCACCAACACCATGAATATTACATGGATTGCATGTGCTCAAATATAATAAAAGAGTCCATGAATTACCTATATGATTTGGTGACTTGTTATTGATACTTAATAATAAGATTTATAAGAAGATGGGATAAGGTCTTGAGTTGAAACCTAACTAGTTATGCCCCTATCTAGCCAATGAGCATTTTTAAAATGGATCTTATCTATTATGCACTCTGTATGGTAAGGAGTTCGATGAGTATATAAAATATTTTCACTCTAGACATTATTACATAGAGTTCCACATGTTTGAATTTACCTCATTACATTCATAGTTTATATTACCATATGTGTGTATTTTATGCATTTCAACTATCTTTATCAGGTGGTTATTTAATTATGAGTTAACTTGGAAAATTCATATCATAAAAATATCAGTTCACATTTTCACCATTAATCATTACCTTTTACCCCTTGTAAAGTGATTCGAAAATCAATATTGAGTGTGATTATAGGCTTGGTACTTGTGGGTACTTTATACATTATTTCCCATTAATTTTTAAAAATATTAGATGCTCTAGCATACATCCTAGTATATAAGTTTTATCATGATAAAATCCCTTACTTATCTCTAAGCTAAAGTTATAACACACTTTACTAGGTTTATCTTTCTTTCCCATCTCGGTCTTCAATGATGAGCCTTTGAATATTCCTAGTTACAAGGGCTAAAGTTTGGGAGAAAGACCCCTCCCTCAAAAATAAAATATTAATGATGATACAACTTAAATTAAAGCTAAAATAAGTCAAAGAAAATGTGAGTGAATAAATTCCACATCTCTTTACCTTTATTAATAGTCAATGATGAACCCTCAAATCCTACTAGTTTATTAATGTTAACATTGGGAAGAGATGCCCTTGTATATTTTTAAATTTAATGATGAGTCCTTACTTCCTACTAGTCACATGAGGTTAAACATTTGGGGTAAAAAAATCAAACAAAAGTAAATGAATGTGAAAGTTTCTAAATTTCAAACCCTAAAAAATATTTCCTAGAATCTTATGCTGAAAAGATAACATTAACCACGTACCAATTCTGTCATGGCTAGCCATATTTTGATCTAAGTCTAGACAAATCATATAAAGCTATCATATCTAAGATGAAAATTAAGTTGTAATCAACCCACAATCCACATGGACCAAGATCACTCTCTTTTCCATGATCATAATTCAACTAACTAATTTTCATTTTCATCCTTCCATTCATCCTATTTTTTTTTTAATTATTATGTTTCAAGTTGAGTTTCAATTACCACTCAAATATAGTTGATCAAAGGTTTCTTTCAAGATAGTTGTCAGCCCATTTTTTATTTCAAAAATAATTTCATTCCATGCTTGCATAAATTCCATTAAATTCCATAAATAAAAGAATTTTAATAGCATTATGATGATTAGGTCCATAATATTTTATGTTCCTATTTATCTAGAGTGCATAAGCTAAAAAGTAAACATTAGAAAATAAAATGTGTTATAAGGAGCCAAAAAATTGAAATAGATATTATATGTATGTAGGTATGTAGAATTGATAAAAATACATATATACATTTTATCCAAAATAAGAGGGAAAGTGTGGTCAAATTCCTAATAATCCAAAAAAATGTATCATGGCACTTGTATCTAACTAAAACCCCCTAAGATTTAGTCATATATAATCATATGTACATGCATATTGACGTATAATGTTTGAGGGTCCTAATCTATATCTTTTATAAGCCTCCTAATGTAAAATTATTGAGGGTTCCTACTTTTATTGTACTACCTCATATGATTGGTTCCATCCTGGGAGGATTCTCCACCCACAATCTATATACTAGATGGTGGACGCATGTATTGTCCAATAATAATATCACTAAAAGTATTTAATTGAGCCTCTAAATAAATAATGTGGTTATTTATTTAGAAGAGGTCAAAACTAGTATCACATATCATCCTCTGCCACTTAGTCACAAAATCTAAAATAACATACACACATATATACATAAGATGAAATTGACACTTATAATGAAATAATAAAAATAATAAAATAAAATTTTGGAAATTGAAATCCTATTAACTAACTTACCTAAGTCCCCCTCTTTCTAGTGAAGGTTGGAATCCTCATCATAACTCATATTTATATCCTCCCCAAAATCACATCTATCCTTTTTCTTGACTCTAGGAAGGGCCTCAAGAGGAGGATGATCTCCTCCCCTCTTGGCCACTACTAATTATTATGTTATTCTACCACTATTGGGGCTTATCCTACATCCTCACTAACCACTCTAGGTGTTTATTTTTCACCAAATACTCTAATTATGGGGGTTAGTCCATATCTTATTCCTCTTTTAAATACTATAATCCCTTATAATTGGTGTCCTTGGGATCAATAGATTCCATCTCAATCTACCTAGTCAGACATATCTCATATCAATCTTACCTTTGAGGTGACCAATGATACTAGGAGGTTAGCCACATAATGAAATTATAATTATCAAGGAACTCTAGGAATGAGATGCAGCTATACTTAAGCCATACTATAACTCACCTTATATAATGAATCATAGATCAGCAATGTTATATATTCATCTTTTCACAACCCCCTCATACTTATATACATTTATGTAATAATGTCCCTATTTGTGAGGTTATCAATAGTTTGAGGAACATCCTTGAATGGTGATATTATTATCCACCTAGTAGTCATGATTACCCCTACATCACCAATAATGACTCCTCTCCAGTAATGAGTCATGTGATTATACACCTAGCATGTGACTATTGTAGGATGAGTTAGAGAGAGAGGGAACTTATTATAGATATCTGATATAAGTCCTTGTATTTATAGGATAATACATCTTGGCCCAACTATAATGGTGCCCATGATATTTTATATCTTTGAAAATAGGAACCCAACAATATAATAAGTTGTTTGTGGCATTATCTCCTACCAAATGTGAGGCTAATTTTGTTTTGAAAACCTTGAAAATAGTAGGGATAATTTCTCTCTCCACTTCTACCAATATCACCCCATGTTTCACAACTACATCAAGTATTCCATGGTATCAAATAAACTTACCCATCTCTTAGATTTGGCCTTGTTAGTAGTCTTTCATAGTGTTAGAGTATGTCTAATAGAAATTAGACATAATATCTGATAAAAAACCCTCCATGGTAATTATCTATTTGCTCAAAAGCTATGGAAACCATAAAGTGTTTTAGTATATATCCCATTATGTGAAAATGTCATAGAGAACCTACTCACTAGAGAAACTAGTCAAACCTTATCTATCTTCTAAATCCTCTCCTGGTCCAATAGGGAAATATCCTTCACCAATAAAAAAATTGTTAAACAATAATTCTAGAGAGCCATGATCTATCTTACATAACCTCCTTGAAACCACTAAAACAATCTTAGGTTATTGAAAATATTTAAAACCTAAATATAACTACTACTATAATGAAACCTATGCTATAGGTAGGGGATGGGTATAAATCACAACAAAAATTGTATAACTATCGATATTTATAGATTAATGGTTATATAATCATTATAATGATTAGGCATAATTGCTACTCTATATATACCAAAGGTCACATGAACATCATAGTGGTTCCACAACTATAGGCGAAATTGTGTAACTATAAATATGTAAATATCAACATTTTCACCTCATACTAATGGTTTTGTTTGTTATGCCCCCATAATGCAAAAAAAAATTAAAATGCTAAAATTACATAAAGACTAAAACAAATCTATATTTTCCCAAAATTTCAACTACCATGAAAATTTATACATAAATTTTTTAAAACTCATCCATCTTAGGCAATTCTATAATTAATTTTCCTAAACCTAGGTTTTAGGTAGAAAATAAAGGAAACTCACCAATGCTATAAACCTACCTACTTTTTTTCTTATTAATGATATCCTTTTTACATGCTCTCTCCATTAACTCCATTTTATCATGATTTGGTCACAATGGGATAGAGGTACAAATTTGGAAAGTGGATGAATACAAATAATATCCAAATTTGTAATGAATTGTTGTTTATATTTAATTGTATTTTATCATTTTATTTCAGATTTTACCTTTTTATCGTAGTTAATTCTATACACATTATATTTCATGATTCAATGCATTTGTTTTTTTTTAATGAATAAATGAAAATGGGGTAGCCCAATTGTTACACTTCCTCCTACATTTATGGTGAGTGATTTTGCCTTTGTTTTTCATAATTTTTCCAAATTCCTTACTTTAAAGTTTTAATCTATTTTCACCTATTTGAAGTTAACATATCTTAATGTATCATAAATTTCCACCCCCATTATGGGATAGAACACATACTATATATTTTCCCTAAATATACAGTACGTATTCTTGTCTTGCATTTGATTAAATATTATTTTTAAGCCTTTCTATAAATTACACTTTATTCCCTTCTTTTGGTTGCTAGTGGTATGGTGTCTCGGCTAGCTTTGATTTATTGCATAGTTCAATAAGTTAAGTGTCATAACCCTCCCCTTAATTTAGATGCACCTATTCATATAAATCCTACCTAGATAATTCATGAGATGATCTCAAATTTTACATGATGTAACATTTATCCAATCCATTGATGAATGCAAAAAGTAATAGAGTAACAATACACATGTTTATATCCTTCATTGTCTAACTATGCTATTTTTTTATTTATAGCACTTCCATAAGTTCTAAATCTATATAAAATAAACCTAAACCTTTCAAATGTGTAATTTTAATGTTGAATAGTAACACCATTGTGGCATTTATGTCATTGTTGGAATGGTTCATGCAACCACTAGGGTGTTGCGTAAACTACCATGATGGTTTTGATAACTACCAAAATGGTTACACCACTTTATCCTACATATATAGGTGATTTTTCACCACATTTTCATGAAATTTTAAATTTATCTTTTGAGAAGATTTTTTTAACACGTTTTTCATGTTCAACACTTCATTTTTTTAATCACATTTCACCTAATTAACCCTATAAAAACCCAATTAACTCAAAATTAATCATAATAGATCCAAATAATTAATAATTATCTCCCAATAAATTATTATTAAATATAACATGAAACCATTTCCTCATTTATATAAATATGCATATGTACAATGAAATTCAAAATTTTTAGCTATAACTCTTACCACTTTTTCCACAGACACTTTTTTACACATTTTTTTTGATACACACTCCACATATCACACTGAGTAAATTAATTAAATACATCACCTGATTATTTGAGTACCACAACATTAAATTATCCATAAGTTGTATCTAATCTTGACAAGTTTAGATCTTATTTATTTTAGTTTTATTGTGTTCTATTCAATTATTTATTATCAATTCAAAAATAAAAATAGATTAGAGAAAAAAATTGTTCCATAAATTATAAGTGTTTTTATTTATTTTCTTATTTATTTTCTTTCACTTATTTAAAATCCCTCACTATTTTATTTGCACATAATTTCCTTTTCTTATTTAGAATCTTCAACAAGTTGATTGAGATTATTCAAGTATTTATTTCTTACTCAAAAAATAAATATTTCAATTTATTATTACTTATCTTATTTCACATTAAAATAATTATATTTAATCTCCCTTTGATTTTAAATAAATTATCTTGTGAAAATTTGAATCTTCCTAAAAGTGAATCTTGTTTTCTATTTATTTTGATTAGATTGCTTTCTTTCTATCTACTCCTTCCAAAAAATATATATCTTTCATTTATTTCCATTCATGAATCATAAACTATAAAATGAATAATTAATTAGCTTGTTTCATTTTTCTTTCTACACTTTTTATGTTAAAAACACAAAGAAAAGAAAAAAATCATCACATTGCATAGATTTTCATTTCCAACCATTTAAGTAAAATAGTGATTTTCATGCACTTATCATTTTGAAAATCAAAATATTGGTTAATAAATTTCAAATCTGCATTTTCCATCCCAAAAAAATAAAAATAATTTAGTTTTATGTGCATTTCCAATATTCATTAAATTTTGCATGTGTATTCATAAAATCATAAAAATCAGAAATCAAATTGTTAATCTTAGTTTAAATTCATTTGCATGTCCATAACATCTTGAAAATCACAAAAAAAAGTTCAATTTTTGAATTCTCATCATTAACCTTTTCATTTAATTTATTATTATAACTCTAATTTATTTCATTTTATTACTTACAAAATATTTGATTACAAGAAATACATTCAAGACATTCATAAACATATTAACTTTGTAGTATACTATCCATTTAAAATATTAGTCTTTAGGGAAAAAGACCAAAACATTCTAAAAACTAAAACCAACTAGTAACATAAACAAAAAAACATAATCAATAATTATTATACCTTTGGATGATGCTCTCAGAATAAGCACATCCATACAGGGTAAGATGTTAGACTAAAGCATATAAGCTTATTTTGGGTGTTGTTTTATTGTTGGATATGCTATTCTCTTTTATTCACATTGACTATCAAATGTTTCAAAATCAAATATACTTCTCTTTATCAAAATGAACAAGGAGAGTAACTATGGATTTGTACCTTCTACATCATTTAAATGTCAACCCAGGGATGTAGATTTGATATGATGATGTCATTGTATGTGCACACTCAATCTCTAATTTTCCATTATATTAATTGTATCTAAGATGTTGAATTGTAGTAAATGAAATGCTTGAAATGAAACATAAACACAGTACTAGAAAATAAATGCTTATCATGGGAAGCTTCCTTAAATAAATAAAAACAAGAATGTAAATGACACAATGCATAAAGAAATCAAATAACATACTTTTCTATTAAAATAGGTTGGATTGTTGTTGTATCCTTCTAAAGGGGGCCCTTCCTCCTTCCAACTCTAGCTTCAATTGTTCCTCTTAAAACACTAAATTGAACTTATAATTTGCTATTCATGTTAATAAAAAATGTTGCAATGAATTATTACATGAAGTTACAATAATAATTGTTTAACACAATGTACTTATGCCAATCTCTATTCAATATGTACTATTTTATATATCTCTTAATATTGTTTGTACATATTTATATACCATAGAGGAGATTTCTTTATGAAAAATAATATATACATTCTACTCTAGGATACATTTGAATTGGGATAACCAAAATTGGTTCCTTTCATTAAAGATGTCCTTCATGTGAATCTTATGACTTTATTTTAGGATAAATAAGGCTATTTTATTCGTCAACCATGTCCTTATTAATATCAATGAAGGTTAGAGTTATTTATATGAGTTGGATGAAAGGGAATCAAAATCTATTCATCTATGGCTTTGGATATGTAGTGGCTATAGGATGGTCTATGTAGTAAGATTCCCCTATTGCAAGATGATCTATGCTATATACCTATTTCACTAAAACATATTCACAACACATTTATAGAAAAATCATCCTAAATCAATAAACAACCATCATATATTTAATACCAATACATAATTTCAATTATTAAAAGAGTTTCAAAACATAATGCTATATGGCTTATGAAAGTAGAAAATTGATATGGAAAAGTGTTCAAAATCATGGTAATTAATCAATATGAGTAAAATATATGGATAGAATAATAGGAAATTTATGGGGCTCATCACAACCCAACATAAGATCTTGCTTGACCTTGAGCACCATAATTATTCATTCCCAATTCACAAAAAAAATCCAAAATACATGGGATTTATAACACCCTTGACAAGATGAGAATAAAATCCCTACCTCTATCAAAAAGTTGCCAAATTTTGGCTTCTCTAGATTCATCCACTGGGGTTTTGTCCTACAAATCTAGAATAGGATACTAGAACAAGGGTGGCTCAAACTTCAGGTTCAACAATTGCAATCCCATGTCACCTACAAGAAGAATGTATTTTATGGTCCTATGAAATATTGTGTTTAAATTAAAAGGGGAATAGGTCTCTCTATTTCTTATTGCTAGGGTGAGCTTATTTCATTATTTAGTGCATGATTCTCTTGTAGTAGGACCAATATAAGTTCTCAACCCTAAATAAAAATCTTGGACCTTATCACAATTCTTACCAAACCAAGTTCTTACGTCATTCTTCAACATGATATTATCCCATTCTACTAAAATAACATTAGGTACCATTAATTCACTGTTGATGAGTAGCTGACTTTAATTCTCCTTTTTCCTATATTCTTCTACTTCTCATCCTCTTCTTTATTCATTCAACAAATATGATGAAAATTATTATAGTTGGACATCTCCAACATATAGATTAGGGTTACACTCTCTATCATATGGAACAACAAAATTGTGTAGGTAGAACTCACACAATTGTGATTATTCTTCCAATTAATTCACTTTAAGATAGAAAATAAGGAAAGGGGATCAATAACTTCATGAGGCATATCACAATAAATTTTCATAAATCTGAACTTGTGTCATTATTCTTCAAGATAAATTGAATTAAGTTTTGTAAGAGGCCTATAATCAAGGAGTTATTGTGTAAGACCAACCATATCCTCAAATTTTTTTTAAGTTTGGTGATGCTCTCTTCCTTCAAATTATTTTATTCTTTAAATTTCCTATTTTCTTTCCTTAGTTCTTTTAGAGTTTTAAATTAACTATCTATCAAATTCAATAATTAAGAAGATATTGCAAATGAGGAGTGACACCTGACATCTTAGGTAGCTTTGGGTTCTTCTTGTTAATTTACCTCTATAGAAGGTTATGGAATGTTGGTTGTAAGATGGTCTTCAGCTAAGGGATACAACTAATAAGCTACTATAATAAGTACATCTAGTCCTCCACTAGATTTATCTTGTAACTACTTTCTTAGTTTCTCAATTTCTTGCAAGGCTTGCTCAAGAGTGGAAATTTCCATTTGTTCAATAGGTTGATCCAATTGTTCAGATTCTTCCTTTATGAGTTACTCATGTAGCTCTTGTTCTAGTTCTTCCTATATTGTTTCCTCATACAATTTTTCAAAACTATGTTCAACTTGTTCTTCTTTCTCATGCAATTCTTCAAGACTATGCTCAATTTATTCTTCTTCTTCCTACATTGGCTTCTCATGTAATTATTCAAAACTATGCTCAATTTGTTTTGATTCTTCCTAATAGAATATTGGATAACATTCTTCCCTATCTATTTCAGTCTCTAGAGATTCATTACTACTAGCAGTCCATTCTTCCCTAGATTTCTCATTTATTTGAATAATAGAAGAAGGGTTAGTTCTCATTTTTTCCCTCAATCTATGAGATCTATGAGGAGTAGGGGTTACCTTGGAATTTTTGGATCAAGGTGGAATTTTCTCCTTAGACTCATCTCAATTAGGCTGGAGAATGATTTTCTTCCTCTTCCTTCTATATTCCTTGTCTTTAGAAGTTTCTTCTTTAGTCCTTACTATAGTTTCTTATGTTGATGTAAGAAGACCTTATTTTACAAGTTCTTGTATGGCTATAGGAAGGTTTTGTGTTAAAATTTATTATATTTATATAGGGAGGGCTTATTCTAAACTTTATTCTTCCACCTTCAATTCTTCTTCTATTTCATTTCCTTTTCTATAAATCTACATTTCTTGGTACTTGGAGAAATTCCTCCCAAATGATGTTGGGTCTAGTTCTTTGCAAACAGTCTTGATCAAGTAACTAGATGAGACAATGGTGGGAAAGAGCTTTAGAATTACCTTTTTAAAAAATTCTTTGACATTTTGATGATCATGTGAAGTAAAAATTTGGGAATTTTTATCTCTATTCCATGTTGTAAATAATTCATTAATTTTGAAGTGTAGGCCATGTAGCATAAAATACCTTCCTTCATAGATGAAATATTTGAAGATAAACTCAACAGCCTTAGCCCATATTCCTAGTAGATACAACCTTGTAATGCCCTAATTTAATGTTTCCAAACATTCATTTACTCTAATGAAATTTCATCTCTCAGCCTTGACATCAAATTTGTCTTTCGATTCCTCCCATGTTCTTGGTAGTCCCATTACTTTGTTGATGATTTTTTCTATCATCTTTATTTCTATCCCCTTTATTGTTGTTAATCTATTATGTAATGTACCATCAAATTCCTCTATAATTCCTTCATTTAAGGCCTATACACCCATCCTATATGCCATAACATGGCCAAGATTTATAGGTTGTTGGTCAAAGGGGTGATATAGAGCAATTCATGTTTCAACAAATCTCCTCCCACATTGTGTGAGTTATAGGTCTAGGTGATTTCAACAAAGGTTTTTGGATATGGTAGAATGATTTGTGACTTTTTATTTGGGAGGTGAAATAATCCTTCAAAATTAATTAAAAATCTCCCCAAACTTAATCTATCACTTGCCCTCAAGGGATGTAGTCAATGTGCACAAAACACTCATGGTAAGAGTAAGGAGTGGTAGCAACATTTGTGTCAATGGTCAAATAAGTGAAGGAGATGGTAAACTGACATGATAAGGAGAGCATATAGTGGTGTATTGATAACATTAACTCCCATCACTTTTATAAATAATTAAAATGCATGACAAGAAATAAATATAGAATAATTAATATATTACATATAGAAATATCTTTCATAAATGTGCCAATTATGATTCAAAGTGGAAGTCATGGCATATGATAGAGTTTGAGTGGGAGAAAACACATAATGTAGAATATAATGTAGGAAGACAATCTATAATAAGATATATTTCCTATACCATCAAGTGTTATCTTACAACAACAAGTTTTGTCTTGTAGTGATAAGTTTTTCACCTATAGTAACAAGTTTTCCATCTTATATCAAGAAATAAAATGTACTTTTGCTCCAAGGGAATGAATCTACAAGAAAAATAAAGTGAGAACAAAACATTCTTATTGTAGTAATTCCTTTTCTCTTTTTCACTTTTTTTTAATGAATGTTAATCAGCTAGTGACTTGGTTTTCTAAGACAACATCCGTTAGCAACACCTGAAGCTTTTCATTGCTAAATTTTCTATTTTTTATAGATTTTATAGTCCAAACTCAACTAAAATCATAGGAATCTAAAGGGTTGGATTTTATTCATCCTTAATGAAGCCATTATGAATAACTTCTTATTGGATTCAAGAAGCTTTATTACTCTTAGAAAATATTATGGAAGGGTTGATAAAAATACCATTCAGTTACAGGAACATATTTACTTCATGAAGAAGAGATGGATGTTTTTCTTCAGAAGTTGGTGAGTGAGAGTTTATTTGGAAAATAATTTCTTATATAGCTTGAGCCTATGACCATTAACAAGCAATCAAAAATGATAGACACAATTGTCACAAGCTTTACATCTCCATTGTCAAAAACTTATTTGATCTCATAAGGCCCAAGCCAACTAGACTACAAATTTCCTTTATGATCTTTGTATTTAGAGTCAAAAAAGAGTTCCTAGTCTCCTAGTTAGAAATTCTCAATCTTAATGTTCCTGTCATGCCATCCCACACATTATCTTTGCACTATTTCACTATGATGAAGTGTTACCTTCCTTAGTTCATCAACTAAATTTAGCTTCATGATCTTATCTTATTGAGCTTGGAAAATATCTAATCCCAAATTAATTGTTGTCCTTAATATATTATGTTCAAACTCAATGGGCATAACAATATTTTTACCATAACCTAGTTCATAAAGAGTGAAACTAGTTATAGTTTTCAAAGTGATTCTATAAGCCCAAACTACTTCTATAAGACAAGTTGACCAGTCTTTTCTATGCAGGATGATAGTCTTAGTGAGGATATTTTCTAGTTCTTGGTTTGTCACTTCCACCTAACCATTTGACTAGGGATGGTAGGGGTAGATTTCTTGTGTCTAATTTCATATTCCTTTACCAAGGTATCTATGAGGTCTGACATGAATTATGAGCCTTGAACGATGACTATTTGTCTTGGTACTCCATAATAGATGAAGATTTATTCATAGATGAACTCAATTAAATTTTCATCTCAGGCATGGGTTAAGGATTTGACATCTACCCATTTGGTTACATAATTAGTGCACACTAGTATGTATTCCTTTTCTTGAATTTAGGATTAATGGCACATACAAAATCTAGTCCCCATTTTCAAAGAGTTCCAAAACTAGTTATGGTTATAATGACATTTCATCAAAATGAGTGGGCTTTCCCATACATTAGTATTGATCACATCTACAAGTGTACATCATGGCATCCTTATGTAAAGAAGGCCAATAATATCTAGTAGTTGGTACTTTCATGGAAGTCCATTTGATAGCAAAATGACCCTCACAGGGGTCATTTGGTAGGCTCTAAGAATTTCATAAGCTTCATCTTCTTGGATACATCTTCTCATAACTAAATCTAGTCCAATGATAAAGAGATATCCTACAATATAGGAGTAATGTCTACTCTTTTTTATCATGTGTTATTTATCTCTAGGTGAGAAATATTATGGTAGTGATCTTGTAGTAAGATAGCAATATCTATAAACCAAAGAGATTGAATTATTATATCAAATAAATGTTCATTAGGAAAAGAATCATCAACAATAGGATTGTGCTCATTATTTTGCAATCGAGATAGAAAATTTACTACTACATTATCATTACCTAGTTTGTCCATAATGGTGATATCAAACTCTTATAGTAAAAGTAACCAATGAATTATCCTACCTATTAAAATAGGTTTGTTCATTAAATACCTTATTGTTACATGATTAGTGTGGATGAATACTTGGTAACCTATAATGTAGTGTCAAAATTTGTTGATTTCATAAACAACGGCCAAACACTACTTCTCTATTATAGTGTAATTAAGTTTATCCCCTTAAATATTCATGATAATAAAATAGATTACATAACTCATAGTTTCATATTTTTAGCTAAGGATAGCTCCTAAAGTGGTGTCAGATGCATCTATATGAATGTGAAAAGGCTTCTTCCACTCAAGTCCTGTTAGAATAGGAGTTGTTATGAGAAGATCTTTGAGTTGCTAAAATGTATTTTAACAATCATCAATCCATGTGAATTAAACATCTTTAGTAAGCAATCCAAATAATGGGTTGGAAATTTTACTAAAATATTTGATGAATCATCTATAATAACCATAAGAAAATTATAACATATTTATGATTCTTTGTTGTGGGTAAATCATTGATGATACTTATCTTTTTTAGGTCAACTTGAATTCTAGTAGGAGATATGTGATGTCCCAACACAATCCCTTCAATCATAAACATGTAAAACTTTTCATTACTCAGAGATAATTGACGGTCCTAGAAACATTTAATAACTTTCATTAGGTTGATCTATTTTTCTTTGAATATCTATCCATGGATAGTGAAATTATCCATGTAGATTTCAACATAGCTATGGGAGAGATCAAAAAATATGCTCAAGACATTATTTTAAAAAGTAGTTAGGGCATTGGAAAGACCAAATGGAAATATTACATAGGTAAAGGTTCCTCAAGGGAAAGTAAAAGTGGTTTTATCTTGGTCTTATGGAGTAATTTGTATTTGATTATAACCACTATAGCTATCTAGGAAGGAAAATTACTTCTTCCCTACTAATTTATCTAACACTTGATCAATAAATGGAAGGGGAAAGTGATCCTTCTTGGTAGCAACATTCAACTCTTTGTAGTCAATTAAAATATGCCATTTTCCCCCTTTCTTAGGTAAAATGACTAGGAAAGAGACCCACTGGCTATTCGAGATAAGATAAAAAAATCTTGCATCCAAGAGTTTTTTTAACTTAGTTTTGATAATGTCTTTGACTACAAGATTCATTCATTGTTGGGGTTGGAAAATAGGTTTGCATTCTTATTTAATATAAATGTGATGCATGCATAAATCTAGGGGTATTCCTCTGATGTCATGGTAATCCCAAGAAAATGTTATTGTGTGCCATCTTAGCATTGTTAGTAACTAGCTTTATCACTAGGGTGTTTAGGAAGTGTTGATGTTGCGAGGTTTATTTGGAAGGATATCTACTTGTTTTTTTAAATAAAACATGGTCTTTACATTGGTGATTAAAGGAGCATAATTATGTTGATGGGGAATTAATTGATGGAATGTAGAAATATCTCTTGTAGTTTAAGCAAAATCATTCTCAGGAAGGTATTCTAAAGAGGGCATGGTGTACATTATAATAAGTCGGTGGCTATAAGATTATGTCGATAGGTATTTTACAAGATACCAATAAGGATAATGTCTTCTTCTTGGACTTATAGAGCTAGAATCTAATCAATTATGTAGAGAGTCTACAAAGATATAACTTCTTCAAAGTCATCAATCCAAGGGATTAGTCCATAATTTGAGGAAGGTTGAGCTGGTGGATACAAAACCAATTTCTTGGTGTCATTTTTGTTGGAAACTAGTATTTTTCTTGACCTATAGCCAATAAAAGCATTGGTGGTAGCCAACCATAGGAGACCAAGGATGAGAGGATAATCTCAAAAATTTCTCTTTAGCTATAAGACAATAAAGTCTACTAGATATTTCCAAGAATCCATAATGATAACAAGGACCTCAATAATTCCTTTAGGCTTAATAGTTGATCTGTCAGCCATCTGGAAGATGGTGGGTGTTGGATAGAGAGTGGTAAGATTTAGTTACTATATGGTCTCTATAGTTATCACATTGATGGTTTCACCCAAGTTGATTAAATTATTGGAGATGGGTTCACCATGGATTCTAACATTAACTATAGGACTTCCTGGATTAGAATATTTTGGGGGAACTATATTTCTTAAGATAATATCTGCTAGTTGGCCAATGACCTAGACTATTTTAGGATCCTTCTTCTTTCTTCTTAGTTTTTTCAAACATAGCTCTTGAACAACTTTATTGTATATAATAACATCCTTTATTACTTGAAAGAGTGGGATTTTGATGCACATATTCTTGAGTTATCTTAAGATATCGAGTCCAAGCTCTTGATCAAGATGTGATATGGTCAATCTCTCCAAAAAAGGAGGATTATTAGTTTCTTTTTGATTTTTTGATGGACTTGGTTTAAGATTGACTATGAGTGCCTATGGATTAGTATAGAGTGAATTTGGTTCAAAGTGTTATATGATTATGGGTGAGGTGGGTTATGTAAGAATATGACCTGAATGAAGTTAAACTTGATTAATATCCAAGGTGTATATTGGATATTGCATTATTTTAGTCGATTGCATCAGTTAAAACAACTTATTAGTAGGATTAGGGATGGTTTGGGTGGGTAATTAAGTGTTTTGAATAGGTTTCTAAGTGTTTAACATTATGAATTGTTGATTTGGTTATTGCATTTATTGGGGAAAGCCTTGATTACCTCTCTTTTGTTCTTGCCATGGATTAGAGGAATAGAACCATTGTTAATTTTGGAATTGTCCCTATAGAAGTTATTGCCCATTCTGTTGCATCCATAACTAATTTTGGGGTAGCTACCAATTTTTTTGGAACCAATTTGGATTGGGTATACTCATCCAAGAACCATATTTAGAATTATTTGAGAATTTTCAAACATAAAGTTTGATGGCATACTTGGTCTTTGTACCTATGGTTTCCATTGAGACATGAAAAATACTTGATTCTCATCTTCTCTTATGGCATGTAGCTCTACTATCTCAATATTTTCCTTGATGAAATTGGCTACTCAAACATTCATGGAATGGCATGTGTAATCTACCTTCTTCTTTCTACATTCAGGTCAATAGGTCACTAAGGATTTATCAATTTCTTCTTGCTTCCACCATGTATGTAATGTATCAAGCTGAGTAACTAGGTGACTAATGATGTCTTAATTCATATCTTGGAGTAGGTTACTAACTTCACCTTTAGACAGTCCTACAGTAGATTCTAAAGGAAGGGTTATACCCCTACTTTTGTTCATGGTTGATCTAAATTAGTTCATACATAGAACTATTATTTCATCAAATGGTAGTGTATAAACATCACCACTAGACATTAGATCTAGTGCCTCTAAAAAATCATCTCTAATTAATTTTAAGAATATCAAATTGACTAATTCTTTTTCAATTCTAGTTTGCTTTAAATTTTCAAGATGAACAAAATCTTTCCATTTATTCCTCCAATGAATCATCATCAACTTGTGTCATTTAGAAAATGTCATCTCTCTTATAGATTTTTCCCCTACAATAGTCTTGGTATTTCATCAAAAAATTCTACTTCATTTCTTCCTAAGTAGAAATGGCATCCATTCCAAGTCCCATGAACCACCTAAGTGTTTCATCTTTGAGTTTTACTAGAGACAATTTGAGTTTATGAGTGTCTTGATTATAATCATAGCTATGACATAAGATGTTAAACTCAAAAATAAATATATCTAGATCCTTAAATGATTTTCATATAAAGGTAGGGAGGGTAGAGTGAGGGATGTTATTTATGAGTGAATTTCCATCAGGAGTAAGGATAAGAAATTTGAAAGTATTAGACTCATTGTTAGTGTTTTTTTCCTAGTGATCCCTCATGAATACTCTTTGTGTTGGTAGACGGGAGGTTGTTACTACCCAATGCTCAAAATTCCTATCAATTCGTTTATTTTTTAAAGTGTATAAGATGGATAATTTATATTTTTCCTTAGGAATATATGTATTTATATTCAATACAAATGGTGTGGAGGTTTTATAAGATTCCACTAGTGTCTCAACAAAGAGTCTCTCTAAATTAGAAGATTTTATTGGCCTGGTGTTTCTTCTAGGGGCAAGAATAGCTTTGAATGCTTCCTAAGCATGAAATTTGGGTGACAAAGGGAAGAAAAATTTATATTATTGAGTATGAGGTGATAAGGTGGGAATTATTAGAAGTACATGTGGGTCTCTTCCAAGGGTATGAACCTCTTTAAGGTCTCCAACTTATGCTACCAATCTAGCCATAAATTCTTCCTTATCTACTTCTATTAATAACTATGAGTGATCTTCAAGAATTCCTTCATGTTCATCAGTTGTTGTAGGTTGAATATTTAATCTTGAAATAATGTTATATGATTTAGACAAATATCTTCCTATATATTCCACTTCACTTTTCATATGTCAACCACTTTTTTTTTTTTAACTTTTTACCCACCCTGCCTACATGAGGTTAGTAATATGAGGGTTTTTGAAATTTCCACTATCTTACTTGTAAAAATGGACATTATAAACTATGAAATTATTAAATATTTAATCTATAAAAACAAAAATATTTGGAAAAATAATAAACATCTAGAAATAATTGCTATCAAGATTTGAGATTACAAGTGTGTGACACCCTTCCCTAGTAATAGCACCAAAAATGACTAGCAATTGATTCACAATTGGATATAATTATCTTGATTAAAATAAACAAGGAGAGTAACCACGGATTTGTATATTCTACTTCATTTAAGTGTCCTAGGGACATAGACTTGATAAGATGGTGTCACTGTATGTGCACACTCAATCTCTAATTTGACATTTTGATAATTGTATCTAAGATGTTGAAGTACAGTAAATGAAATGCTTGAAATGAAACATAAACAAAGTATTGGGAAATAAATGCTTATGAATGAAAAGCTTCCATAAAAAATCTAAACAAGAATGTAAATCACATAATTCAAAATTAAATCATATAATGCATAAAGAAATTGAATAACATGCTTAGCTATTAAAATGGGTTGGATTGTTGTTGTATCCTTCCTAAGGGGGCCCTTCCTCCTTCCAAATATAGCTTCAAACCTTCCTCTTACAATATTAAATTAAATTCAAAATTTGTCACTCATATTGATAAAAAATGTAGAAATAAATTACTACATGAAGTTACAATAATAATTACTTTACACAATGTACTTCTAACAATCTCTAATCAACATATACTATTTTCTATATCTCTCAACTCTACTAATACGTATTTATATACCATAGAGGAGATTATTTTATGAAAAATAATTTATACATTATATGCTAAGATGTATTTAATTAGGACAACCAAAATTGGTTCCTTTCACTAAAGACATCCTTCATGTGAATCTTGTGACTTTACTGCAAGACAAACAAGGTTGTTTTGTTCTTCAACTTCTTCCTTATTAAGATCCATGCAGGCTGCTTTGTTCTCCAAAACATATTTAAAACACATTTATATAAAAAGAATCCAAAAACAATGGACAACCATCATATATTTAATTCCAATACTTAATTTTAACTATTAAAAGAGTTTGAAATCATAATGCATATGGCTTATGAAAGTAGGAAATTAATCTGGAAAAGTGTTCAAAAGCATGGTAATCAAGTAGGATGAGTACAATATATGGACACAATAAAAAAAAATTATGGGGATCATAACACATATTTTTTGAGTGAAAAATAATAAATAAACACTCCTATTTTATAGGTTATTTATGCAATAATATTTTGTTTCATGAAACAACCTACCTTATCTATTTAGTAGGCACTCTTATGTATTTTTGACTTGGTCATTGTGGAGATCCACAAAAATGATGTGAATACAATTATAGAGACTTATTGTGCAATGTTTGTGTTATTATAACTATGGTAATGGTGTATAGGAGTGATCATGTGGGTTCCATGAATGTATATTACATTCCATCATGGTGTCAGAGCTAAATTCTTGTAACCATTGCTCAGTAATTTTTTTCCTCTATTTCTTTGCCATTAATTTGTAAGTTTTTTTTGAAGGAAGAATTTTGAATATCTTTCATAGTCATTTTTATAAACATTTTGAGGCCAAATGACAATACCATTGATTTCATATCATCCAAAAACATATAAATCCACTACAAATTCATTTTATTTTGATAACTTTACAAAAACTATTATTTTTGGTAGGTCCGTGTTTTTTATACACAAGTCATATGACCAGAGAAAATGGAGATATATTTACATTGATTTTGAATTGAAAGAATCACCTATGGTGTATATCAAAACAAATTATTTGAAGCCAAAAAATATAAATTGCATTGTATAATATTTTATTTGGTTTGGAATGCATTGTCTTACCTCAACATCCAAAAATGTCAATCTTGAATACAATATTAACATATCTTATGAACACATCTTTATCTACATGCATTGGATTTAACTTTTTCACTACCACTCTTGAATTTAGTGCCCTCACACATGTCTTGTTATTTTGGTTTTGGTGTATTTTATAGACTCAACAGCCACATTCTACTCATAATAGAGCCACCACCATTTATTCCTTGGTACTGTTCACCTCGACACATAGTCCTTATGATGTCATCTTTCCCAAGTCTAAACTCTACATAATAGGATCCATGATCTATTAGCTCAATACTTAAGAGCACAAATTCAATAAAATTAACAAATTACTATGTGGAGGTGAGTCCTTCAACCCAATCTTCATTATTTATCTAGTTACATGAAATAAGGATTTATTTTAAGGTTATTCATTCCACCTTCCAAGATGAATCTCCTTTTGTATAGCCTTACCATCCCACAACCACTCAACTTTAGTGTGTTTCCATTAAAGACCATATAAGGAAAATACTTTAGATTGGTAGAACCAAGACTATACATGCAAATACTGTGTAGTCTCTACCTTTACCAATACACGTGTTTAAGCATAATAAGGGGGCAACTTCAAAATGCAGTATTGTTTTTAGTGGGGATGTTTTTAAAAAGGGTTATTTTATTAATTAGGGATAAATATTTTTTATGAAGGCCATTTTTAATTAGTGGGATGATTATTATTATGGGAAATATTTTTAAAGGGCCATATTTATTGTTTTTACATATGCCTTCAATATCAGTTGTCGAAGATAGTGGGTGAGGTCCAGATTGGTAGGAGGTCAAACCCCCTCACATATAAAACAAATTTGTTCTCATTCGCCCTTACCTTAATTTATTTTAGGTCATTATTATTTCAATTGTAACCTATTGGACCATATTGTTGTCCTTGTCATCATATTTACACACTAATGGATGCGTTTTTTGATAGAGTCTAGCATCTTGTTTTGAGTGTGCATTATATTTTTTTGCCATATTTTGTACTCGTGGATGCATTTTTGATAGAGCCCAATGTCATACATTCTTGAGTAAATTTTTTGTGTCATTTTTGGTGGCATAATAATTATTTTTAATTATTTTACTAGCATAGTTCCTCCATGTTTCATCTTCATTATCCACACATAGCTCCCTTATTTTAGGAATAACACTCTTATTTTTTATGGTGTCTATTACAAATTGATAACACTCTAGGTTTCTTGCATCATGTGGTGTTTTTTGTTTTTGGGATCATTTTTGTACTCACACTGAGTTATAAAGTGCCATGGGGGCCTTGATGATTCAACCTTGTCTAACTTCATGCATTTGTGTGCTCTATTTTGGGCACCTTTTCACTCCTTCAGTTACTTGACATTCCCATCACCACTAAGGCCATCTTATTGAGAGATAATTATTTTGTATCTTTAGAACTTTTTTTATAGTTGATAGTCTCCTTCAAATTTTTTATGGATCTTGATCTCATTTCGAAGACTAGTTATTCTGGTAAAATAGTGTCAACATATCAACATTTAAGTAGTGGATTCAATCCACTTATATAAACCTTTTTTGTGTCACTCTAACCAATCAATAGTATAGGGGGTATGGTGTAGATCTTTCTTCTTTAGTTTTCATGTTACTTACTAACCCTTAGGCACTGCATCTTATAGTAGTAGATCAAATTCTATTGGTGAACCTTTTTTCACTATCAACATTGAGGATAGTCTTTTTTCATAAAAGCTATTATGGTGACTTACAATTTCAGTAGTTTTTTTTGTGATTGATTAGTAAATATAAACCATTCATGTAGATTTTATTTCCATTGAGACTTTTAAGTCCACCAAGTGTATTTCTATTTTATGGCCTTCATTCCATCTAGTGCACCTTTTTTAGTATTATGTTAGAGTACTGAGCCATTTGGTTTCTTTGGATACCTTGTAGCATGTGTTTTTTCTCTCTCTCAACTTTAGCTACTATTAATGGTTTTTGGTTACCTTATAGTGATACATTTCATCCTTGGTGAATATTTTTCCCTAATGTTTTGAGATTAATGTTTTTTATAGTAATAGCCTCATACAAAGTACCAGTTCCTATTTAACTTGGTAGTTACAATGACTTAACATCTATGTATTTTGATAAGATGGATTGGTTACCATAGGGATAATTTGTATTTCACTATGATTTGTATATGGATATCTAATTAATCCTAGTTTCTAGGACCCATTTAGTCTCTTTTCTTTCTCTTTTTCACTCTCTATTCTATACTTAAGGGAGGGTGTTGGATTAAAGCATATAATCTTGTTTTGGGAGTTGTTTTATTGTTGGTGATGTTATTATATTTTATGTGCATATTTTTTGAGTGGACAATAATAAATAGACACTCCTATTTTATATGTTATTCATGGAAAAAACATTTATTACATGAAAAAACCTTCCTTGCCTATTTAATAGGCACATGAATATATTATTGACTTAATCATAGTGAAGGCCCACATGGATGATGTGAATATAATTACGTAGACTTATTGTGCAATTTATATGTTATTAGAACTGTGGTAATGGTGTACATGAGTGATCCTTTGGGTTGCATCAATGCATATTACATTCCATCATAAGACATTTTCCATGATTTATCATACCCATTCTAGCGGATAATAGCCAATTCAACATAGAATTTGATCTTTGGATATAGTTATTTCATTTATAACCATTTCCAAATTTTATCACCAGATAATTGGAAACCTTATATAAACAAAAAATATTATCCGAGGCCCAAATTGTTACAAGAAAGTTTTCTCTTTGTCTTGCTAAACAAGAGAACTCCTAATATGAGTTAGTTTCTTGTCCTTAAATCTAGCCTTATCTAAATTCATTCACCTTGTGTATGGCATTACCTAGATGAGACTAACTTGACAAAGCCAATAAAATATTGAAATTTATTCAACCTTAATTTATCCCATCTAAAAAGAGTGATATTGACCATGAATTAAGACATTTAAATATATTGGAATTGGGTTATTCTTTATATGTCATCACTCAAAATTTATCTATACTTAGAAAAAAATTGAGTTAGTCAAATTATATTGGCATAAGCATATTTAATAAAATCAACAACCCATCCCACTCTAAAAAATCAAAATAGTTAATAAAATTATAAAGTTTGTCCCATACATTGAGATCATCCACAATAAACCAAGTCAATATCCTAACTAATATATACTTCTTCTTCAATTGTATCATCCCAACCTTGGTAATTCATGTGCATAAGGTGAACATGTTACTTTCCATGTGCATAATTACTCTACGAATCCTACTCATAACTACCTTTAGCCTTCCAACTTCCTTAGGGTTATGCTTATCCCATATATTGTGTTGTAGTTACAAATGAATCCCTTTAATATTTTTAGAATTTTATATTTCTTCTTGTCTATTGGGCCATATTAATTTTTTAGATTCATCCAGTCTAGTCTTCTTAATTGATATATCCCTCAGTCATATTCCCCTAGTTTACACCCCCATACTACCTTGTCTGACTAACTACTCCATAAGAATTGGAATAAACACCATGATCTTTTCCATTGCTAACATGTTCAATAATAGTTGAAATCATTTCTATAATTTCACTCTTATAATTTTTTATGTAGTATCAACTACAATGTACCCCTACACAAATATTTTAGATACATATTTTTCAATGGTATCTCTCACCAATTGATCTATCACATGCATATATTTAATGTCTAGGTTACAAAATTGTTCCAATCACTCTAAACAAAGTGATTTACCATGTGAGTTATAAAAAACTAGTGTTCTAAAATTGATAACCATGTTGCTAATATTTTAGGTAGCTTGTACTAGAATATGGCAAAAATATCCCCATATATATGAGTAGATAATATTTCATCGGAATACACTTCTATACCAATAAATTAATCTTATACGAAGTCATGTAACCTCAATTATATACATATCTCAAGGTATAGTTGAATAAGTTCAAGGAAATAGAACCATAGTTAGGAGTGATCCTTAGAAATTCTTATCAGCACATGTTATTTTTTAGTACACAAAATTGTGATGAAACTTGTAAGATGTTATTGTTCATACTTGTTAATTTAATGGTTAATTATGATTTGATACACATTTATTGTATTATTTTAATAAAATAATGGATTAAATAACTAAATTCATATATATCACCATATTACACTTCGAATCCTAAAGAATTAGAAACTTCATAACTCTTAATCATATGTAATTACTATGATCATTATGGCTAGGATACACTAGTTTTCAAATGGGACATATATAAAATACAAGATGAAATGAATAGATAGGAATAAAAACTTAAAATTCATCTTCGAAATAATTTTTAGAGATAAATTATTCAGTTAATAATATTACTTATATAGACTCAACATAACTCTTTGGAATTTTGACTCTTAGTTTCTTATTTTGTTTATTCTAATGTAAACATCCTTCTATTTTTTCTATTTTAGTTACATGAAAATTTACAACATATAAAATTTACAAACTATACATTTGTATCATATACAAGAATACAAAAATATTTACCAAATATTCTACATAGTCTCCTACAAATAAAATCAACATTGAATATGTGATAGTTTAGTATCTTAGTATACCTTAGCATAATTTATAAATATTATGATTAGATTAAAGTTTGTAGGTGAAATAATTTCATATATTGACCTTAGTATTTATATATAGTCATATATTACATCTAGGATAATAATTACTAGGTTAAAATCTTGGGTATTATAATATCATAAAACTCACATTTCAAATTATAGCTTCAAGTGTAAACTCAAGGTAGATATAACAATAAAGAAAGACTATGAAAAATAATACAAAATTTAGATTCCAAAATGGGGTTGTAACATAAATCAATATGTTGATATCAATATAAACTCTAACCTCAATATAATTTATAACCAATGATAAATATGATAGTAATTAAGTTGACAAAGGAGGATTAGTTTGACATGTCAATGGGTGTCAACTATTCTAAATATAAACACATAAACCCAATTTAGTTTTTAAATCATGATAATGATATTCATGTGATAGACTTCATCTATCTATTAGTGTAGGTTTTTATGCCATTTAATGGTTTTTCCTTACACATGTTTAGTTATCTTGCTTAGGTGTCACTTAGATGTTTAATAATTGTCATTGTGAAAGATGATTCTAAATTCATGAGGATGTGATGACATGTTAAAATTTCACCTATATAATGTACCTTCATAAATATTTTATGGCTAATGCTCCTAATATAATTTATTTATTGTGAAGAAAAAATTATTTCATTTGAGTTGTTTTTTAGATTTCACTAATCCATATAGGCTAAGATTCATACATTCAATCTTATCTAGAAAGATCCTAGATTATGGCCCATTCTGACATGGTATCAAAGCTTTTATAATAGCCAAATGACATGTTGTATTGTGAGGTCTAACATTATAGCTTGTTTAGATGTTTTTCAATGATTTTAGTTTTTAAGGGTTTGATGGGTTTTTTATAAAATTTGTGAAGATATATATCTTCAAGGTCTCCAAACAAAAAATAGATAGTCTTGTTATATTTATAAGGGGCCAAATCCCTAAGATTGGTTTTAAGCATGACCTAGTTTTGTGACATCCATTTTTACCATTTTTGGAGGGTTTTAAGGTAGTTGTTTAAAAATATATAGATTTTGTACCACCTAGTACATAATAGTAATTTTTTTTTTGGTTTTTCTAGGTTTTCCAAAATATGAAGTGGGTATTTTCCATTTTTGAAGGAAACAATACATATTTTTAAATGTATAAGGTTTTTATTGTTATTTTTCTACCATTTTTATTTGTTTGATGATGTATACAAAAAAAATTGACTCAAAATAATTTCCTCAAGTCCTTGGATTTCATACCCATGCATCTCTATTAGTCTTGCTAATGTGACCCACACTCATGCATCTCTTCTAGTGCATCAACATGACTCATTTTCATGCATCCACTATGCTAATGCCCTAGCATCATCCACACCTACATGACTATAAATGTGCACCCTCCACACTCATGCATCCATTATATCCATGCCACCATGGATATATCCATTCATCCATGAACACGTGTCCTATGTCTACACACTCATTGAGCCTATGTTGTCATGCCTACAAGTCCTAACCTACCATGTCTATAATTTATATCATGCATACATGTCATATCTCACCATGACCATCTATACATCCTCTAGTTATGTGAATTCATTCTCTCTATTTCATGACACTCATCAATGACATCCATCCAATCACTAAATTAGAGGTAATTTTGGGGTGACATCACTCACCCATTAATCAAATTAATCAAGGGGGGCACTCATCCTAGATTTTATCCCCTATTCACATAAGATATTATCCTTTCATCATAAACAAACAAAGGGGTCTTCACTTTTCCTCACAAAGTTGGACCAAATTATTTTCACACCAAAATAATTTATGTAAAGTAGGGATCATTATTTTTTTTAGCAAGAAATATTCAAGCTTCCATAACTTTTAGCTGATAGTTCCTTTTGAGGTGTCATTGTTTTTGAAAGTGTATGGGTTTTAAATATATTTAAATTTATGATATTTTATGCCTTGTAAAAGTTAATCTCTATAGATTTAGAGGGTTAAACATTCCTAGTCTTATAGCACATCTATTTTAGCACTTTTAGCTTAGTGCATACTTCCTTTTTCACTATAGATCAGAGTTCAATTCCACTTATTACACTATTAAACTATCACAAGTGGAAATTCAAAGTGAAAATACTCTTGAGGATCAAAGGTTACACTAGATCATGATGGTTATATAAAACTAACTAACATTTTATATAGATAAAGTGAAGTGGTTTAACAAAAGTGATGAATCCTATGATCTTCTATGCTTGTCCATGTCTCCCAAATTTCTCTTTCATATTGAATCTACAAATACTCCTAATGAAGTTTGAACTACATTAAAAAAATCTTTGTGAAGAATGACATAATAAGAAGTCATGAATTGGATAATGAGCTCATCGGTTTGATCCAAGTTAATTTTTGTATTATACAAGACTTATTTACAAAGTTTAAATTACTGAAGTTATAATTGAAATTGTATAACATTAAAAAAAGGATGATCAATTAATTTTATCCATCCTTGCCAAATTGAGTTTTGACTATTATGTTTTCATTTCTACCTTCCATGCCATCTTTTGATGAATTTACTACTAACTTGAATCAAGATTAAGATAAGATAATTCAAATGGGTACATTAAATTCATCTAAATCACATGCCTTAATTGTGAGTCGTAAAAAATATAAGTCTTCCAATAGCAAGGAAAATAAATAAAATAAGAAGGAACCAAAGCAAATAAAGGGTCAGAAATATGATGCTAAGTCTAGAGGATCAAAAGATTCCTCATCTTCAAATGAAAAATATAAGAAAGAGTGAGTCACATGTGACTATTACAAGAAATATGAGCATGATGAAACCAAGTTCATGAAGAATCAAATTGAACAACTAATGAATATGCTCGAGAAGCACAATATTGGTGTTGATGATTTAGCCAATTGGATTTTATCAATACAAGAGTATTCTAAGGCCAAAAATAATATAATGTAAAATAGCTTTTTTTTATTACATCCATGCCTTCCACGTGGGTAATTGAATTGGGTCATTTGCACCACATGGATTCATCACAAGACATGTTATCATCATTGGAGATTTTTTCTATACCTTGCATATTATTGGGTGATGATACATCCATCGAAGTTAGTGGGAGAGGATATATTGAAGTGAATGATGTGAAATTTCATGATGTCATATATGTTCCCTCTTTATCCACCAATATCCTATATATTTATCATATCAATCACATCAATTTGGGAAAGAGAGTTGAGTTCACACCTAATTTTATGACTATTAGGGAAATATATAGTGACTCCATAGTTACATTTATAAAAGTAGAACACAAATTATAATTTTATACTTTATCTTAGTTTTATCTTGATCTTTACTAAATTTATCACTAATTTAAATGGGGTGAGTAAATAATGGCTTGAGTGATTCAACCATCTCAACTATCACTACCTAGAAAAACTCAAATGCCATGACATCATTTCAGGGTTGCCATGAGTCAATTTTTATAATGTCATTTTATAAGGTTACATAATTTGTAAAAATCCTAAAAATTATTATAAATTTAAATTATGGAGATCTACACATATATTAGAGCTAGTTCATAGTGACATTGCTAGACCATTTCTAGCTCCTTCATTCAACAGGACTAAATACTAGCTTACTTTCATCAATGACTTTTCAAGGAATACTTGGGTGTATGTTATTAAGTAAAAATTTGAGGTCTTTGATCATTTTAAATACTTCAAGGTGATTTTATATAAATAATTAGGTAATACCATCAATATTTTTTACATTGATATGGTGGTGAATATTGTTGATTAAATTTGACCCTAAAAGTCAAATTGGGACCCCCATAGGTAAAAACTTGATCTTTAGAGGTTAATAGTGGGTCTAATATTTTGTCATGGGGTATATTATAAGATATTTGATGTAATTTAATGCTTTATTATCCTTGTTCATGATATAATTAGTTAATATGTCATGTTTAGTCATTTAATAGGCATTTAGGGGTCATAAATCCAAGTGGCAATAGTTTTTGGCATGCCTGGTAGGACTCTTATTCCAATAAGTTGAAATATTTTTGGTATTGTCTTTTAGCACATTAGAATTTGGAAACATCTATCTGAACATCAATGGTGACTCTGAGATTACATAAAGTAGTCAAGTAACCCAAGTATTCCTTTTGAATATTATTGATAATCATTCCTTGTGTTCTTAATTCCTAATGAAGTTCCATGGCTGACTTTGGTGTTGAGTATTATTTTACACAAGATGGTGAGGTTTATAAATCTTATAAAACTCCCTATCAGCCTTTTCATATTCTTTACTAGCTCTAATATGATCTTTACCAGCTCCAATATGGTCCTTACCAACCTTGCCATGAGTTGTATCAACCCTTTATACTCCTTATCCTCATTAAGATGCCCATCAACTTAAAAAAAGACTTTTGCAAGAGGACTTAGCTAAGCAAATTGAGGAGTTAGAGTTGAGAGTGAAATTATTGAATCAAGATGTGATGGAAGGTTTGGAGCCAAAATAAGATTCTATTCTAAAAAACAACCCATATACCCTTCCTCAAGAAAGTCCTCAAGCTAAATCAAATTTCAATGAAGATATTGCCAAATAGAAGGAAGAAAACCAAGCTATTTTAGCCCAAGGTTTGCCTCCCCTACAATTCATTCTCAAAATAATTTTGATTTTTATGTTCCACCTCCACCAACTAGTTCATCTTGTCCTCACCCTATCACCTTTTACCTTGATGGACTTGTGGTATGGGAACCTAAAGAGGATTATTTGGTTGATAAAAAATTTAGAACTCTTACTTGAACAAAATACAAATCCTTGTCAACCTCATTGGGATAAGTGGTGTAACTCACCTACACTATAATTCCATACCAACAACACATTTATACACTCTAAAGACTCATTCAATACATTCAAGCTCATTACTAGATGTTGACTTGACCATTCATTAGATAACATTGGTTTACAACATGGAATAAAAAACCATGACTCATATACAATCTAGAACCAACCTAAGCATCCTAAATATAACCTACCTAAGTTATTTACACCTAATTTGATAATCTAGATTGATCAAAACACAAATTTTAGGCCATAAGGCCACACTTTCTTTGTTGATGGGCTCATGGGCTTATAGCCCTGTTGAACCTATCTTTTCTCCATAACTTCCTTCAAACCCCAAATAACACAAAACTAAAATATGTTCCTAGCGCCCATTAAGGGATTACATAATATACCTCTATCTCACCTATGATTGTTTTATATGGAAAGATACTAATAGTCATTGTGACAGACCTGATTAGGTCTCTAAACTACTCTATTTTAGAGATATAATGAGTACAGGGATGATGAAAATCCCAAAAATAATATGGTAAGTATATAATGAAATTTAATGACTATTTAAACCAACATACACTCATTTTTTAACCCTGAATCATCATTTAAACACTATGTCTCAATATTTTGTGCATACAAGGGCTAAAAATAAGTATGAACTTGAAAGTACACTTACCAATAAAGTTAGAGTTTGAAACTTGGGGAGGCTTATATAGATACTTGGGGCAATAGGATTTCAAAGTTTTGAAATTTTCCACCAAACATATTTTGAGATTATAAAAGCCCTGGTTAGGGCCCAGTCCACACACAAATGAAGCTACAAAACACATCTGGTGGTTTCAAGACTCCAAATAAATTTCATTTATCATGAATTAGACCCCTCTAGATGTATGGATAATTATATATAAGCAAAAAATATTCTACATACTGACTAATGACTCCTCCCTCATTGCCCTATTTGGTTCAACAACACAGTCAATAGAAAAATATCAACAAAAGCTTAATTTTTTGTCTTCAATCAATACCATTATTTATTTCAGATTCAAAAAGTCTTAATACATCTCCTATACATGAAAAAAATCCACCCATTCAAGTATACAATCAAGTTTAGTTACTCAAATCCTATTCCTAACTTCACACAACAAACTCCCAAAATGGAGTTAACAACTTGTCCAAACAAATAAGATCCTAACCACCCTAAATCTCACCTAAATAACCTGATATCAAATGACATATGATCTCCAAAACCATTTTATATGAAATCTACACAATCTTGGCCCTTAGACATATTTAGGCCTTATTACATGCTTATGAGATATATTCTCAAATTTGAAAATTTGCATAACATAATTTTGGAGGGAAAACCATTTAACACACCCCCAAGACACCTAACACATTAAATATCACTTGAAACATGTCTATCTCTCCCTGACGCTCCTACATTAGAGTACCACATTATAAAATTTTCATGGACTCTTGTCCATGAGCCTTCATCTTTCTTGTTTGCTTCTTTTTCCTCTTCTTCAAGAGTACTTTATTCCTTGTTTGTTCATTCCCTCATCCTTCTTTCTTCTAATTTTCTTGTGAATTTGGATCCTATATTCTTCTTTGGGATGTCAATATTTGACTAGTTTTTACATGTTCTTCAAATGAATAGTTCCTCTCTACTTTAGTACCAATTTTCTTCCTTTTAAGATCTGTATATACAATCATTAGATCAAATATGATCATATCTTTGTTTATTTATTTACTCTCCTCCTTACCCTTCTTCAAAGTATTGGTTTTTTCATGATTAATTTTCCAAGTTTCCTTTCTTGATAGCAATGGTTATATCAAACCTGAAATTTCTTTATCTTTGTTCTTATGCTCTTTTTCATGGAATAACAAGACTATTCCATTTACAAACACTGATTCCAAATGTAGACCAAACCTTGCATTTTCTTTATTAGGACTTACATGTCTATCCCAAAGATTACTTATCAACTTACCTGTAGTTATCCATTCAATCTACCCCGGTTCTAATTACTTCTTGTTTATAGATGTTTGTCTTTTGCTTGACTTGAACTTTTCTTCAACTAGTTGCTCATGGAGATGAACATGTTGTTTTTCTCCACATTTTTTTCTTTTCCTAATCACTTTATCTTCCAAAGTGAATATCCTCCTTTGTGTCTTCTTAAGAGGTGTCTATTCAAAAACCTTAATCTCTTTTCTACATGGTTGCCCTTTCTTGCCATTTTGGCAACCAATCACATTAAAAAGTTGCTCAAGCACTCTTACTTATTTTTGTTCACCTGCATATGAACACTAAAACCAAATTTAGATAGAAATATTTGAGATTTTAGTGCCTTCTTCACTTGCTTCACCACTACTTTATTCTCTTCTTCACTTGTGGCTACTTCATAAGCACTCTTCACTTTGTCTATGCAATGAAAATCATCAAAATGGATGTATAATTTCCTTGCATGTCTCAAGACATCAAATATTTATTTAACTGCCACCTTATTCTCTTCATTTCACTCATCATGCTTGTTTCCATCATCTCTTCTTGAGATACTCCACATTCTACGATGCTCTCATGTTCCTTTATAAGAACATTTTATTGTACATTACTTTCCATCATGTTTGGAAAAATAAAAATATCATGATATCCTTCTTGTTTAAATAAATCAAAGTAAATTTGTGTTCCATCCATAGTAAAAAGTGTATCATAACTCCCACTTGTTGTTTCTTGAGATTTAAACCTTATGTTTTTACTTTGGATTTTCTTCATCAAACTCTTAGTTGTCCACATCTCCTTCCCACTGGCCTTGAAATGATATGTACATGATGTTTCCCTCATGGTCTTTGCTTTACAAAATGAACTCTATCGTTTAGCAAATATTTCTTGTCCACTTTCTTGATAAAATAGCTAGTATGTTTGATTCACTTCCACCAATGAATTCTCCATCCACTTCATCATTACATAGTCATGATCACTTGTTCTAATTGAGAGATTCAATTCATTTATTTCTCTTCCAACCTTTATTATGGACTATTCCATTGGTTCTTATCCTTTCATGGTTTTTTGCCTATTTTAAAACTTCTTATTTTGGTAACATGGTTGCTTGTTTGCTTCTTCCAAACCTACAATCTCTCTCATTGAATCTCTTTCACCAATTTGATTTTATATTTCTCTCTTGGTTGCTGCATGCAATCCATGTTTTGTATCTTCCTCATTACGACAACCAAATAATATGTTTTGTTTCTTAATTAGTAACTCTTCCTCACTAGGATCCATTTGTTATAAGATTCGTGTATCATGGTCACAATAACATCAAAGGTATCCATTCTTGACTATTAATAGCTTCATATCTTCATGTGCCATGGCTATCAAGACACCTTCCTCTTGCAACATACCTCTTACTTGACTGACTTTGTTCTCTTAAAGTGTAATAACTTGCATATTTTATGACTGTACATCTGTTTGAGCATCATGCTAATGCTTCTCACATTGTTCAACACCTTTGTGAGGTGTTTCAAACAATCTTAATGCCTCTATATTCATTTTTTTGTCCTTATCTTTTCCATATTCATTTATCTCTCCTTGTGCGTGCTCTCACTTAGATTTTTTCCCTATATACTTCCAAACATACATATAATTAGCTGCTTATTTTTAGGAACTCAATTTTTTTCACCTCCCTAGATTCCCTTAGCATCTTTTATTCTTTACATATCCTTTATTATTCTTGAGGCTTATCAAAAGACTTGTTTCTTCTTGCCTTATCTCATCACTTGAGACTTCTTCCATACCTAGATTCAAATCAACAAGGTTAGAAGAAAAATATTGAGGCTTGTTTTCCTTTACCAGTTCCATCTTATCCAACAGGTTTAGATCTCCAACAAGAGACTAATTCCATTCTTTTCTCATGCCTTCACTCTTTATTATGCCCAAACCTTCATGGGTTCTTAACCTCTTTTCTTCCTCATGAATTTTTCTCTTTTCACTTGAGCTCTCTTCATATCTTACTTCCTTGCTTGCATTCCAACTTGCATGCTTTCTTGGCAACATTCTATCAACCTTTATGATTCAACAATATGATTTTGACCTACACTTTTCTTCATCTTTATGTTATCCATGTGAATTTTGACCTTTTTATGCATGTTATCTTCTTCTATACACTCTCTACTTATCAAATCATATAAATAAATAGAGTTTTGTACCTTTTCTTACTTCTTCACTTGGTTTTGTTCTTCATGACCTTGCATCAAATTTTCAAAGATCACATTCCATGTTGTTTATTCTTCTTCACTACCTTGTGGTAGTTTATTGCTATCACACTTACCTTGGTGACTCACTTCATCTTTTTGGTCACTCCTTTCTCTTCTTAAGAGTTTCATATTCTCTTCAATCCTTGCTTGGGGTTGTTCCTTGTCCTTCACTTGTGTTTCTTGATTTAATGCTTTAGATTCTAACTATTTCACTTTCTTGGAAACACTATCTTCATCTTCTCTTTTCAAGGATACACTCATCTTTGCCTTTGTATTCATTGGTTCTATCATGAACATTTGAACCTAGTTCTTGACCTTCTCAAGGAAATCATTAAATCCAAATACCATGTTTCTTCTCTCATTATTTTTATGTTGATTTGTCAATGGTACCAATGTATGTAGTTTTCCATCTTTCACCAAAAATCATTTATTCAACCTACCATTATATACTAGTCTTCTATCATATTTCTAGCATTTTCCTAGGAGTAAATGACACACATCCATAGGCATTACATCTCATAAGACATCATCTCTAAGGATACCAATCTAAAATAGAACATTGTATTATTGTTTAATAAAAATTTGATGGTTTTTTTAAACCCAAGCCACCTAATAGGGTGTAGGGTATATTAACCTTCTCAAACCCAACTTACTAACCATTTCCTTTGAAAATATGTTATCAGTTTTTCCATTATCAATGATAACATTACAAAACTCAATTTTTTTTTTACATCTGATCCTGAAAAGACTTCTTCTACATGCTAACTTTGGAACTCTATCTTGTTGTTGTAGAAGAACTTTGCTCACTAGTAATGACTCCCCTTGCCTTTGCTTATTGCCTTGATCTATCATCCTCTTCTTATCTAAACATATAGCCTCTATTTTTGTCATTCTTGACCCTAGACTTATAATTTCATGCTCCATATTTCTATGAGCACTCATAAGGCCATCTATTCTTGTCATTAATCCTACTTGAATCAACTCCATGATCCCTTATAGGGATGGCTTCTCAACCTTCACCATGATGTCTATTGTCAACTATCTTAGTAATATTTCACTCTCATATACCTTTGAATTTTCTTAATTCTTATAAAGACTTGCTCTGTTGATATCTTGTTTCAATGGTTTCTTTGAACTATGCTTGATAACACCTTCTTCAATCTTCTTATGCTTCGATATTTTTCTTTGACTTGGATCTCAGGATTTGATACCATAATGGTGTAACTCACCTACACTCTACTTCCATACCAAAAACACACTTACATGATCTAAAAATTCATTCAATACATTTAAGCTCATGACCAGATGTTGACTTGACCATTCATAAGATAACATTGGTTTACAACATGGAATTAAAAAAATGACTCATATACAATGTAGAACCACCCTAATAACCCTAAATACAACCTACCTAATTTATTTACATCTAATTTTATACTCTTGATTGATCAAAAAACACATTTTAGGACATAAGCCACACTTGCTTTATTGATGAGCTCATGGGCTTGTAGCCTTATTGACCATATCTTTTCTCCATAAATTCCTTTAAACCCCAAATAACACAAAAATAAAATATGTGCCTACAACATATTAAGGGATTACATAATATACCTCAGTCTCACCTATGATTGTTTTGTATGGAAAGGTACTAACAATCACTATGATAGACCTATTTAGGTCTCTAAACTACTCTATGTTAAAGTTCTAATGAGTACAGGGATGATCCAAATCCCAAAAATCACATGGTAAGTATAAAATGATGATTGATGACTATCTCAACCAACATCCACTCATTTTTTAACCCTAAATGATCATGTATACACTCTACATCAGTATTTCTATCCATATAAGGGCTAAAAATAAGTATGAACTAGAAAGTACACTTACCAATAGAGTTAGAGTTTTAAACTTGGGTAAGTTGATATAGATACTTGGGGCACTAGGATTTCAAAATTTTGAAATTTTCCACTATATACATTTTGAGATTAGTAAAGCTCTAGTTATGGCTTAGTCCACACATAAATAAAGTTATAAAACACATCCAGTGGTTTCATGACTCTAAATAATTTTTTTTTATCATGTATTGGACCCCTCTAAATGTTTGGGGAATCATAGAGAAGTAAGATATATTATAAATATTGACTGTCAACTCCTCCCTCACTACCCTATTTGGTTCAACAACATAGTCAATAGAAAAGTATCAAAAAAATCTTAAATTTTTGTCTTCAATCAATATAATTATTTATTTAATCTATTAAAAATATTAATAAATCTCCTCTAAATGGAAAAAATTGACCCATTAAAGTATAAAATTAGGTTGAATTACTCAAATCCTAATCCTAGCTTGACACAACAAACTCCTAAAATGGAGTTAATATATTTTCTAAATAAACAAGATCTTAACCACCCTAAATCTCACCTATCCAACCTATGATAATATTCCATATGATCTCCAAATCCATTTTAGATGAAATCTACACAATCTTGGCCCTTAGACATATTTAGGCCTTATTACATGTTTATGAGATATATTTGAAAATTTGAAAATTTGTATAGCATAATTTTGGAGGGAAAATAATTTAACACACACCCAAGACACCTAACACATTTAAGATCACTTAAAACATGTCTATCTCCCCCTATTGCTCCTATATCTTTAAGTACCTAATTTCAAGTTGCCTAGTCTTGGAATCACCAAGAAGGAGAAGGATATTGAAGATATTGTAGCCCTTTAGAAGCAAATTTAGGATTTGATAGCTAAGATACAACTTGAGATCCATCAAAAGGTCCTAAATGATGTGAAAGAGATGAGTCCTTATGTTGAGTCTTCTTATTTGGTTGATAATGAAGAATGCCTTCCTTGTGTTAAAGGAGAAATCTTGGATGAAGTCCTTTTGGATTCTAAATAAGAGGATGAAGGATATTTTCTTATTTTTCCCCTTCATGATGCTAATAAAATATAAGATAAGGACTTATTTTATTATTTTGTAAGAATTTGTAACTATTTTTCATCTGTCAAGGGGTCTATAACTTCTTTAGAGTTGATTGCAAGTGATGATAAGCAAGATGACATTTTCCAAAATGTCATATATGAGCAAGAACAAGTCTCTAATCAGACGTGGGATGATTTGTTTGTAGTAATTATAGTAGGTTATATTCCTATTCAAGGAGGCTATGATCTAGTCAAAAATGAAGAAGGCGGCCTTGATTCTCAAGTGGATATGCAAAGAAAAAGTAAATTTTCAAATCTACCCTTTCGAGAGGCATATGCATCTCATGATGACATGATTGAAATCATCAAGATGGTTTATCATCCTCTTATATAGTTGGGAGAAACACATCAGTCTTAAAAGATGGAAAAAGCTTCTATTGGCCTCAATTTTCCAAGGAACAAGAAAATATTCCTCTTGAAACCATGCCTACAAAGAAGATGCAAGTTGACCATGAGATGAATAGTGGGAAATAGTATGAGGTATGTGTACAAGGCCAAGAGGAATAATTTTACATTATATACCTATTTAAAAATGGTCTATCTGAGATCATATCAAGTGAAATGCCAAGAAATAGGTCTGATCTATCAAGTATCCAATCCAAAGAGTAGCATGCTTGGAAATATGATTTATCTCATGAAGAGGGAGATACAAGAAATTTTCATTTTTATCTTGAAAAGGGAGGTATGATTAATTGTTAGTTTTATAGAGTGGTTTGTTTTTTTGATTTCCCTAAGTGTTTTGAGCACATGCATCTGTGTCATGTTAGTTAGTTTGCTTTGTTTTGTTTTGTGTGTGTCCTTTATTTTGTGTGGTTGAGGTAGTCAATTGGTCTTGTCTTGATCAAAGATTTTTGTGAATGGTCAAAGTCATCTTATTGTTTTTTAACCTTTATATGACTCCCTAATCCCAATGGACTAATAAGGCTACTAATATTTAGCATAGTAGGCATACTACCCCAATGAGTCACCAGTTTGTTGACCAAATTTGACCCTGTATGTCAAATTGAGATCCCTATAGGTAAAAAAATTATAGTTAAAGGTTAATATGGGGTCTAATATTTTTTCATGGGGTATAATATAATATATTTGATGTCATTTAATGCCTTATTATCCTTGGTCATGATCTAATTAGTTAATATATCATTTTGAGTCATTTAATAGGTATTTAATACTCATCTAAGTAACAATATTTTTTTGGCATGGTTTTCAAGGTGTCAAAGTGTCCTAATTTCATTTAAAACATTAAATAATTCATATTACCTATCAATAATGTTGGTTCATCTAAAAATTATAGGTTATCTAACTGAAAATTAGGAAATTAATTGAAAAAAGAAGAGTTTGGCACTTATACGGCCCATGAGGGAAGGTGACAGGTGGAAAAAGGTCATGAAATGTATATTAATCTTATTTAGACTCAATTAAATGTTTTAAATGTTATATAAGTGGAAAATTAAATATAAAACTATCATGCTCCTTTGACATTTTAGTCACATAGAAGTGGTCAGTAGGTTTGTGCTTAGTATGGATAGTTAAAGAGGTTTCAAGTAAAACACCTTTGGGAGGTGGTATTAAACTTATATATATATATATATATATATATATATATATATATATATATATATATATATCAATTTACATAATAAGAGTTTGAATATCTATCAACGATGATTTATGAACCATCTCTAACAAGTTGACTATTTTTTTTGCTCACTCTTTCCTACACCCTATAGGTTTTACTCTATTTTGGATAGGTCCATACAATACAATTAGTGATGTTGACTCCAAATGATTTTGGATATATTTTAATATGATATTAATTCTTTGTTTCATGTTTCATGGTGTTTTTATGATCAAGTTATCTCATGTTATGGGAATGTGTCACCATATGGAGCCCTAGTCAAGTTTTCCTTATTGTAGAATGTGTGTTTCTCTATAGAGGTCTCATGGGAATGATATGTTATGTTTCACATCTATTAATTACATAATAATTCCTATATTAATTTTTTGTTTCATCACATCATGCTTTGGGAAACTTTCAATCTTGCCATTCCTCATAGTTAACTCTTCACTCATTCCCACTTGTAATCACATGTATAGAGCTTATTTCACTTGTTCATAGAATCATAATGAAGGTGTATCAAATTTTTTAGGTCATAAATATCTAATGATATTTAATTTTAATTTTTTAAGGAGATCTAAGGTTCATTTCTAGCTCATGAAACACACAAATAGTCACTAGCTACCCTTCCTACTCTGTAACAAGTGTTTGCAAGAAGATGTCACATTGGAGTAAAATGTTTTGAGACTTGTATCAAGATTCATATAATCCCAAACATGAATTTTAAGGATTGATAATTATTTTAAGTTTTTCATGATACTATTAATCAACATATTCTACTCCATTCCATGCTCACTACCTACATACATCTCATACACACCTATATGAGTCTCCTTGATGATGTCATGCTAAGATGGAAAGTTGGATAGGTGTTTAAATATTTTAAGAATGATAGGAGTCCATTTAAACACTTTGTGAGGATTTTTAATTGATCATAAACGTTTGTACCTTGCATACTATCCAAACTTCATGCTCATTGCATGTGTATGCAAATACCCACCTATAGGTGGTACCCAAATGATATGAAGGTCTTTGAATGGGGAAGTTGGAATATGGTAAGGAATTATATTGAATCATAACATGTGGGTTAAAAATTTTAGACATATTTTAGGTGCTAAATGTATAAATGGTAGTGTATATCATCTTTCAATAAATAAAGATTGAACTTAGGGACTTCTTCCCTAAAAATTAAAAATAGAGATCTAAGCCCTTTTATAGATATCCTATAACAAGGTTGAAAAGAGTTATGGAGAATATAGGTAGGTAAAACTTGTAGCCTATATAATGGAGAAGAGATATGCTAGAGATAAATGTAAGAGGATTTATGGATATTTATTGTGTGGAGCCTTAAATATTCCTTTTAAAGCTCCAAAATCCTACATTAAAATCTATAAGAATTCATTTTTAGGTGAACATTGACATCCTAAGGTTGTAAATGGAACTAATATCATATTGGCATGATCATATTGATTTAATGGTGTATATATGAGCATCAATATAATTAGGATTATGTTTATATTGGTGTTTAAGCCTTATGGACACCTACAGGTGTCCCTTCATAGGAAAAAGAACACCTACAGTTGAGTAGGTAAATAGTGACCTAGGTATGGTGTCTTGGTGATATTTTAGCCCATACAAGGTAAACACAGGTAAAATAATATACTAGGTTAAATTTAATATTAAATAAGGGTCTCTGCACACCATGATCAAGGTCTTATTAGATAGATATGAACCTACATAAATCAAAGAGGTAGAATACATAGTTAGTTAGTTGTGACTGGCCTTGGGAGTAATTCAAACCCTAAAGTCTAAATTTAAGAATGGAAATACATTAATTTCATATTGAGATTATTTATGAAGCCTTATATACTATATTAAAATCCTAATACATATAGGGTCACCTACAGGTGTCTCTTCCAAGGTAGGAAATACAATCAGGGTTATACTCAATCTTGTCTATGTAGGGTGTATGGAGGAGTATGTGAGTTGTTACAGAGTTGAATGAATATTAGAAACTCTACATCATAGTATTAATAGTCTCATATCACTCTTTAGGTAGATAAAAATAAAATAAAGGGATCTAAACAATCAACATATAATCCATTGGAGAAAACCCTGCATACAGTCCATTTTACATAGGTTTGTCTTTGGTTTTAAAGCTTTTAAAAGGTCTAATTACCTGATAAAAGGATAATTTTGTGTGTATATCATTTCTAATACTTTTATAAGCCCATAAAACCTTAAAATTTTCTAATTAAATATGGTAAGTACCCTCTATTTTGTCTTAGATAGAGGGTACTTCCCTTTATGTACAAATTGGTAGTTTTGGAGAATAGAGACAAAGGGATGAACCAAGAGATGATTAAGCATTGAGTAGAGGTTTGGAAATTTGTATGAAACCTATGAAAAAATTAATAACAAATCATATAATAGTTAACCTCAAGGGCGTGCTCTAAACCCTCAAAATTACATGTAGACCTATTAGGCATGGTTAGGCCTAGATTTCAAATGATAGGTTACTTTCATTTTTAGCATTGGGAAAGCATTCCAATGGATTGTGTCATGTTTTTATGGTAATTATAGGTGTGTTAAAACTTTAACCTTGTATAATAAGCACAAGGAAGCCATATTTTGGCTTGAAGGCAACATTTATTGTATGCAAAGCAAAGAAGGGCTAGAATAAGCAACTTTAGATGCTCTCATCTTCTTAGGGGTTCTGTACAAGGATATATGGAGTTTGGGGAATTTTAAAAGGGTCATAATATTTATTCTTGTGATTTTTTTCAACTTCAATGTCTCATTTTTATGAACAAAGCTTAAGAGCCTAAGATACCTAAAACCCTTGCAAACCCTTAGATAAGGACCTGACTAAGAAAATGAAGATGGTGACCTATCAAAATGGACAAAAATGACCATGAAAGTTATTTAAAATTTCATAATATGCTTTCATCCTACTCCCCATACTTTTGGACTATATGGAACTGCATGGATGGAGTATAGAACATGTTATTTTTTATAGTTTTATGCATTATGCAGGTTATAGGAGGTTTCATGAAATGAAACAAATTTGGAAGGAATTTTAGGACTTAATATAACTCCAAATTTCATTTTCATGCCTTTTAAAACTCATAAGTGTTTTAATAAAAGCTCTCATCTCAGGCAATCAAAATTAGCATAGTGAACAAGATGGTGAAAAGTGTGAAAATTTTAAGTGTGAGACCTTTTAAGATGTGTCTAATGATTTTAATGCTATGGAGGGTATTTATAAGTGTAATACACTACATTTTATTAATTTTCATATAAAAATTATGCCTTTTTGGAAGCCAAGTGGTAAAGGTGTGTGAAAGAGGAGTTTTTTTTACACTAGGTAGTGATGGCTCACTTAGAAGAGATTTTAGATGATTAGGACTACAACAAATTCATGGAGAAGTATGTCTAAGACACTTCCCTCTCATTCCAATCATGAGACCTATCCCTAGTTATTTTTGGGATGTTAAAAAATGGGTGACTAATGAAGGTAGTTTTTTGATCTAGCAAAGGGAATTTCATGCCATATTTCAAGAATTTCATGACTTCGGGTGACACTTGTGCTTCATTACTTTGAATTATCAGTTTCAAACTATCTTACCATGAAAATTTAACTCATTTTATCATCTTTACAAGTTTCCTTGTGACTTTTGGAATTCTCTTCTCTCTCTCAAGTTCTATAAGAACTAACCATTTTAGCCATTGTAAAAACTTTTCCACTTGAGTATGGCAAAGCCCTAATCATTTACATACCATGGATAAATAAATAAAACTAATTGTACCTCTTATATGACTATTCATAGTGTTTTCACTTGAATGATTGATCTTGCTTAGTGATGACTATTGTTTCCTCAACATTGTTATTTTATTCTCCCTCCTATTTATAGTTGGAAAGCTTCTTATTGTAGGTTATATGAAGTGTTTTATGATGTGTTAAGGTCAAGTGAGTTAGGATATTCAAATAGTGCCATATTATTCCTCTTTTTTAGTCCTCCTAGTCTAAACATTCATCACAACCTTATAATAAAATACTAATGTGAGAAGATTTAGATTAGAGAAGTGTATGATTAATTAGTCTCTTGGTCTCACATGTGACATGTAGATAGTTAGTATTCATCAACTAATTTGGTGTATCACCGCCTTTAGGATAGTTTACTTTTAGTTTTCTCTCCCTTTTCCCTCACAATCATAGGTGTAGTAGTGGTCTACAAGTGGTACATCGAGAAAGTTAGCCCTATCTTGAGATTCATCGCATTTTTAGGCTACCCACAGCCTAGAGTTGTTTCAATTGTGATACTTAGATGAGGAGAGATGAGAAATCTCATCAAATGGTGAAAATACAAGTGATAACTAATTTTGAGTTCAACCCTAATTTAATGGATATTAAGGAAATATATAGTGACTCCATAGTTGCATTTAGAAAATTAGGACACCAATTACAATTTTATACTTTCTCAATTTTCTCTTAATCACCCTCTACTACATTTATCACTCATTTATATGGGGTGAGTAAATTATGTCTTGAGAAATTCAACCATCTCAACTATCACTACCTAAAAAAATTTATTTGATATGACATCATTTCAGGTTTACCATGAGTCAATTTTTATAATGTCATTTTCCAAGGTTGCATACTTGGTAAGCATCCTAATAATTATGATAAAGGTAAATTATGGAGAGATACACATATATTGGAGCTAGTTCATAGTGACATTGTTGGACCATTTCTAGCTCCTTATTTCAATAGTATTAAATAATAGCTTACTTTCATCAATGACTACTCAAGGTATACTTGGGTGTATGTTATTAAGTAGAAATTTAAGGTCTTTGATCATTTTTAGGACTTCAAGGTGCTTGTATAAAAATAATTAGGTAATGCCATCAATATTTTGTACATTGACAATGATGGTGAATATGTTAGTAACTATTTTGAACAATTCTACATTTCATAGGGGATTTAACTATAACATATAATTTCATATAGTCCTTATAAGAATGGTGTTATATAGTGAATTAACAAGTACTTGAAGGAAATAGCCAACTATATGTTACAATCCAAGTCTTTTTCACCTAGTATTGGGTTTAGGTCATCAATTATGTTTGTTATATCTAAAACTTGTTAGGTTGTGGAGCTAAAAGCTTCACTATATGCAGACATGGAGGAGTTGTTGAGTGTCACAGTCACCGGCGTTAGTTAGGCCGACTGACATCGGTCAATGGTGGATAGGAAGGCAACCAACATCGATCAGGAGTCGGTCAATGTTGGTCACATCCAGGCAAATAGAGACTGATGTCAGTCACCTATGCAGTTCTAGAACTATTCATTGCATGAACAGTTAGTTTGTTGAACTGGTTGTTTGCATGTAAAGACTATTTCGAGTCTTGAGCTACGTGTCTAATTATTGTAAATTAGAAGTCTAAGTTATTATTTAGTATGGGATCTATTTATAGACCCATTGGCATGTATTGTAATAAGAGCAAAGAGGAAGGCAAGGTAGATCCTTCCAATTGTAAGAACAGGTTGATCTGCAGGTGACAATAAGATCAGGAAGTTCTACATGGTAAGTAAGATCATTTGAGTTGCAGGTTGTTTCAAGTTCATGGGATATCTGCTTGAAGTACTTTGAGTACTTGTGTACTAGCAGCGTTGTTACTGACTGGTTGGAGGTGAACAACAATTCTATGTTTGAGTTATTTATTGTGACCATTTTTGGTAGGAGAGTGAACTCTTAAGGGAAAGAGATCTATACATCTGAGAGGTGTGGAAGAGTGTGGCATCTTCATTGTATTTCCTTCTGGCATGAGTATTAATACAATATTGTGTATTATCTCTCATATTCTGTGTCATTTGTGAATTCTAGTTACTTGTTAATTCTGGTATAATTCCACATGTTTAGTTGCTTATACAAGGTAATCATATTGTACTCTTATTAAGGAGTAGGATCTTAACAAGTGGTATCAAAGCTATTTGTGGTTCTAGATTCCTTACAAGTGGTATCAGAGGTTTTGGTTGGGTTACTAACAGGTTGTATCAGATCTGGTTAATGTTTGTTGATTACAGGTCACTCACAGGGGTTTCTATTTGAGTGGGAGTATAGCAATGGCAGAAGAAAATAAGCTACGAATGGAGAAGTTTAATGGCAAGAACTATCAATTATGGAGGATGCAGATAGAAGATTATCTGTATAAGAAATATTTGTACTTACCATTGGGTGGGGTTACATGCAAGCCCATGGATATGAAGGATGAAGAATGGGAGGTTCTTGATCGAAAGGCTCTAAGATCTATAAAATTGAGCCTTGCATTGTCTGTGATTTCCAACTTATCATAGGCTAAGACAATGGTAGAGTTGATGGAATATTTTGCAATTTTATATGAAAAACCCTCAGCTTTGAATAAGGTATTTCTTATGAAGCAATTATTTAATTTGCAAATGTTGGAAGGTGGATCTATACATAGTCATCTTAGTGATTTCCATGGTTTGGTAAACTAGTTAAATTCAGTCAATATTGTTTTTGATGAGTAAATTAAGGCTCTCTTAATCTTATGCTCATTACCTGAAAGTTGGGAGAGTTTGGTAATGGCAGTTAGTAATACTATGTCTACTTCAAAGATCTTAAAAGTGGATGATGTTGTGAGTGTAATCTTGAATGAATAAATTCATAGGAAAAGCACAAGTGAATCATCAGGGAATGCTTTGAGTGTTGAAAGTAGGGGAAGGCAAAGAGAGAAGATTGAGCATGGGAAATCAAGGTCAAAGATAGGTAGGAGATCCAAATATAGGTATGGCAGAATAACCTTCTAGAAATGTGGAAAGCAAGGGCATGTAAAGAGAGATTGTTGGGTGAATGAAGATCAGCATGAAGGACATGAAGAAGCAGATGTTGTAGATTTTGTTACACAGGATGCTCTGGTATGTTCCTTAGATAAAGTAGAATCTTGGGTTTTAGATTTTGGTGCCTCTTTCCATGCATCCCCAAATATGGAATTTTTTCATGAATATGTCCAGGGAGACTTTGGAGAAATTTATTTAGAGGATGGTAAGCCTTGTCAAATGGTTGGCAAAGGGAAAGTGAAGCTGAAATTGTAGACGGGAAACACATGGGTGTTGAAGGAGGTCATGCATATCCCAGTCTTGAAGTGGAATTTAATTTCTATTGGAAAGTTGGGTGATGAGGGTTGCATAGTAACTCTCATAGCAGACTCTTGGAAAGTTTTCAAGGGTGCACTTGTTGTAGCAAGAGGTAAGAAAGTAGGTACACTTTATCTATCTACTTGTATTACTGATTCTCTTTCTAGTTTATCTACTTTAGCTATAGATTCAAAGATGTGGCTTAATAGACTTGGTCACATGAATAAGAAGGGGATACATGTTCTTGAGTCAAAAGGTATGCTTTTAGATTTGAAAAGCATGGATTGAGATTTTTGTAAACAAAAGGAGAAAGTGACATTTCTTGAGAAATCTAATGTTTGTGACAAGAACAAGAAAGCCTTGTTTTTCAAGGAGAAGATGATGGATATAGATTAACACAAGGGGCTGAAGAATTCTAAGCAGAGCAAGGTTGATATGGACAAGGGTTTGATCCAAAAGGAGCTCGTGGGTAGAAGTCATTGCTCACAAGTAAAACATAGAAATTGACGTTAGTTAGAAAACTGACGTCAGCATCCAGACAGGGACTGATGTTGGCTTTGTGCAGCCCAAAGTCAGTGACTCTAGACAAATAAACACTGGCATCAATCAAGGGGAACCAATGTTAGTGATGAGGCAATCACATGGAACCAACATCGATCGGGTACAGATTGAGATGTGACTGACATCAGTCACTGAGATGGATTTTGGGCAGACTACATGCTATCAAGGAGTCTCAAACACCCATATGGAGGATTGAAAGGGTAAGTAAACCTCAAATTTGTCATTTCCCTTCTTTACACTACTTGTTGCTCACTAATGGTCAAGAACCAGGAAGTTATTAAAGAAGCAGAGTAGGTAGAATCCAAGAAATAGTGGGAGCTTGGCATGGATGAGGAATGTGATTCCTTGGAGAAGAACCAAATAGGAGTTTTTTTGGTGGAGTTGCTAGCTAGAAGAAAGCACTGAGAGACGAATGGATTTTTAGGATAAAGAAGAGTGGGAATGGACACGTGAGATGGAAGGCCAGGGTATATGGTCTTGAGTAAGCTGCAGGACAATGGAGGTTTAACCATTATGTTTTCTTTACCAAGTTGGATAATATTAGCTACATTATCTTGTTACTGTATGTTGTGCTTGTTGTAGGGTCATATATGCAGGGAGTTGCTGAACTAAAGGTAAAGCTAGTTCAGAGGTGTGTCATGAGGAATCTAGGAGCAACAAGATTCTTTGGCATGAGTGTGTTCTAGAGACATGGAAGGTCACAGGTTGATTTTGTCTCCAGATGATTGTGTGAAATTGGTTAGCACATCGATGGTTGGACAATTCTATGAACAATGTCTTGATTCACATGATGAGGTTAAGTACATGTGTACTAGACCTGGGATTTCCCAAGCAGTGGGAGTTGTCAGCAAGTTTAGAGCCAATTTGGGAAAGAAGAATTGGAGGGCAATTTAGTGGATTCTCATATATCTGAGAGGGACCAGTAGCAGGTATACATGCTATGCAAGGTCCAACACTTCTCTACATGGGTTTGTAGAATCAGATGTGGCAAGGTGATTTGGATGATAGGAGGTGCACCATAGGATTTGTGGTGGTTGGTCTTCAAGAGTGATATTGAAGAGGGATAGAAAGCCAAGAAACAAACTAGATGATGTATAGGTACAGGTATAGGTGTAGTTATTTATCTCCAAGTGGGAGATTGTTAGGTTGTGGAGCTAAAAACTTCACTATATGTAGACATGGAGGAGTTGCTGAGTGTCACAGTCACTAGCGTTAGTTAGGCTGACTGACGTCGGTCAGTGGTGGATAGGAAGGCAATCACCATTAGTCAGGAGTCGGCTGATGTTGGTCACCTCTAGGCAGATAGGGACCGACGTTAGTCACCCATGCAGTTCCAAAATTCTTCATTGCATGAACAGTTAGTTTGTTGAACCAATTATTTGCATGTAAAGACTATTTTGAGTCTTGAGTTGTGTGTCTAATTATTGTAAATTAGAAGTCTAAGTTATTATTTAGTATGGGATCTATTTATAGACCCATTGGCATGTATTGTAATAAGAGTAAAGAGGAAGGCAAGGTAGATCCTTCCAATTGTAAGAACAGGTTGATCTGCAGGTGGCAGCAAGACTAGGAAGAAGTTCTACATGGTAAGTAAGATCATTTGAGTTGCAAGTTGTTGCAAGTTCATGGGAGATCTGCTTGAAGTACTTTGAGTACTTTTGTACTGGCAGTGTTGTTACTGACTGGTTGGAGGTGAACAACAATTATGTGTTTGAGTTGTTTGTTGTGACCATCTTTGATAAGAGAGTGAACTCTTGAGGGAAAGAGATCTATACATTTGAGAGGTGTGGAAGAGTGTGGCATCTTCATTGTATTTCGTTCTGGCATGAGTATTAATACAAAATTGTGTATTGTCTCTCATATTCTGTGTCATTTGTGAATTCTAGTTACTTGTTAATTCTGGTATAATTCCACATGTTTAGTTGCTTATACAAGGTAATCATATTGTACTCTTATTGAGGAGTAGGATCTTGACAAGTGGTATTAGAGCCATTTGTGGTTCTAGATTCCTTATAAAACTAAGTTCTTCAGTAGACATTTAAAGGAGTCACTCCTTCAGGATATTAAAGTGGTTGAACATCCATAGTGCATTGCTTTAGAGTGTTTAGATATTTTGATATGGCTTACATTTTAAATAAGAAATGTAAGGAAATAGAACCTCAGAGTCAACATTACATCTTTGTTGGATATCCTAAGGGTGTTAAGGGATACAAGATTATTCATCCTACCACTCATGAGTTTTTAATTAATATGACTAATCATTTTCAATAGGTCCTTCATACTCCAAACTTGACACATCTCCCCTTCTTTAGACATATTGAGATATGATGACAATTCTAATGATTTAGATTTGTCGAGTAGTTTCCTAAAAATCTAGATTCTTATTCTAGTTTTGATGATGACAGTAGTGATGAAGATTCACCTACTCCTCACATAACATATTTATAGGATGAGTAATATCCTCTTGACTCTCTAATAATTGGTCATCTTTGGGTTAGATAGACATTAAAAAGTGCTAGCCAATGGGTTGGAGATCCATCAGATAACAAGTGACCCTATTCAGGTTTCTAGAATGCCTCACATGCACTCAATCACTCCTTATTTGGATAATACTATGGAAGATGAGTATGGTTCCTTGATGAGGAATAACACTTTGGATTTAGTCCCTCTTCTTAAGGGAAGAAAACTTGTTCAATATGGGTGGATTTCACACACAAAAATTTGCAATAAATGGGTCCATAAACAAGTTCAAATAAAATTTGGTAGTAAAGGGTTTTTATTAGGTACCTGGCATTGAGTATATTGAGGCATTCATCATAGTTGAAAACATGAACTCAATCTAACTTACTCTTTCCATTGCTATAGCACATCACTAATATGTTCATCAGATGGATGTGAAGAGTGCCTTTCTTCATAATGACTTCAAAGAGGAAAAATAATTAGATCAACATAAGGATTCATGAAAGATTCATATTTAGTTTATAAACTTCATAAATTTATTTATCACCTCAAACAAGCTCCTTGATCTTGGTATTCTAAGATGGGCTCCTTTATTCTTTTAGTTGGGTTCACTAGATGCCATTCTGATTCAAATTTATACATTTTATTGTAGGATGATTCACTATTGATTATAGTTCTCTATGTGGATGACCTAATGATCATAGGCATTTCTTCATCCACCATCACAATAGTGAAAACTACTTTGTTTAATATGTTCTCAATGACTAACTTAGGCTTATTGCATTATATATTTAAGATTAAAATTTCTCACTTATCTCTAGGATCACTATAACAAAATAAAAGTATTCTTTCGATTTGCTTACATGGTTTAAAATGACTGACTATAAGCCAACTACAACTCACTTTCTATCTAGTATGAAGCTTAAGTCTAATTTTCCATCTCATTTGGTTGATGCTACCTTGTATCGATAACTTGCTGGTAGTCTCATCTATCTTATGCATGTTAGACCTAACATTTCATATGTAATGAGAATAGTCTCTAAATTCATGTAGGAACCACATGAGTTACACTAGAAAATAGCTAAGTAGATTTTCCACTATATTTAGAGTACCCATGATTTCAAGATTCACCATGGAGTAGGAATCAATTTTGAATTAATTATTTATACAAATTTATATTTGGCTGACAATAATTAGAATCTTAAGTCTACTCTAGGCTATAGTTTCTCTCTTGGTTTAAGTTTTATTATATGGGAAAACAAGAAGCATAATCTATTATTTTATATTATATAGAGGTAGAATACAAAGTAGATATAAATGTTACCACTTAGGATATTTGAATTTAAAGTATTCTAATTATTTTTAGAATCTAATTTCTATGACCAATAGTCATCTTCTAAGACACCCAAATCACAATATAGATTTGTAGCAATCCAGTCCTCTATCAATAAAGCAAGCATATCAAGATTCACATGTATTTCACTGAGGGAATCATCCATAATCAAGTCACTAATCTCCATTACATATATAAAATAGAGTAAATTACTGATGTATTCACCAAACCCTTCATTGCGAGCAAGTATTTTCATTTATGATCTCTTCTTGGGATTCATGAAGCTTTAGAAAACTCCTTTGGGTGAATTTAATTATACTTGGTTATCTCATCAAGCCTTTGTATTGGGACCCCATTACACTACCCATCTAATCTATGTTTAATGGGAGTGTTAGTTTAGGTTTTTATTCCATTTAATATTTTTTCCCTACACATGTTTAATTATCTTTCTTAGGTGTCATTTAGATGTTTAATAAAGGTCATTATTAAATATAATACCACATTCATGAATATGTGAGGACATGTTTATATTTAACCCATATAAAGTACCTTCCCAAAGCTTTTATGGCTAATTTTGTTAATATAATTTATTTATTGTGAAGATAATATTATTCCATTTGAGTTATCTTTTGGATTTCACTACTCCATATAGGTTAATGTTCGTGCATTCAACCCTATAAATATAGATCCTCGATTGTGACCCACTCTGATAGTATACATCCTAATACTTATATCATTAGTTATAATTTCATAATCATAGACTTGTCTATGAATAATTTAAATAAATGTCATGAAATCAATCATATTAGAAACATACAACCATTCAATCATAACTATAAACTGAAAGAGATCAAGACACACAACCTACACTAAAGGATAAACAATACAAACCATATACCCTTCCCATTTTGCATTGGTATTAATTCTAAGTTTAATTTAATTAAGGTTCCTTAAAACTATATTAACATCAATCTCTCACTTACCATAAATATATCATCTACCTAAATCTTCCAAATGATCCCACCCTTTATTGAGGGATTCAACTTTGGTTAGACCAAATTAAGATATCAAATCAAAATGATAATCATAATCAATATTAATAAAACATTATCTTCTAACATATGTCCAAATTTATTTGACATAATCATAATTAAAATTGTATAATAAGCAATACATTTACATTTTACTAATCACCATTATTTCATTGATTGTTTAAATAAAATAAATAATAATTATATAATAAAGTTACTAGTAGTAATTAACAAATAAAATTATTAGTACTAATTAACCAATAAAATCCAAATACTCATGGCACACAAAGCCACTTATTAAAACAAAAGAATAGAAAATAGTTAAACTATAAAATTAATTTGTGACATCCTCATCATCTAAGAAATGACATTGTATCAATGGTTGCATAAAACAAATTATCATCAAGAAATGCAAATAATTCATAAGGATTCATTCAATAATCCTCTCATGTAATAAATCTCCTAAGAGAAAGGATCCTACTATATCTTCACATGGGAGACTTCAAGTTTTCAAATATAGGTTGCAAAAATTAATAACCAAATGGGCCATGTCAAAATTACAATTTGGTTTTGCACTTGAAGCTTTCAAATCATTAGTCATTTAGTTATTAATTTATGTGTGTAACATTTTTTGAAAAGCATGTTATTAACTTGAAAAAGGTGGTCCTTTTGGATTTTCACCCTTCTCTTTTTTAGGACACTTGGTGCATAGTGATTGCCTCTACAAATGAAGCATACACCAATAGTATTTGCTTTGTCCTAAGTTCATTTCTCATTATTATACTAACTAGAGTATTCATTTTCTATCTATTTTTTTCACTTCTTGAATGCCTATTTATAGAGTTTTTTAATATCACGTGTTATTACCATTAACATTATTCTTATATTTTTTTAATATAAGGGAGTTGAACTATGTGTCTACCCCTTTACTTTTTCTTTAGATTCTTTTCCTACTAATACAATAAGTTTTATTTTAAACCCCTATTTTATAGCATTTTCAAATATTTATTCCATGTTTTTTAATCCATAGATATCAATATATTTGATAATCTATAGATTTAGTCCAAAATTAACTTCTTCATCTTGAATCTCTCATCTTTTTGGTACTAAGGTATTTACCTTAGGAGACATGAATTTATCCAAAAAAATTTAACTATTATTTCTCCCCATTGATTGTTTTACAAGTCTATCATATTTCCATGAATGAAGTTATATGGAATCCATATTTTCTTGAAAAGTAAATAAAGACATGCTAGGTGACATACTTAGAATTGAGTTCCTATTTGTATTTCAAGTTAGTCTACAAAAATTAGTATTCTCTAAATATATATTAATCTCCCTAAATAACCTTAGTTTCATCAAAAACTTCTTAGAGCTCAATGTACTTCTTCAGTCTATAATTTAATATTTTTCATCATCTCCAAGTATTGTGACATCATACTTATGTGGAGACATCCTCTTCAAATCCCTATCTAATTATATCTCAAATTGATCTCTCTTACTTTGACGTTGTTGGTCTTATTTATCTCAATAATATTTATTCTTATGTTGATGATTCTATTAATATTGATGATCCTAATCTTAATCATTATTATTGTTTCAATTATCATATTATTTTCCATGAACATATTGACCATTTTGTCATTGGTTGTTTCCCATATCATCTTCCAAGGTAAATTATTGTACTCATTGTTTAAGGGCACCCAATTTATCATGGGTAATGAATATCACAACTAATATCTAATTGATCTTATTTATTATCTCCTCACCTTGTTGGTCTCCATATTTATTAGCTCTTGTTTGAATGGTTTCCTTTATAGGTCAAAAAATACAAAATCTTATAAATGTGAATGTGTTTATTAGGCACAAACATTGAATATGGGATCTCATACCAGAATGCAATATAACATAAAATCAACCAAGAAAACATTTTGTATGTGATTCCAGTTCATCCTCTTAAAGTTTTATTATTATTCCTAATTTTTTTATCAAAACAAATTAACCCAACTATTATATTCTAATTTATATAATATTAAACAAGTTATCCATTTATAAAAATTTAGGTAATTAGATTTATAAAAAAATTCCATGTTCATTTCATTATGCATTTATATTTCAAAAATTAGAGTATTCAACTCAGAATCATAGTACTAAGCACAATATGAATTATTTTCTTAAAACTACAACTATAAGTAATGTTTATATATGCATAATTCGCATAACCATATCTATTTAATAGTTTTTCATATTTATAAAAAAAATATTATGATTTAAATACATATAAATGATACATCATAATTAAATTTATAAAATTACATATTTTCAATAACATTACAACATATTACATTCTACTAACCAAGTCAATCATAAAAGTGATTAAGTCTTCATAAATAGAAGCCCATGTAGACACTAAAGACCAACATTACTAATGATAACTATAGAGGAAGAGGGAGAACATCATCTAAGGCTTTACCTCCAACCATAGATACTTTCATATCCCCCACATGCCTCTCATTTATGAGAGTGATCCTACCCTTCACATGAAAATTAGATGTGGACCCATCAAAATAAAAAAAAGATAACATTGCATATAAAATTTCTACTATAGAAAAACACACAAAACATAAATAAAATATCGATAGTGAACTAGAATAATAAATAAAACATTATTAATACTTATTAAGTATATATGTTTAGGGAAATAATACTTAAAATTCAATAGGTTTCATCTAGACTCAATAATAATTTCCTAATTAAAAATTCAATAAGAAACTAGGGATTTCCAAAATTAACCAAGTGTTCATTTTCCAAAATCCACAACCCTACCCAATCCATCTTTCCTAAAAATACTCTAAAATGTAGTGATATTCATACAAAAAAAACATAATTCAACATGAAATAAATATTTGATAAGTGTGAATATGAGTATATGTTAGAGGTATAATCACTAAGTGGGAGAGGGTGAATCAGTGAGCCCAAAGAATCCAACTTTAATTTTAATCTTTACAAACACTTAATCAATTACCACAACTAGTCATGAAGCATACACATCATTCATAGTTATGAGTAAGAGAGATAATGCAAGATCAATCACATAACGCATGACATATGTGGGAAATCATTTTGGGGGAGAAAATTCATTGGAACCTATAATTGGAATATTATCCTATAATAAAAATAACCAATTTAGACCATCTAAAACTAATCAAAGAACTAAAATCCCTATTTAGTGAGATTATAATCCCACAAGGTATGATAACACCTATCAAGCTAAGCTGCAATAACAACTAGAATTTTAGCAAGTTTCACCTTGTAATGAGGTTGAAACTCCCTTAAATGTTGAGCTACCAAAACAACACTTATGAATGCATATACCTATGAACTGATGTCTTCAACACCTGATTATGGAGCTCTGATTATCACTTATCACCTTCACTCATACTCAAATAATAAGAGCATTATTCTGCTAATAACATTATGACCTAAAGGTCATAAAAATAGTCCTCAATCTATTCTATTCTTTAAATTATCCATAGGGAAATCTACCCTTCATTTTATCCATAATTCACACACCCAAGCCTCTCTCAAATATCTCATAAGTCCCTCACTCAAGTATAGAAACCTTCACATTTGGTTTCACTATATATAGAGCATTCATGATAATCAAAACCTTGGTCAAATTTTATGTATGACTTAGCCCTTAAGGCATTTATAATAAAAATACCTACCTCAATATAATATTCATATGTTGGCCATATCATTTATGGGTCACCCTTAAGGAACTACACCTTTCAATTATATCCTTGTAGCCCTTATAGGCCTCATTTGAACCCATTCACTCTGTTAGCACTTCATTAAACAAAAAAAGAACACATGACCACTTTAAAATTCATGTATCCATTCCATATGATCTATACAGCCCCATTTATTTCCAAAAAATATATAGAACCATTTTTTCTTAAGCATAATTTTCTCAAACAACATTTTGTGCACACAGTCACCATCAATGAATACATAGTTGAATTCTAAATATTCATTCATACTATATATTATTGATAAAGACTTAATAATGAACACATATAATACTCATGGAGTATAAAACAATCCCAAATATGTAATTCATCAAGATATATTTAAATAATATCAAAACAAGCTCAAACAATCTTCTCAGGTCACTTACAGTCCATGCATGAACACAGTCAAATTCAAACCTTAATATTTTTGACTATAAAAAATAAAAAATATTAAAATCAGGTTCGTTATATGCACCATGGAAGACTCTTCATATTTTATTTTTATAGCATGGGAAAATTCGTCCTTGATCAAGATATATGGTCCAAAAATGATAGACTAGTTTTTCCCTTGTTAAATTTCAATATTTAAATGCAAATGCTCATAGTTAAACCTTGAACACTTTGTTCACACCTTGAGTCCTCACTGATAAAATTAAATACACACCTTAAATATTATTTTATGAATCTTCAACTTTAACACACATTTTACCAATTCCAAATGTTAAACCTTCAACATGTCAACTTCATCTCATGCACTCTTGTAATGTTGACTCATTGCGCACCATCGATCTTTGTGGATCAGTTAGGTCCTTATCATGAAACAATCACCATTCAATCTTGATCAAAACCCATGATCACGACACATGGCACCATCTTTTTTATTCCTAACTTTTTATAACAACTTTCTTCATTGATGTTGCTCAAACTTTAACTTATGTAAAATTACTATGGGAACCTTGCTTATTTGCCTAGAAGGTCAACTTTGCATAGTCATTCTTTTACCTAGCTCACTCGCATGTTATAAAATTTGGACCATATAATATCATCATATAGGAGAATAAAACCATGTGAAAAAATACTCATATAACCCTCACATATTTGAGATCTAACAACATTAAAATTCTCACTCAGACTTTTTTACCATAGAGCCGACTATGTCAAAAACGTGTCTGAAAGGACAACTTTGAACATGCGTATATTTTTCCTTGATTTGGATATTGACATAAAAATTATCAAAAATTAACAAGGCACAAAACTAAACAAAGCCATATTATCACCTTCTCATGAAATTTACACACATGTGAGATATATCAGCATCGATATGCTTACTCGGCTCTTTTTTGCCTCATTCAAATTTGGCTAAGTATGGGAAAACAATGTCAAAATGCCTAGGAGCCCAAATTTACACTTGAATATATTTTGATGTGATTAGTTTTATGACCTTAGATTTAGTCCATAATAACTGGGTACTACTTTTATCACAATGATATGACCAACTCCTCCTAACTCATCTAAACTTGGAAATTGTGACATCAACAAACTACCTACTCAGATTTTCTACCACTAGACCCAAACTATCTAGATGAAAACTATGGAATACCATATGAATTATAATTATGAAAAAAATATATATAATCATCCTTGACTATTAATTTTACCCCTTTCACATTCTCAAATCACCATACTCATCCTTGAGTATCTCTTATCATGCTAAAACTGAAGATCAACCAATCATACTTCAAGCACACTAGGACAAGCACATTGCAGACTTTTTCATTATTACTTAGGCTATCAAATCACTTCATCCACTCACTTAGACACCTTCATGACATCATTTTTAATGATCCAATAATCTCCCCCTTTTTCATTGATGTCAAAAACCATCATATATCAATATACAACTCACCTTACTTCTCTCTCTTTAAGCACTCTCATAATAGGAACTTTCTCCCCCTTTGACACAATGATAAAGTGGGCACAATATGATCACGAGGATATGAAAATACCACCAAAAAGATAGTACCACCTTATAAATATGATACTAACTCCACCTTAACTTAAGCCTACCTATTCTTTCCTTGACAACTTCCTTTTACTCCATGGTAATACTCTTCTTCATCCAAGAACTATGAAGAAAGAACACATAAAACCATAAAAATCTAATAGAACACATAAAAAAACATCTAAGAGGGACTCCCCCTAATAACTATGATCAATTTCACCTTCTTCTTATCTTCAAATATCCACACACCATGAATAATGACTGCATTTGTTAACTAGCCTTGTCTCTCCAGATATTACAAGGACTACTAACAAAACTTCATGCCACTCACCAAATAAGAAGCATGCTCTTAACCAACTTGAAAACTCCCATTATGACCCTATACTATATCTCCTTCATATACCTCTGGAGTAATCTCATGAACTCATCTATCCCCCTTAACGAAATACCTTCTATTAATTCATAGAGAAAGAAATAACACCCAAGCTTTGTCTTAGATACTCAAAATTAGATTTTGATAATGGTTTGGTCATAATATCTATAAGCTACTTTGTTGTAGGCACATGTTCCAACTTGACACATTGATTAATCACTTTTTCTCTTAAGAAATGATATCTAATAGGAATGTTTTTAGTTTTTTAGTGCATAATAAGATTATTTAAGATACTAATTATACTAGTATTATCACAATAAATAGGACAAGGTCTATTTTGTCTTACCTTGTAATCCTCCAAAGTTTGTTTCATCCACATGACTTGTGTGCAACAAGAGGCAGATGCTATATACTTAGCTTCTATAGTTGATGGAGATATTGAGGATTACTCCTTACTAGGACAAGACACCAAGAATTTTCCCATGAATAACACCCCACCACTAGTACTCCTATCATCTATACATCCTACCCAACCATCATCAATAAATGATTTCAAAGAGAATTATTTACTCCTGGGATACCATAAACCATAGTCTATGGTGCCTTTGATATATCTCAAGATCTTTTTTATTGCTTTTAAGTGATATTACCTAGGATTAACTTCAAACCTTTATACAATACCTACTTATTGCATGCTATCAGGCCTAGATGCAGTAGAGTTTTAAAAACTTCCAATCATGGATCTATATAAAGTCTTATCAACTTTTGGTGAGTCATCTAGTTTTATTAACTTGCATTCTATGATCATTAGAGTACCCACTGGCTTACAATCCATCATGTCAAACTTATTTAGAATATCCTTTATTTATTTAGCTTGTGAAATTAATATGCCTGTATCAAGTTGATTAATCTATAATCCTAAGAAGAAAGATAGTTCTCCTAACATTAAAATTTCAAACTCAATCTTCATAGTATCTACAAATTCTCTACTCATTTTATCATTTCTAGATCTAAAAACTATGTCATCAACATATAAAACAACTATTAATTAATGATTACCTTCTATCTTAATATAAAAATTACTATTAGCTACCCCACTTTTAAAATCTTGACTCAAAATATACTTATCTAGCCTATCATACCAAGATCTATGAGCTTGTTTAAGACCATACAGAGCCTTCTTCAATTTACACACAAAATATTGATTACTTGACATAAGTGTCCTTCAGGTAACTCAATGTATACTTATTCTAAGTTTCCATTCAAGAATTTAGATTTCACATCCATTTGATATACCTTTAAAACTAGCATATGCCAAAAAAAGTGTAATTGCTTCCATTTTTTACACATGAGAAAAAAGTCTCATAAAAATCTATTCCTTCAACCTAAGCATATCCTTTACACACCAATTTAGCCTTATTCCTTATGACTCATTTTTTCTCATTCATATTTTTTTTTAAAACCCACTTGGTACCTATGACATTTCTATCTTTTGGCCTAGGAACTAAGTCTCATGTTTCATTCTTTTCTATTTAATCAATTTATTCATCCATTACATCATTCTAACTTTCATCTTTGATAGCTTCCATGAATTTTTTGGTTCATTCATGGATAAAAGAGCTGACTCTTGTTGATTTTGATTAATCAACATTCTCCTTCTAGTCTACAACCTTACACCAACATTTCAAATAATTTGAGAGATCGAATGATGTTTCTAAATTATTCTAGATAGAGCTTTAGTATCTTGTCTTTATTCATCTTCTTCATCTTCATCATCTATTTGAACATATAAATCATCATTGTTTACAATATTATTATGAATTGAGTCACTTTCCTATAATTTTGGCTTTTTTACTCTACTTGTCTCATCTACCCTTACATTTGAACTTTGAAGAATCTTGTGAAGTTTCATATTAAACACATTAGGCAATACTAATAGAAGAATAACCTAAGAAGATGCCCTCATCAGATCTTGAATCAAATTTTCTAAGATTATCATCTCTTTTCATGAAGCACCTACTCTTAAACACTTTGAAATGTCTGATAATAGCCATAATGTTATTCCATAATTCATAATGAGTCTTATTACCATTTACTCTGATTTGACATGTATTTAGGATGTACACATAAGTGTTGGCTGCCTCTTCCCAATAGCCATCTGATAATTTTCCATCTTGATTCATGATTCTACCCATCTCAACAATAGTCATATTATTATTTTCAATAACACCATTTTTTTGTTGTTATAGAAAAAAAATATTGTCTTATCCCATATTATTCACAAAAATTATCAAACTTATGAGACCAAAACTCACCTCCTATATTTGATCTCACACACTTGATATTTGAACCTTTATCATTTTCCACAAGAGCTTTGAATGCAACCAATTTTTTAAAAGATTATAATTTTTATTTAATAAAGAATATCCAAGTCATCTTAGTAAAATCATCAATAAGAAGCATGAAGTATCTATTACCTTAAATACTTTGAGTTTTCATAGGTCCACATAGATCAATGTGGATCAACTCCAATGCATCTATAGAGGAGAATTTCTTGGTTTTGTATCTTCTCTTGGTTTGTTTACCATGAAGACATTCCTTGTAAAGAGAATGAGGAATCTTATAAAATTTAGGCATATGCCTTACCAACCCCTTGGAATTGATTTTTATCATATTATCAAAATTTATATGTCCAAGCCTTCTATGCCAAAGTTAGCTTTCTTCCAATTGACTTATGAAGTACTCTTCCTTATTTGATTCATGGAATACATACATGTTGTTATATATTTTATGAACATTTTTAATTAATTTTCTATATTTCACCTTTCTTATTTCACATACATCATCATGAAAATTTACAACATCTCCTTGCTTACACATTTGGTTCGCACTTAAAAGATTATGTTTCAAATCTTCTATATATAATGCATTATTAGTCCTAGTATGATCATTATCCAAACTTAGAGTACCTTTGATGAATATGTTAGTATATTTATTGTCATCAAATCTAACTACACCTGGGTTGGTCTTTTTGAGAGAGATAAACTTGCTCTTGTCTCCTATCATATGATTTGAGAATCCACTATCTATGAACCATATATTTTTCTCATCTTCTTAGTATGCAAAGGTTCTTGAACAAGAAATGACTCTTATTTTTGTGATCTACTTATATTTTGATTATTTTCTTATTTATACTTGGTCTTCTTAAACCATTTAATAGTGTCAATGACTTGTATATCCTTTTTCCAAAAGCATCTATTGCAGTTCTTGGCTATGTGACCTTATTGGTTATAATTCTAATAAATGAGGTCCATTTTTATCTTTGGAGAGAGAGCAAAATACTTATATCTATGACCAAATTTATTTTAGGAGAATCAATACCCATTGAAGAGATTATTCATGTTTGACCCTATTTTTTCTTGACCATTACCACTCAATGGATTTTCATTATTGATCCTTTTAGTGGAGCTAAAATCCTTTTTATCCTTAGATAAGAGCACATATAAGTAAGTTAAGAATTTATTTTCACATTATTTCATCCTTTGATTGATACCTTTAATCATGATGACATGAAGGTCCTTGACTATTACCTATAGATATTACACTTATATCTTCACATCATCCATTCTTGCATTGACATTTGATAATACACATACTAGTTTTTTTAAAGTTAATCCATAGTATCTTTGTCATCCATTATACCTTGGATCACTTTCAAGTGTTTAAACTTGTAAGAAGGACCTACTTTGATACCAATTGTTAGAGGTACAATCATTGAGTGGGGGGGTTGAATCAATGAGCCCAAATAATCTAACTTCAATATCAATCTTTACAAACACTTAATTAGTTACCATAAACATTCATGAGGCATACACATCATTCATAGCAATGCATAAGAGATACAATGCAAAATTAATCACATAACACATGACATATGTGGGAAACCCTCTTGGGTCAAAAACCCCATTAGAACCTATAATTGGACTATTATCCTATAATAACAAGAAACAATTTAGACCAATTAAAACTGATCAAATAACTACAATCCCTATTTAGTGAGACTACAATCCCACAAGGTGCTATAACACTTGTCTAGTTGAGCTATAACAATAACCAAACTTTTAGGAAGTTTCACCTTGAAAGGAGGTTTCAACCCCATTAGATTTTGAGATTCTATAAAAATACCTATGAACACATCCACATATGAACTAATGTCTTCAACACCTTATTATGGACCTCTGATTATCATTCTTCACCTTCACTCATACTCAAACAACAAGAGCACTATTTTTCCAACAAAATTATGACCTATAGGTCATACAAATAGTCCTCAATCTATTCTACTCTTTAACTCATCCATAGGTCACTATACCCCTCTTTCACTCCATAATTCATACACCCTATGAACTAATGTCTTAAACACCTTATTATGGACCTTTGATTATCATTCTTCACCTTCACTCATACTCAAACAACAAGAGCACTATTTTTCCAACAAAATTATTACCTATAGGTCATACAAATAGTCCTCAATCTATTCTACTCTTTAACTCATCCATAGGTAACTATACCCCTCTTTCACTCCATAATTCATACACCCAAGCCTCTCTAAAATCTCTCCCATGTCTCTCACTCAAGTCTAGAAACCATCACTTTTGGTCACTATTTATAGAGCGTCATCATAATCAACACCTTGGTCAACCATCAGTCATGTATTATCCCTTAAATAATCTATCATATGAATAAATAAATCAATATAATCTTCATAGGATGGCCATATGATTTATGGGTCACCATTAATGAATTACACCTTTCAATTAGGCCCTTAAATCCATTATAGGTCTCATGTGTACCCATTCACTCCTTTAGCACTTCATCAAACAAAAAAAGAACATAAGACCACTTAAAAATGAATAAAACCATTTCATATTATCTATAGGTCCCTATTAAGTACCAACAAACAATATATAAACTTTTATACTTAAACATAATTTGCTCAAACAACATTTTATGCACATAGTCACCATGAGCAAATACATATTCAACTTCTAAACCTTCATTAATACTACATATGATAGATAAAGCCTTCATAATTCACATAGATCATCCTCATGGGGTCTAAAACACTCCAAAATATCTAATTCATCAAGTTATATAAACAATATCAAAATAGGCTCTAACAATCTTCTTGGGTCACTTATAGTCCATGCACGAACACATAATCAACTTTGAACCTTAATATATTTGACTGTACACACTTTTATATCTTTGAATTAGGTTCATTAGATTTGAAATAGATTAATATTAATATTTTATTTTTAAAACATGGGAAAATTCATCTTATATCAAAAGATATGGTCCAAAAACTATAGACTAGTTTTTCCCTTGTTAAAGTTGAATATTTAAATGCAAACAGTCACAATTAAACCTTGAAAACTTTGCTCACATATCGAGTCCTCATTACTAAAATTAAATACAAACCATAGATATTGTCTTAAAAATCTTTAAATTTAATTCATAGTCTACCAATTCCAAATTTTAAACCTTAAAGATGTTAACCTCATCTTCTGCACTTTTTTAATGTTGAGTCATCATGCACCATTGATCTTTATGGGTAAGTTAGGTCCTTATCATGCAGCACTCACCATTCAATCTTGTTCAAAACCCATATGATAATTACACTTGAAACCATCTCATTCTTCCTAAATTCTTGGAACAACATGGTCTATTGATGTTGCTCAAACTTTAACTTATACAAAAATGACTAAGTATGGGAACTTTGCTTATCTACCTGGAAGGCCAACTTTGTACAGTCATATATTTTACCTCACTCACTCACATATTCTAAAATTTGGAACATATGATCTCCTTACATAGGATAATATAACCATGTGACAAAATTATCCTATAACCCTCACATGTGTGAGATATAATGACATTAAAATGATCACTTAGATTTTTCTACCACAAAGCCAACTATGTCAAAAACTTATCTAAAAGGCCAACTTTGAACATGCATATATTTTGACATGATTAAGTGCTTGACCTAAAAATTATCAAAAAACAATTAATAAAAAAACATAACAAACACATATTATCACATTCTCATGAAACATCCACACGTGTAAGATATGCCACCATCAATATGATTACTCAACACTTTCTTGCCTCATGCAATTTGGCTATGTATGGGAAAACAATGTCAAAATGCCTACGACCCCAACTATGCAGTTGCATATATCTTGATGAAATTAAGTGCATGACTTGAGATTTAGTTCATAATAACAATGGAATAATTTTATCACAACCATATTACTAATTCCCCCAACTCATCCATACATGGTAATGGTGATGTTAGCAAATTGTCTACTCATATTTTATGCCACTAGACCTAAATTATATAGATGAAAAATATTGACTACTAGATGAATTCCACTTATGTAAATAATATTTATAATCATCCTTTACCATTGATATGACCCATTTTACATGATCAAATCACCATACTCATCCCTAATCATCTCTAATCATGCCAAAAATGAAGATCAACCAATCATACTTCAAGCACACTATGAAAAGCACATTGCACACTTTGGCATTGTTACATAGGATATCAAAGAACTTCATCCAATCAAAATGACACCTTCATGACATAATCATGACATCATTAACAATGCTCCAACAATATATATGTAAAAATAAAAAATATGAGAAATATGAACCCTTGCATGAATTAAGATGTGAAATACAACTAGCTCCATATCCTTAATTTCTCTTTTACTTATTCATTTCCCACTTACTTATGTTTTAATTCAACCCTTATACCCTTTATACTCATTTTCCCATAATCCCAAAATGCATAAGAATGAAAATTTTGAAAAATAACTTGAACATTAATAACATACATATGAGATAGGTTAGTTACATTTACACTTTGTAGCCAAAAATACAACATAAAAAATACTAAAAGTTTATCCAACTCATCCATCTAAACTCTACATTTTCCATGAAATTACATATAACTTATTATCAACATAATAATTTTATACAAGTAAGGTTCAAATAAAAAATATCCAAGGCTTACCTACATATTTGGCCACTAAAACTCAATATAACATAGAATTTAAAATATCAAAACCCTAACCATCTCATAACCCCCTTGAAATTCTAGGTGTGTCAAGTTACCTTGGCTTCTAAAAGAAGATTTAGATTTCAAATGTTTATATTCTAATTTATATATAGTTATCTTGTGATTTATGATTAAATCCATAGTTGTTACTAAATCCATACTAATAGATTTTATTTATATTATGGCATAGCATTAAATTTATAGCATAATTTTTATCGTATTTCAGAGTTTCTAGGATTTAATGTTTAATTATTGGGTTCTTAGGTATAATAATATACCTTAAATAGTGTAAATCAACATTTGAATTAGCTATAGTTTAATAATTTAGTATATCTTAGAAAAATATCTAAGTAGTAGGATGAGATTAAGGTTTGTAGGTGAAATAATGTTGTTTTAGATAATAAAATATGGTATTTGGTACTTTATAATTACAACATTGATAATATTTACCATACATGACTCAATCACCCAACCAAGGTCCTAATTCACCACCCTCTCACACTTGCGTGCTATCTTATAAGTCAATCATTTAATTATATTTATAGAAAAATATGGTAATAGAAATCTATATTTTAAACCTATTAAATACCATACATATACATATTTAGACCCTTAGTTTATTTTTCCTATACATAGGTTAGTTCCACCAATTAAATTTTTATCACCAGTCAATAATGACATGAATTGGCCATAACCAACTTGCTTCCAATAAAAATATTTTTTGAAATTAAACCCATGCTTAGAGTTATCCCATAATCATATTTTTGGGTGGCATAAGGAGTTATTTAATTATATCCATATATAAACAAATAAAGGTCTCATTCAAAATGGATTTGGCACTTATTTATTATATATCTATACTCTATAGCACACTAAGATAATCTTCCCTATTCTTCCTCATTTTCAAACCTATCACTAAAAGAAGACACAATCCAAATTTTAATTACTCAAAAACCAAGTAAAAAATTAAGTATAAATTCCACATCATTAGCTCTATAAATATAACAAATAAGCACACTTGAAGAATCAAAATAGGTGGGAGAACTACGTGTGCTATATTCTCTTCTTAGTGTATTAGATACATAGGTATAAATCAATCATAATATTTGGGTGATTGGGTTCATCTCAAACCATTACATTTACCTCCATTTTTGTTGGTTTGTATCCCTCACAAGCACACCTAGGGTTTCAATGTAAATGAGACTTATTTTTGGAGATACGCACACATCAAGGTTTGGGATCACAAACACAGAATAAGAAAAGACATCCATAGGATACTATGAAATAAGTGTTCCATAATTACACATAGGTTATTATTTGCTAAAATATTAATATCTATTTTACCATACTTTTAATTTAACAATCAATGTTTTGATACTAATAGGTGTATAAACTAGATAGATATCAAAATATTAAAAATGTATAATAATTAACAATTCTAAATTTGGATATTAACACATATGGAAAACATTGAGAATAAATTTACTTAGCTCCAATCGATAAATATTTTGATTATTTTATATATATTCAAGTGGAAATCAGAAAATATGTGATTATGCATGTTCAAGATCAAGAATAAATTCTGAAATTTCTCATGGACATGATTTTTATTTCTAGAATGCAACATAGGTTGTTCAAGTCCATTGAATGTAGACTTGTCCTAATTTTATATGGATAATAAATGACAATTCTATTAGTGACTGATTATAATGAGAATATAATAAAATTGATTTACAAGACCCTTACCTAGATAGAATTACAAGTCACTAAAGTCTATTGATGGTGGGCTTTTATGCATTAACTATAACAAACATATTACTATTATGCCTTATTAGCTTCTACCTTATGATTATGTTAAGATATTTAATTTCAAATTATGTCACATATAATTAGTTTTTTCCTTTTTTTTCTTTGAAACTATAATGACACCTTAAAAGTTTGAAACCCTGCATAAAGAAAGGAGTGTAATGGGCTCAATAGACCTGAAAATTCCCCCCTGATTATTTAACATTGCCTAAATATATAATACTCCAAAGGGGTAAATTAATCCCATGTAGTTCTCACTTGATTATGTGTATGTAACTAGAAAAGATGCTTTGATACTTGACAATCTTGGTTCTTGACTTGATTTTAAATGCTTTGGACTTGATTTTTGGATACTCTCTGTGAATGCTCTTTAAATTGGAAAGTATAGGGAAAATTTTCTCAATGTGAATAGTGTGTAAGCTATAAACCAAGTTATATAAAATGGGTTTAATTCATGTCTACTTTGATTTGTATCTATAAGAGTTTATTTGATAATTTCCTTTAGCTAGCCTTGTGAAACACATGCAAATACCCAAAAAATGATTCAAAATTTTTAAGATAGTTATTCTTTTTTGCAATATGTGGCCACTCTATGTGGATAAGCCCAAAAAAACACTCTTTTTCACCTAGTGTAGACCTATCTTGCAATTTAAAGGGTAGTTGTCTTGATTTGGAGATAGTTTGAGGATGGTATGAATTTGTTTGAACACTTTACTTGAAAATTTATGTGTATAAATGATGTAAATAAAATATACAAGATTGTATATAGATAAATATATTAAATTAATGATGAGAAAGAGTCATGTATTTGGGCACAATTCATATGGCTTAAGATGTGTCAATAATTAAAAATGTAAAGTACCTATGAATAGATTTACATGTATTCATCCCCACCTTTATTCTAGTAATGAAATTATTAGAGTAAAAGAGAGATAATTGAGTCTAAGTGTGTATACCACACTTTGTTTTTGAAAGGATACTCTAATTGTGTATGAAAATTAAAATTTTAAAACCCTAAAACAACACTTGAATTATTCATTTTTACATATTTGAAATTTAAGAAATCTAAACTTTGAAATTGAAAAATTGAAAGGAGATAAATGGAGTACACTTGTATGTAAGTGAAACCAAATTTATCAATAACCTAGTATTGATGATGGAACTATGCCCCATTGTTGGAACACTTGGATAATTAAAACCAATGAAAAATTGAGAGGGATAAAGTCCACTTTTTAATTAGTAATTAATCCTTTGAGTTGGAAAGATGCATATTCTAACTCTCATGAATGGGGAATAATACCTAATGTACTACTCAAATTGGTGAAACCATGATGGTCTCACTATAAGTGATGCCAAGGCCTTTGAGTGTCACTATAATCAAACATGCATCACTTTTAATAGAATATGGAGCCAAATAATGAGTTTAAAGAAGTAATTATGAATCCATTGAGTGTCACTAGATTCAAATGTACATTATCTATAATAGGTTAAAATCAAATCATTGTAGACATATCATGATTATAATTATATAATCAAAAGAGAGTGAATAATACTCATGACCCCATAATGACCAAATTGCTCATATATTTGGTTTGAAGTGAACATTTTAATTTGAAATTGTAGATTTGAACTTTTAAAAATGTGCATGAACAAGTATCATGTTGTTTAAATTGTAACTTTAAACTTTGATAATATACATGAACAAACATCATGTCTTTGAAACTTTGATTTTTGAAAATGTGCATGAACACATATCATTCCTTTTAACTTTGTAACTTTTAAATATGTTTATATGATAAAGACAAGCATCATGCCCCATAAATATATTCCAAGTGATATAAAGTTTCGTGCATCTATATTCTCAATTGTAACAATATTTTCAACCTATAACTTTGATCTTATAACTATTTTTCATATGCACATGTATATAAACTTAAGTGTGTACATATTTATACTTTGTGTATTTTAAAAGTGATCACATATGCATATCATATACCCCCCATAGTCTACATCAATGTGATGATATTTATCATGTGTTTGATTTATGAATTACTTTGAATCTTTTAAAATCTATATTTTGAATTCTTGAAACCTATATTTTATCCTAAATCTAATTTTGTTTATACATGGAGGCTTGAGTATTAAGTCAAACCCACTATAATTCCATATTTTGAGATGAGTGATGTATCCTACAAGTCATTCATCTTAAAATAAGAGTTAAATATATCATGTGATACAGATACAATCATATAGTAATGTTTCAACATGTGCAAAGTATGTCAGCATAGTAATATAATTATCATGTCTAGATATATGTAATAATTATTTATGCATAAAATTAACTATATCTAAATTATGCTAAGTAGTACAAGTGCATGATATAGATCATGGCGCCACTAATACATCTAAACAAGCACACAATGTCATACAAAGTGATATAATAAGGCCAAGGTCCACCTAGAATGGATATTAATATGTCACAAAAAAATGTCCAAGGGTCACACATAAAGGAAATTTAATAATGTCACATAAAAATGACATATTAAAATGTCACACAAAACATAGGGCCAAGGGCCATAACTAATAAACATTTTAAAATGTTACACATACCATGCACAAATATCATAGATATGTTCTATTAATTGTTATTCACAAGAGCTAAAGACCATACATAATAAGTAATAAATTTATAGTCTATTATTAAATAAATTAAAAACATCGAAGGTTCATAGAACAAGTGAAAAATAGTATATTCTTTCCATATGTACCAATGCCATGTATTATAATAAACTAGAATATTTAGGTAGCATAATGTAATATATGAGTAATTAGAAAACAAAATTGTAATATATGTATCTTAACATGGTAGATAAGTCATATAAATATATGACATATTGATGATGTAACCTATAGAATTAGATGCCCCCAGTATAGACATGGTCACTAGGTAAAAGAGAATCCAACATCTAAGAATCCATGTAGATATGTATGTCATGCATCACATTCATAGAACTCAAGAAATACATGTTTGTTATGAAAAATAATATTCTATCTACCAAATTTGTTAAAATAACATATGTAAATAAGTAAACTAGAAATTCATGTCGTACTCAGGTCTTGATTTTTAATTTTATTTAAAATATTTTGAATATTCTTGTATATTTGACATGTTTGATTTTTTTTGAATTTTTGAGATATTTGAATAATTTTTATAATTTTAAATATTTGGTTTATTTTATTTTTTGATATTTTTGAAAGGAACTATCCATGATCCCATTAATGGGAGGACCATAGTGTATGCTTAGATCATACTTACTGAAGATGACTTTTCTTGGGTGAGTGCTAGAAATAGATGAGTCTAAATCACACAATGCATCAAGTGATGTAATGTAATATATTTATCAATACTCATATAATATTTGATAGGATGTATAACTTGATAATGTTTAGGACTTGGTAGGTTTTCATAAATAATATGAGAAGTTCTCAATGCTTGTGGTCATTGTGGAACATGTTGAACTATTTATAGTATTCCCTTAGGATGCACTATAGAAGATTCAGATTTATTTGAACCTTGAGTAATTAGTTAATTTCAATATTTATACTTAATAAAGTGTACCACATTAATCTATACTAAATTTATAAAAATATTATGTATAAGTGAAACAACTAATTCTTCACCATGATCTTAAATGGGTGCCATAACTGAATTTTTCATGTGCTCTTGAATAGGTGACACAACCAACTATGGTGGTGGGGAGGTGTGGAAGGAGGAGTTACAACTGACTGTGGATGGAAATCATTTTAAATGCCTCAAACATTGACCACTTGATTATAATGTGTGTTTTTTATGCATCTATGTAATATAGATGGTACTATGTGGAAATTTCATATCAATTGGAATCCTCATAACATATTAAAAACCATATGCTTTGTAAGACTATAAATGGAGTATCCAATATTTATAAACCAGCTCAAAATGGTAGCACTATGTGCCTTACAGTATTTTATGTATGTCCATATAATTATTTTACAAATATTGATGTAGCTTGTAAGTCTTGCCCTATGTATCCAATAATATGAAGTGGAGTCATTGTACATGCATTTTCATTTGACTCATTATATATCATGACACTATGTATAGGGTTTTTTATTATTTAAGATTGAATATTGCATGCATATATGGATCATCATCCTTGATATAACTATCATCAAATGTGATCATTAGACATGGTGATACTTTTCCCGTAAATTTAACAATAATTCCATTTATTGGATGTTAATATATCTTAAGATAATTAGGAAAATTTTACACATGATATACCTCTATAATGTCTCTTTTTTCAGTTTTACCATGGTTTGGGAATGGATTACTAAATATTTTTATCTTTCCATTATCATTTTGTTATGTTCTAACATCCTTTATGGGTTTCCTCAGATTAATAGTATTATCATTGATATGATCTTGTATCTTATGTCTTAACATGAAACACTTTTTTTGAATGCCAAATAGATTTATAGTAATCATAATATGTGTTACTATTAAATCCCTTGTGTTGAGGCTTGGTAATATCAAACTATAATTTTTAAGGGATAGATATGAGATTACAATCAATTCATTTTTATAACCTTAAAAATTTCCTCCTTGGTGAAGCTATCAATTGAAGCGTATTTGTTGGTTGTGATATTTCATTGATTGTAATTTTTGACTCATTCTTATTTTCATTAGATTTGACATTATATTTTGGTTTGGTTTGACTCTTGATATTAGAATTATATGAATTATTTGGTGCATGTTTTAGATTTTTTAAAACTATAATCTTGAATTCTCTTTCTTTGAATGTATGGCATTACTCATTGAAATATTTAAATTTATTCAAACATGATGGATTTATGGAGTGGTGCTAGAAAAATTTGTGAAGATAATTTATAATTCATTTACTACCATAGAATTTTCATCCTATCTAACATAGTTTTGTATTAAAGATCATATTCACTGGCCACTTCATTTGACACTTGCTTAACTATTTATATTTTTGCATAGGATATATTTTCACCAATGTTGATAGAAAATTGTACTAAAACTGATCTACCAAAGGGTAAATGATCTAGATAATTAAAGTGGAAGGTCATAAAACCATCATATGACATAGTTTTTGAGGCATCTTAGAAATAAATAGGTTAGTAATTTTTCATTGTAAGCATATCCAAGAATGTTGCATGAAATGATATAATATGTTGATCATGATCACATTTAACTTCATAGAGTGGAATATTTGGAGCTAAAAATCATACTGGTAATGGGAAATAGGTTATTTCAAGTGTCAAGGATTTTGAAGTTAAGTATGGGAGCCCATTGAATGACTAGATATAGATATACCTTACTTTATGTCTAATACCTTATCATCAATGACTTGATGCTTTCACTGTCCATGTAAATCTATAAAAGTTAAGAGAATATTCATTATACGAGATTGGTGGTAGAGCTTGTGTAATAATCAAGGGAGGTGTGTATGATGATTATGTATAAATATACATGTTAATATGTTGTAAACCATATAATGCCCCCATACCTAGGGATGTTATCACATATGTAACTTGAGGTGTGAATATAGAAATAAAATCAATAGTATTAATTAGAACTTCTAAAGTAGAAATGGAAGCTTGAGCTAAATTATTATATTCATCTCTTTCAATGTATATGATTTTGCCAATTATGTGGGTTGGCATTATGATATTCAATGATTTTTTTCTTTAAATTTATCCACTTTCTCTAAATTATCTTTATTAGTCTTAATAGTCATGATAAGTCCATCCATAGGGTGTGGAGTATGACTTATGGTAACATGAATGTACAATTGTTATTGTTCTTAATAATTGATTTTAAAAATATTTGTGTTAAATATTATTTGTATATTAAGAACATTATTGTAACCATGCAAGTTAAGTATGTCTTGGGATTGGAAATTATTCATTTAAACATTTTGGTTATTTAAGTATGATTGATTCCAATATATAATTGATCCAACTAACACCCTAGAAAATAACATAAATTTTAATGATGAACCTTATGAGCAAAAAGAGGTAGAATAAAAATTCAATTAACAATATATTCTTAAAAAAATAAAAAAATGTGATTGTGCATGTTGAGGATCAAGAATAGAATCTAAAACTACTCCTAGAGTGGACCACAATTTATTGATTATAGTGCAATCCATTCAAGTTTTTTTAATTTAAAGTTGTCTAGGTTGACTATGGATAATAAATGGTAAAAAATTACAAAAATATTAGAAATCTAACAATGATAGATTAGAATCATAATATAATAATATTCCTAGACAATACCATTGTATATGGATAATAGAGTAGGTTTATATAGTCCATTGATGATGGACTTGTTTGATTTGACTATGAAGAAAATATGATCATTGTTCCTTATATGCATATATCTACTAAGTAGGATTGGTTATTCTGATTTATATTATGTTACACATATTTCACTATTTTCCTTCTTTTGTCTTTAAAATTCTAAGGGTACATTGAAATCTTGAAAACTTATAAATAATATGGGAATGTAGTGGTTTGAGCTAACCTTAATCATCCCCTTAATTATTGACCATTTCATACATATATAATACTCCAAGGATGGAAATAAAGCCCATGTAGTTCTCCCACCTAAAGTGATTGTGCAATTCTCATACTTGATTATGTGTATGCAACTAGAAAAAAATATTTATAATTTAAAATGATTGATCTTGAATTTATTTGAGATTATTTATTCTTTTCTTATGGCTAATACTTATGAGTGATATTTTATTTATAAAAAATATGAAATATTTTCTCATTGTGTAATAATGTGTAAGCTAGACACCAAGTTATAGAAAGTGGGGATATTAAATGATATTTGATGTGTATTTACAAGAATTTTGTTTGATATTTTCATTATTCATCCTTGTGAAATACATGGTAAGACCTAAAATAATTATTTAAAGTTTGGAAACTTACCATTATTTGGTGTTGGACTCGAATGCTCTAGGTAAATAGACTTGTGATAGTATTCTTGTCCAGCTAGCATATACCTTTCCTATAAATTTAGGGATACACCTTTTTAGCTCGAGATAATTTAATGGTGGTATGAATTAGTTTGAGCATTTTATTTTGAAATTTATATGTATAAATCATGGAAATCAAAGGTTCAAGCCCACATAAAGATAAATGGCTTAAAGGCATGGAAAATAAGATTCATCTATTTGGGTGAAATTCATATGGTTTAGGATGTATCAATAATTAATGTTGTAAAGTACATGTGACAATATTTATGTTCTAAATTATTGAATAGTGATACTAACCTGATCCTATGGAACCAACCCAATACAAAACAAAATCATTTCTAGAACTAAGCAAGTTCCACAAGCACGATTATTTATAAATTTCATTTCTAAAATATAGTCACAATTAGATATTTAACTATAAAATGTAAGTATCTTTATCATCTTAGTAATTTATATATTTAGTATATATCCTTGTCAAAATCAAAAGAATCAATCTTAGTATTTTAAATTTAAATGTATAAATGAATGCTATATCTATTGATCTGATTTAAATTTAAAAGTTATATATTAATTATATTAATCTCACTCACTAGTATAAATTTTAAAACATATTGGTGAACCTTTACACATATTGAACACCACAAACCCCTAGTTTTTCATTTAGGGTTTCATACTTATTTGGTTTCATATTTCAACATTAGGGTTTTATTTTTAGATATGATTTATGATTAGTCCCAAATAAAAAGCATTAATCATGACCATGTAGAATGAATATTATTGGTAACCACAAATAATGAAATTAATCTATTTACACTGTTCTACATAGATAGTGTATCTTATTTTGATAAATTATGTAGGAAAAAGGGTAATAAAGATAAGATATAAATACAATAATAATTCCAAAGTTACCAATGAACAATCCAATCCTTCCTATAATCCTATTATTGTAACATCCAATTTGATATGCCTATTTTTACCACTAGATGACAAAATGCATGCATGAATTACCTTTTTATTGCCCCTAATTGTTAGAATACTAAAATTTACCATCTCACTTATAATATTGATCCTCATCTTGTATTGGATTATGTGGTCCATGTTTTTTTTTGTATTGGTAAAAGAGGGTTTTAATGAGGGATCCTACCCTTTACAAAAAGAAAATATTTATGGTCTGGATACCATATATTACAATAATCATTACAAGAGGGACTAAATGAAATATTCAGCCAAAAAATATTTTGAAAAGAAGTAATAAAACAAAAAATTAAGTTCTAAGACCCATCCATTTTTCATACTCCTTACTCTAATTATGAGTGAGTTTTTCCAGTGGGAGATGTTTGTTCTTACTAGTTTGAAGCTCAACTTTACCCTCTGCAATACCATTCATATTTTTGTCCATTATGATATTTTTATCATTCTTATTTTTTCTTTTTTTTAGGGAGTTAAGGGCCTCCATACTTTGAATAATTTTCATGATAATGATCCTACTTTAATCCACAAGCGTGCTGAGATTTTCATTAAGGGATTCATTTGATTTTTCTAGATTGAATAGTCTTTCCTTGATATTTTGGAATTTTGAGATAATTTTCATGAGGTCTAATTTAGTGTAATAGATACCATCATTTAGAATAAGTTTTTTGATTTCTTCTTTGAACTTTTCTAGTCTTTTAAGAACCAATGTAGGATAGATTTGTAAATATCCACATCATACTCAATTTTGTTGAGTCTGGTTTGGTATTTATGCTCATCCATGAGTTCCTTGAACTCCAAGGGGAATTTGATTGCATGGGTTGGGGGTGGGATTGGCCTTCTCAAAAATGGAATCTTTAGAAATAAAATAGGAAAGGATACTTTATTTCAACAATTTTAGGCTTTTGGTGATTTTGTCTAGTTTGATACTTTATTTGGGATTGCAAGAGGTAGAGGAGGACTGGGTGTGGGAGAGGTGGGAGTAGAGGAAGGGGTGGGGTTAGAGAGATCAAGGGAGGGTTCAACAAATTTATTTTCAAATTTTTTATTCTTGACATGGGGGTAAAGGTCTTGTAAGGGGTCTACAATTTGTTTTACAACTTTTTTATTCTTGACTGGGGGGAATTTATTGCTCATTTTTGTCTCTATCAATTAATATGGGCTATTTGGAATTGTGAGAGGAGTTCAATAATTTAGATGAGATTTTGTGGATTCTAGGAGGGATGTTTCATTTAGGTTTAGGCTTCTCCATTTTGTGAATGATATGGGATATGGGATTGGAGGAATAGAATAACTTATGAATAAGAAAAATCACAACTTAGTGGAGAGGATCTTTTTTCTTGCCCATATTAACTTTGTATATTGAGTATTCAAGAGAATGAGAGATATAAAAAGGTATACTTAGGGGGACAAGATGTTGAAAATAATTTATAATAGGCATTACAACATAAAGGGGTAAAGTGATTCATCCAATAGTAAAAACCAAAAGACATTACCATATCCCTCCTCAGCCATAGCTACACCCAAAAAAAAATTTAATCAATCTAAGGGGTATGACATCATGGTTTAACTAAAAAAGACAAATGCTAAATTTTATCTATTATAATTACTTCAAACAATGTTTTTTATAAAGATATTATTTATGCAACATTATTCGATACAACTATACGAAATAAAGTTAAACTAAATTATGTGGATGATATTATCAATAAATTATAATCTACGGAGCAAATAATTTCATTTAAAAACTAATATATTCATCATAATCACATCATGGATCAACATTTACCATTATATATTGAAGTTTAGTAATAAAATAATATATTTAAGTGAACTTTGGTGGATAATAGATCAATGTTAGACATTTTCAATATCTAATTTTTTAACATAATTGGTATTTATGTAGATGATATTAATAATTAAAATATTAATATTTGTGGATTTAACAATATAATTCATAAATTATTATGATAAACTACATTACATATTATCATGGGCCATCGAATGATAGCCATAATTTGTCAGATTATGCTTAATGACCTTTATTATAGTATTTTCTTATGGAGAACATGGATTCATGAGATGAATTAAGTTCCTTATATATTTCATGAATGTCTATATTTCACTCATAATACACACACACACACACACACACACACACACACACACACACACACACACACACACACACACACACACACACACACACACACACACACACACACACACACACACACACACACACACACACACACACACAATTTGGATAAAGAACCATTAAATTATTATGCACTAACCCAACATGAAGATACTAATATTATTCATACAAAACCATATTTCTCAAGGATATAAATAAATCAAGACATAAATATCTTATTCAAATCCAATTTCATCATAATAATTAGATAATAATTGATATGGTTTTGGGCTTAAATATTTACAAAAAAAAGGATATAGAAAACAAGGTTTGGGTAAACATCCATAAGGAATTGTTAAACCCATCATAATAATAAAGGATGACAAGTAATCAATTATACATAAAAACTAGCAGAAAAACATAGGCTATTATTTGTACACACTTTTCCAAATTAGATCAAGAACCAACATGAGAATTTAATAACAATCTACACTATAGGTTGTATACCCCAAGTTAATTAGTGACATTGTTTCCCCATATATTTAGACATTATATGAATTTTAAAATGATGAATCTCTTCTAGAATACCTTGGTCCATATAATTAACTCCCTTAATTTTATCATTAGAATAGATTTCCTCACACAATTTAATCCCATGCATGCTTTGGAGAAAGTGAAAACACTAATTCCATATCTAAGTGGATGGTTTAGATATTATCCCTACAACACTATCTATGAAAGATAAATCAACTCTAATTAATGAAAAGGTAGTGTAATTTTTTATGAAACCAATAAGGTTACTAAACTTTTTCTACTAGTATATTTGTTATATAAAGATGAAGGAAAGGCACAATTTCTACATGACTACCTAAAAATATTTTTATGGGCTTACTCAGATATTCTAGGAATTGTACCCAAAATCACACTGCATAATATTTTAATTTATCCATATGTGAAGCTAGCACAATAAATGATTCATAAAATGCATTCCAAAATTGAATTATTAGTAAAATAAGAAATACAAATATTACTATATGTGAAATTTATATGATCCATTGATTATCCTAAGTGGGCTTCTAATATAGTACCAGTTATAAAACCTAATGGATAGATACGGTGTTGTACATATTATCATCACTTGAATAAATCTTGTCATAAAGATAAATTATTATTTTAAAACATTGCTATGATTGTTTATTATATATATGTATATATATATATATATATATATATATATATATATATATATATATATGAGATGTTATCATTCATGGATAGGTTCTTAGGATACAACCAAAATTTAAATTGATCTAGAAGATCAAGAAAAAACTTCATTTACTACACCATGGGCAACATTTTACTATGTGGTTATTCCATTTGGATAAAAAAAATTGTATTTCTACTTATCTATAGTTTATGATACATATATTACTTGAATATATATGTAAAATAGTGGAGGAATATATAGATTAAGTACTTGTAAAATAAAAACAACCATAAGATCATGATCTAGATTTATAGAAATCTTTTGATCATTTATGGAAATATAATTTGTGATTAAACCAAAAAAAAATTTATTTAGGGTATATTTAGGTAAATTATTGGGTTACATTGTATCTGAATTATTAATCAATATACATCCAAAAAATTTCAAAGTTATTTTATACATGCCTCCACCAACATGCATATCACAACTGTAATCATTACAAGGAAACATCCAATAAATAAGATGTTTGATAAGACATAGCCCTTCACATGATTAATCAATTAGGATATTATTTTAACCTATTTTTTAATTAATATTTTTTAATATGTATAAAAAATTGAAAGATTATTTAGTATGTAATATATTACATTTATGTGTAAATTTGAGTATAAAGAAGAATTAATAGCTAAAATTGATTGAAAAGTGGCATATGTTAAAAATAGTAAGAAAAACCAAGATTAAGATAATTATAATTGTATAGTTTTTGGTTGACTTCACCAAGTTTATTATAATGAAAAGCATGAAAAAATAGTATTTTGATAGCTTAGATCTTGGAATAGATTATGTGGTTATGTCTAGACAAGTCAGTGATCCCTAGATAATAACACAATGTGATCATGTTTGTTGACTGTGGACATATCTAAATTTAAGATGATGAAATATTGATTTATATACCAAATAAACATTTTTATATTGAGATGGATAATATATATTATATTCTAATTAATATGTGTATAAATTTATATTTTCCTTTTATTTTATTTGTAAATATTGAGGGTATCTATGAGAGCTATAATCCTACAATACTAAAATGGGATTGTAATGGGATGAGATAACCTATGTCACCTATATTGATGATTTACCACTATATATTTATATAAATACTCTAAGTATGGAATCAAGACACACCTAGTTTTTCCACATATTTTGATTATGTAATTATGTTCCCTGATTATATGTATGCAACAAAAAAAATGGATTTGATAATTGTTAATATTAGATCTTTAATTTATTTTATATTATTTTTAATTTATTTGTGACTATTAATTTATATTGATATTGAATTTGGGAATAATAGGGAATAACTTCTGAATATCTAGTAGTGTAATAGATAGATTCTAGTTAGATATCAAGGCCCTTAGAATGAGGTTTTAATTTTTTTATATAGTGATCATTTTAAATAATTTACTTTAGAAAACTTGATAAACATATGGGATGAACCATATGAATATTTTTAATTTTTTAACCTATCCATTCAATGGCATGGGTAAAAATCCACACTAGGTGGATAAGTCCATGATAGTGGACCTATTTGCCTAGCATAGACCTATCTCATAAAATCAAGAATAGTTGTCCTAAAGTTAGAATCATTATGAGATTCATACAAAGTGTTTTAAATTTTGACTTGTAAATTTCTATGCAATAGTGATGGGAAAAAAGGGGTAAAGCCTGCATATATATAAATGATAAGAGGCATGGAGAATAAGAGTTTTATAATTAAGTGTAAGTCAAGAGCATTAAAATATGTCAATAATTAAAATTTTCAAGTACATATGACCATATATAGGTATTTAAATCCCCCCTCTTTATTCTAATAATGAAATTTATAGATTAAAGGAGAAATATAAAACTTGAGTGGGTACAACACACATTATTTTCTTTTTATAAGAAACTCTAATTTTTTAGGACTCATTTTATCAAACCCTAAAACAACACATGAATTATTTAGTGTTTATATTTAAAATTTGAAAAATATGTAACTCTAAAAAATGAAATTTAAAGGAGAGAAAGGAAAGAGTGCACTTGTAGGGATATAAAATGATGTTTCCTTGTGACTTGTAAAATCATTAGAGAGGTGTACCCCCTTATCTAAGCACTGGGATATATATTTTACTCATGTTGAACAAATGGTGAATTTAGTGTGATCAATTCCCAAATTTGAATATCTAGTCAAACCCTTTAGTTAAAAATATGCATGTTCCAACTCTCTTAAATTAAGAAAGGTATCAAATGTAATAACACCAAAACAAGATATAAATATAAGGGGTTTTATATAAATAATGTAAATTATATTAAGTTTCACTATAATTGAATTTACATCAACCATAATATAAGATGGAACCACATAATAGGTTTGATAAAACAAATGGCAAGGTCATTGAGTGTCTCTAGACTCAAAAATACAATACCTATAATAGAATGAATCACATTACTACATATGAATATAAACTATACTTGCATGATCAAAATATAATAAAGAATATTCATTACACTCTCATGAACACAATACTAATATATTTCAACTTAAATAATAACCGTTTTCAATGGAATAAATAAATTGTATAGTAGTGCACATGTGCATGAATAAGTATCATGCCTTTTGCATTTAAATATTGCATATATGTGCATGAACCATAATCACCCCCCATAAATATATGATAAATGATATATAATTCCATGCATATATATACTAAACTTTATTTATATGTGAAAACTATATTTCATATTTATGTAATTATTTTTCATATGCACATGCATATATAACCAAGTGCATATGAATATGTACATAAGTATATGTAAAGTAAGTTCATAATAATGTCATATTCCTCCATGATCTATATTGATGTGAAAATATATATCATCAATATTATTTTATAATTAACTTTAAAATTTTAACATGTACTCTATCATTAAATCTTATTTTTCTATTCATGGAGGCTTGAATCACTAAGACAAGCCCATTATAATTCCCCCTTTTAAATGATGGATGAAACCTAAAAGTCACTCATATCAAAAGAAGAGTTAATTATTTCATGTGATAAATATATAATCATGTATATTCATGTCAACATGTAGATATTATGTTATCGTAGTATAGTGTATGTCGTCAATGCATATATGAAACATATGTAATGTGAGGCATACAATTATCATGTTTAGATAGATATAGAAATGAGACATGGTGTAAAATAACCATATGTAAATAAGAATACATAATAAAATTACATGATATGGATCATGGTACCAGTAATAAATATTAATAAGAAAAACAATCACAACACATAATGTCATGTAATGTCACACATACATCCAAGGGCCACAATAATAGAAATGAATATTTCATAATAAATAAGGAAAATGGACACACATAAAGGACATTAAGAATCTCACAAACAAGTGACATAAATATGTTTAATGCACAATGATAAATGGACACACATAATGAATAAGTAATGTCTAACCTATCATGAAAGAAAGTAACAAAATTAAAGGATCATAGATTAAGTAAAGACTAGTCTACACTATCTATATGTATTAATGTCACACCACAAAAATTTAGCATATCCATAAATCACAATGTAAGATAGAAGTAGAGAGAAATAAATTTGTAACATATGTACCTCAACATGGTATATAGATCATAGATAGATATAACCCATGATAATGTAACATGTAGAGTAAAATATCCCCAACACAAGTATGTCTACTCAGTATAATGGTGTCCAACATCTAAGAATCCACGTATAATATGTATTTCCTACATCACAATCATATACCTATTGAAAGGTATGTGTTTATTAATTATAATATTATATATAACAAAATGTGTTATAAATGAAACATGTAAGGAAGTAAACAAGCAAATCATGTTATGTGCAAGTCCTAATTTTTTATATTCAAGACAAGTTTGAATGTTTTTTGTAATATTTGTTTTTTTTTGGTATTTTTCACTTATTTTGATTTTTAATTATTGAAATGTTTGAATGTAGAATGAACTATATAATTATCCCATCAATGGGAAGACCATAGTGTGTGCATATATCATAGTATTAGAGGGTGAATTTATGCAAATGCAAATCGATATGTATACACCCTAATTTGGTCAAGAAATCACAAATACTATGTCTTTTGTTGATATTTCACATGAAGGTCTTAGTGATGAATAAAATCCTTTTTTTTATGTTAATTTTGGGTCTTTTGATCTTTCTTATGTCTTATCTCCCCTATTTATTGCACCCCCCAGTGGTCCTAAGTCACCTCTTCCCAATCATAGGGGCCCCTAGTCTGTCATGCTTGGGCTTAATTATATATTTAGTCCTCAAGACACTAGCATCATTTTTAATATAATAACACCATGTGGTGATAATTTACAATTATGGATTTAGTGTCCAACAATCATTTATCTTGTGTTTGGGTCTTAAACCTACCTTGAGCCTTCTATTATGTTTTTTATCCCTCTTTTACAATTTATCAACTAGGGAACAAGGTATTATATTCAAATAAAATTTACATATATATAAAGAGAATCATAAGGAATTTTACATATAAAAATTAATATTTTGTTACATAATCACATAAAATCAGTTAATAGTATAGTTCAATACTTTGCACACTACTCATATATCACATCTAGACATTGCATGTTTGATCAAAGAAGGGCCTCAACAAAAGCCATTCTAGTATACCATGAAAGTTGATTATGCACATTCCATAAGAGAAAATTAAATGTGATATAAGACCCATAACATTTGGGTTGATGTAGGTAGTAGCTAGGATAACAGGGGTTCTTATCCACACGATCATAATATCCCATAACCTAGTTTTTTATTCATTTTTGCACTTGATCTTGTTGTTGTTTCATGTGTGTAGGTACTCATTAGGATTTTGGAAGATATTCATCTAAAATGGTGACATAGGTATCTCTTAAAAGACATATAACCACCTACAAGACCCCCAAAACCTAGTGCAACTTCCCTAAAACTTCCAGATAGTTCATCCAAAAGGGACACTAGTGTCATAATTAGACACTAGCGCTACTACTACTATCCACATAATGGCACTACTATCTGAGACTATATTTTAGCTAAAATCATATAATATAAGTTTTTTTTGTATTTTTTAAGCCCATTTCAGCCTCCTAATCTACATAAATTTTTATTTTATATTAGATAAGTACTCTTTCTCTCTATTATTACTATTTTAGGAAAGGTTTGTCAAATCAGTTATTTATATTTTTAATTCCAAATTATTGTTATACTCATCCTTTTAAAAATATAGGATTTACACCATATAAGTCCTAAAAGATTAAAACATTTGTTGAACCTAACTTGCTTGGAATATTGCTTAAAACTCTAGTTTTACTTAGGGTTTACCATCTTCCAGATTTTATGCACTAAATTAGGGTTACAAATTTTTATTTTTTACTAATTTTTGGCATATATTAGATCATTAAAATTTAACTTATATTAGGGTTTCATTAATTTATGTTAATTTAATGTTTTGAAAAATAACCCTTATTTAAACCCTAAAACCACATACTAGGTCCCTATACATCCAAATACTAGGAATTAGGGTTTCACTTACAATCCTAAGTTCTTCTACACATTTGGTTACATATTTATCATATTTTCACATGTAATTATGTTAGATTATATTATAACTCTTGTGTGATTGTTATTCAATATTTACATTATCTTATTTGGCAAGTTCAAAATTGCATCTAAGAATTCTCCTACCCCTCACCCATTTGATGAATTTTTAAAAATTTCTCATAATTATAATAATGAATGGACATATTTTCAATATTATACATTAGAAAATGATAATAAATCCATTTATAATGATGATGATTACTATTGTTTTAATGATGGATATGAGGATTATTATGATTATGACAATGAAAATGTATATGGGGATATATTAGATACATATATTATCTATCCTCTACCTCTTCTGTTACAACTTAAAATTAAACTAACAATATAATGTTAAAATAGCCTCTGGTTGGTAGGGATTTTTCCCAATGTGATCCTAGTTTTTTAACTAATTTCACTACTTAATTTTTCAAATTAAATCAATATAAGTACAACACATGATATCCAATTTTATATGATTCAAGTAAAGTAGACAAGATAAATGAATCTTCTTTACCCTTCTTAGTTAAATTTTAAAAAGCATGTAGTAATGATATTACACCTTTTACCAATGCATAAACTAAGGTAGATGAAATTATCTTATCACCTTATTTTAAAATCCAAGTTCAATGTAGTGATTCTTGGAAACATATTGATAATGCAAATGTCTCTAACTCTTCTACTACATGTAATAATATGAAAAATGAAAATATGATTGTTACTTCTTCTACCCTTGACTCCAACATTGAAAGTAATAATCATTCATGCATTAAACACATAACTAGTGAATAAATTCATTTCATTACACCCACACATGATGACACATTTACTTGTATTAAAAACTTAAAATATTATATTACTCTCTCACTTAATGAGCATGAAAATGATACTTCTTCTGCTCTTACTTATATAAGTGAATTAAACTTTGATTTTATGAACCTTGGGATAATGATGATTATTGGGATTATGTTAAATAGTAAATGGAGTATACACTTTCTAGTTCTCTTCATATCTCACCTATTTATCTTATTCAAACAAATTCTAGTTCACTTGTTAAAAACACACACACACACACACACACACACACACACACACACACACACACACACACACACACACACACACACACACACACACACACACACACACACACACACACACGCATGCATGTACACACACACACAAACACACACATGCACGCATGTACACACACACACACACACACACACACACACACACACACCCACACACACACACACACACACACACACACACACACACACATGCAAGCACACATGCACACGTACGTGCATGTGCACGTGTGCACACACACACACACTTATTCTTATGTGCATAATTTAAATTAATTATTCACATGAAAATACAATACCTTATAATCAATTATCATGTGATACTTCTTTGAAAATTAACAAAATAACAAATACCAATGAATTTCCTTCAACCCCCTTACTACACTAGAGTACATGTTTCTCAACCTAATCTAAATAAGGGTGATATCTCATTTCCCTCTAACAAGGTCCTAGATATCACACTCCAAAGGTTACAAAGAGTAGACTAGTCCTACCTAAGAAAGGTTCCCAATGTAACATACTAATGGATAAGATAAATAAAAAAATCCAAACATTAAATGAACCCCTTGATGATGATAATATACCTTCACAAGTGTTAATTTACTTGATGCATGTAATGGGTACTTTTCAACAAGTACACCATCTCACATTAAAGAATAAAGCATACCATTATTGGGCACCAATGTCATCCATGGCAACCCTATTCCATGTAGAATCTTCACTACAAGGTTGCCACCCAACTTTTAAATACTTGTGTTACCTACATTTGATGGGAATGAAGACCCATACTTTCACCTTCAAGCTTATGATAAATCCATGGCACATGTTACCAATAAGTTGACTCTATTACAATTATTTCTAAGGTCCCTAGATGGGGAAACACTAAATTAATTCTAGTATATAATACCTAGTGGGTCACTACATACATATGAGGAGTTAGAAGTAGTATTTCTCAGGCATTAAATACATAATAAGGACATATAATTTCACATGATAGGTTACCTTTATTATACTAGGGTGAGACAAAACCAATAATTGAATATATTCTAAGATTCAAATCATATTTTCATCAGTTGATTTACTAACTGATAGATTTAGAAATAGAATACATTTTTGCCAAAGGCCTCATTTTTCCTCTTAAAGATAAATTATTATATTAGACATAAAATAATTTTATCATATATGTGGCATAGATATAACATTAGAGGTATAATTAGGACTAGTGATTACACATTCAAAGATAGATTTGTATGTAGGTTTTTCATATCCCTAATCATCTAACATGGTATAATAACCTACTTCACTTATAATTAAGAAAATAGTGGAACAAATACAAATGACAAAGATAATAAATAAGGGAAAATAGATGCTTCAGAGAGAACCTCCTATAATGAGTAAAGCACATGACACACATAGAGGGGTTATATAATTTTTAGACAAGGATAGACCTCATGGCATATTAATTAAATTATTAGATAATTATATAATCACACTTCCACCTAATATTCATCATATATCACACTATTTCCATCCATATTGTAATTTTCATAAGAGAAGTAGACATTCAGTTAATCATTATTATACACTCTGAGACTATATTGACTAGTATGTCAATTGAGGCATTATAATTCACACATAGGGCACCAAGATTTTAGTCTCCATAGTCTCTTAGACCAAACTCCTCTAAGAATTAGTTATAATATGATGCTCTCTTTGAGGATCCATTGGTTAATCATCATATGAGCCATGTGGTTTCTAGGATACCTATTTACGAGTGATCTTGTGCACCATAAATTCAACAAATATGGAAGTTAGTTCATAGAGATCAACACACAACATCAATTTACACACCAATTAATATATTTTTAAATAATCATAAAGACCGATATATAACATTAGTTCACACACCAATAAATATATTTGGAAATAACTATAGAGATCAAAGTAGAATATTTGTTCACACACCAATCAAGATATTTGGAAATAACCATAGATATGAGAGCATAACTTTAGTTTACACATCGATCAATATATTTTCAAGAGATCACAAACATTAAAACATAATCTAACATCCAATCAAGATATTTTCTAGAGATCACAAAGCTTAGAATATAGTGTCATCAAACTCACCAATCAAAATCTATACTAAAAATATACACACCTAGACACTAGTAGTTTATCAAATGTAGTTTTAATGCCAGAGTCCAATTATCCACTGACACAACATGATTAGTATGGTCATTGATTCACCATGTCATATAGGTCAGATAGTTCATACCATAATCACATGATATACATGCAGATATATTATGAAACACCTATAATACCTTACTAACAAAAAACATTCCTAGTCCCATACACATATCTACTTAAAAATTTGTAAATAAGATAAAAATTTCATTACATTTCCTAGAATAATACCATATACCAATATCACCATTTAACATAATCAAAACAATTAAACACATGTAAACATGCACAATATAACTAGATCCAAATACTAATATACACATTACCATTATAAGAATGGACATCCATATATATAACATAGAACATAGTTTCAATACAAATATACTACATCACTCAATAATATAGACATGGACATAAGCATCGACCCCTTAACTCTCAGTCTTAGACATATCCATGATAGAAATGGAAGCCCCACTATCCCTATATAAACTTAATCGATGACTTTATCTACTCTCTCTCTCACAATACATACTTAGCTTAGCCATACACTCCACATACTCTCATTGTAGATGTATGTAATCATCCACTATCTAACTAATAGCCCCACCCAAAGAATCAATCATGGGCATGGTTCATCTATGCAACTTTGTGCATGCATTTTCCCTATATACATCTTCTCATTTATACATCATAATAGCTATCACCGATTAATAAAACAAATGGGAATGATAACTAGTAAAACATTAGTGGTCATCTCCGTTAATCTATCCTCTATGACATCATCAATAATATGCCATGTCAATACATAAGTAAAAGCTCAATGTTAGTCTCCCAATATTCATCATCACCTAAAATTATACATGCCCACATAATTCATCAAATAAATAACCATGTAAATGAATAACCAACTATAAATCATACACAAAAATTCAATAACAACTTATCATCGATAGGGGATCCACATCCAATACATCCTCTGTGACAATACTACCTTTCAAAAATAGAGGTGCCCACCTATGTTCTCTCTACTAGGATGTATAGGCATCAATGAATCTTACATCATCCACATCTAGTATGTTAATCATAAGATCTTGATCTATCCAAAAAATTATTGATAACTCAATAGTTGATGGCTTATGACTACTACCTAGCCTCACTAGAGATTGGTAACTCCTTAACCACATCATTGGAACTAGGGGAACATCCTAAATAAAATTGAGTTACAATGTTACCTAATCATACTAAAACCTCTCATATACATTGACCCAATGGTCATATATTTCATATCTCACTCAAACCCATCTTAGTTGGGAATCATCCTTAGGTTATCTCTCATAGCCCCTGTAGGGCCTATCAAACTATCTAGCACATATTGACACTACATCATTCTCTTTTTGGGCATGCAGTTCATCCTAGTCCACCTCTCTAAAAATGAATGTGGGTGGGCCTAATCATATCATAAAGGCAAAACTATCCTACTCACTTATATATGCTTATAGGTTAAATAGTGTAACAATGTACATGATCTAATACCTCAACCATATATATCTTAAATAAAATGATTTAAATCTTAGTATAGGTGGGTTAACATAGTATGTCACCATGAATATAAAATACTGCTCTCTTCTATATCTTGAAATATATCATTTAACATGTAGGATATTGATACCCACTCTCATTTACATCCACAAATGAATCTAATAAAATAGTTAAGAACTTTCATAACCATAGATCATTAGTAGTGACAATTAGTAATAATAATATATCATTGTCTCCATGTATGATGAATCCCTACAGCCATTGCATAAAAATACCTATCATCTCATTTCATAGATTTATCACCTTTATCTTTTTATAATATGTCTCTCTACCTAGAAATAAGTATCCATATGATCCTATACACATTCTCCAAGGTAACATTCATCTCTCTTGTAGGTAACCAGTACATTCAAGTATTTTCATCCTATCTTTCACATAGTGTAACCATCATGTGTTTATCCCAGGGTATCAAATTTATGAATGTCACATAAATCATACCCACTCTCTCAAGCATGACCATCTCAAAATCTATTAGGGTTAGACCTTATAATACATCCATCATCCATCTAGTTCAAAACTCTCACATACATGCATCAACCTAAAAAAATATAGCCAAGTCTAGCATTAGTAATGTAAAATATAAAACCAATAGATAACAATAGGAATACAAAACTAGTTAGCAATAATAAGAATCACAAAATAGGCTTATTAGACACTAACACTACATATAGGACAATAACACTAGATAGTAGTGACATATCCAAGACTTTAACACTAGGTCCTAGACAATAACACCAATATTAGGACATAAGTGCCACTTTTCCAAAATAAGACCTAAACTACTAGATTTTCAATAAAAATAGTAAAAAACACATTACAAATGACAACAATTAGAAAAAGTATGGGATACTTACTAGGGTAACCACCTCCCTAACCTAGATAAGTTCTTCCACCTCCTCATATCAAGTCAAAGTTACTTCTCATCTCCTCGACATAGTCTCTAGCTTAGACAAAAAATGACTCTTATCTCAAATGCTTCTTTCAAAACTAATCCAATAACCTATTTAAGTCAGATTTATCAAATGCAACCTTAATAAGGTTGACCTTGCATATTAGTTTTAGAAACTAATACCAACCTATTTCTAGATTGATATTTAGAGAATTGTAACTTTGATTCATGAGTTATTTCTTTCATATAGGAATTGAAATCCATGTGCCTTGCCTTATATTGGTTAAACCAATATCTTAATCACGTTCAACTCTAAAAATTGACAAAATCAATATTAACATACTATACTCAATATAGATAAAAGGTTTTTTAACAATCAACTCCATCATAATAAACAAACTATTCAAACTTAAAAAAACATCACCCTTGTTAATTACCACCAGCATATCTGATCATTACCACTTTTGGATAAACCCCCTTAACTTAGTCTTAGATCTCTCATCAAAAGGGGGAAAATAGACATAGATTGATTTAGAAATACATAGATTCAAATGCATAGGTCTACTTAGATACATAGATTAAGAAACACATGTTCACTCAAATACAATTATTTAGACACATAGATCTACTCAAATATAAATATTTATACACATGGGTCTACCTAGATATAACTATTTAGATGCACATGTCTACCTAGATACATAGGTTCATGTAGATATATAGTTTGATATAGATATACAATTTTGACTCAGATATACAAGTTCACTTAGATATAGCTATTTAGACACATAGATCTACTCAAATATATAAGTTAACTTAGATACAACTATTAGATACATAGGTCTACTCAGATATAGAGGTTCACTTAGATATAATTATTTGGCACATAGGTCTACCTAGATACAAATATTTAGACACACATATTTACCCATATACAAACATTCAGATACATAAGTCTAATCAGATATATAGGTTCATGTAGATATATAGTTTGACATAGATATATAATTTTGACTCAGATATATAGGTTCACTTAGATATATAGATGTTAAGATACATAGTTACATTATTTAGATATCAAGATTGAGTACATTATGCAAAACACACATGTTTGATCTCTATTTTAATATTACCAAGATATACTTAGTATCATCACCAAGATGTCACTAGGTATTCACTAGTTTGGGTCACAAGACTATCTATAGTAGTTGATCCATATCCTTACACCACACCCAATTTACATACCTAGATTTAGTTCACAAATCAAAGTGGGGGAAAGTAATCCTTGTTCTACACACATTTAATTTACATACTCATATTTAGTTCAGATATCAAAGTGGGGGAAAATAAGCTTTGTTTCTCCACACATTCAATTTATATACTTATATTTAGTTTAGATATCAAAGTTGGGGAAAACAAACCTTGTTTCTCCACATACTCAATTTACATACTTAGATTCAATACATATATTAGGGTGGGGGAAAAATAGGTTTTTTTAATTCATAATTTAGTGAACCATTTATATCCAATGCAAAGGACATCCACACTATGGAGTTCCTCTTCACATATTTCACTTAAACTCTTATCCACTTCCTCTTTCTCTTTTACAAGTAAGTACAGGTCTAATGTACCATTCATATCTAATATAGGTAAGTACATGTATGCATTCCTCTTTTTATTTTACTCTAGTACTTTCATTTCATTGTATTACTAGAATAAAAGGGGGGTAATGTATACACCCTAATTTGGTAAAATAACCATAAGTATCATTTATTTTATTTCTCTTTCACATTAAGGTGTCAGTGATGAATATAATCCTTTTTCTCATGGTCATTTTGGGTCTTTTTATCTTTATTATGTCTTATTTTCTCTATTTGTTACACCCTCAGTGGTCCTAAGTCACCTCCTCCAAGTTACAGAGGCCCTTAGCCTATGTTCTTAGTTCTATTTTTAGGCTTCATGATAGTAACACCATTTATAGGATAGTAGTTCCATGTGGCGATGGTGTCTAGTTATGGATCTAGTGTTCAAAAAAAAAACTTCTCTCGTGTTTGGGTCTTAAACATACTATGAGCCTTTTCTTATGTTTTTATCCCTCTTTTATGACTTGTCAACCAACAAACAAGGTCTTAAATTCAAATAAAATTTCCTTCTATATAAATAGACTCACAAGGTATTTTAAATCTAGCACTTACTATTTTTGCACATAATTACATAAAATAAGTCAATAGTACAACTTAATACTTTACATACTACTTAACTATCACTTCTAGAAATTGCATTCTTGATCAAAGAAGGGCCTAAGATAAATTCATTATATTATACCATTCAAATTAATTATTCATGTTCCCAAAGGGAGAATTACATATAATTTGAGACCCCTAACATTGAGATTAATGTAGGTAGCAACTAAGACAATAAGGGTTCTACTCTACACAATTATAATATCCCACAACCTAGTTTATCCTTTCATTTTGTTTGATGATGTTGTTTTTTCATGTGTGTAGGTACTCATTAGGGTTTTATAAGAGATTCAACTAAAATAGTGACACATGTCATCTCCTAAAATACAAACAACCACCTACAAGACCCCTAAAACCTCATATAACTTCCTTATTAGTTACAAAAGGTTCCTCCAAAAGGGATACTAGTACAATAATTTGACATTAGTGCCACATAGAGCTATTGTCCACATAAGGGTGTTACTATATGAGACCATAATTTAGCTACAGTCACATAATGGAAGGTGTCTATCTATTTCTCTATCTTGTTTCAACCTTTTGATCCATATAAATACCTATTTTATCTAGATAAATACTCTTTCTCTCTATTCTTTCTTTTTTTGGAAAGGTTTGTTAGATCAATTATTTTTGGTTTTCATTCTATATTATTTTTATACTCAACCCTTTAACATCATAATATTTATGCTCACTAACTCCTAAAAGGTTAAAACATGCTACATGTAGATGAATTCAATTTGTAAAATGAATTAGGTGTTGTAATGTAATTATCCTAATCATTACTCTTAATATCTTGTAGATGATGTGTAACAACTATAGAGGGCATAAGCCTTAGTCGAGTTTTTTTATAGTATGATAAAGTTTCACTAGATGTGTTCATTTTGGAATGTGTTGAGTTATCATGGTAATGACTTAGGACATAATATAGAAGATGAAGATCTATTTGAATTCTAAATAACTCTATGTTGTGAATATTGTTATCTAGGAGGGTGTATAATTATCCTCTAAAATAAATTATAGAGAGATCCTACATATTTGAAATAATAATCCCTACACTGCTATCTTAAATAGGTGAAATAACCAATTGTAGTAGTGGTGGGGGAGGAGGTGAGATACTATTGACTATAGAGAGTAATCATATCAGATGCCTAGAAATTTGACCACCTAATTAAAATTTATATAATTTAATCATTGATTTACTTTTCATGGCAATATGTGAAGCTTGTGTATCTAATGGCATCCTAGTAAAATATCAAATACCATGTGTTTGATAAGACTAAGAATGAAATAACTATTATCACTAAAATCACATAAAGAGGTAGCACTATATGCCCAAGATTATTTTTTATGTGTCTATTGAAATATTTAATTATTTATATATGTCTTGTAAATCCTTCTATGTGTACCCAAGAGTGTGAAGAAGTGTCATTTTGCATGCAATTTCACTTGACATCATGACACTATGTATATGTTTTTTGTTAATATAAGCTCAAATAAAGAGTGCAGTGAATCATCATCAACAATATCATTTTCATCTTATATTATGATGGGACATGGTATTGAATCACTTTTAATGTTACCAATAATACCATTTATTTGGTGTCCATATGTCAAAGAAAGAGGATACACATTATATGCATGATGTACTTATGAATTATTTATATTTTATGTTGTGCCATGGTTTGGAAATGGATTACTAAATATTTTCACCTTTTCATTTTTATTTTGTTGTGGTATATCATCCTATATGGTTGTGTTTAACTCAAAATTATTTTCATTGATAAGATCTTGTATCTTATGCCTTAGCCTATAATGGTTTTTTGTAAATGCCCAATATACATATGATATTCAAAATATGCTTTGTTTTTTAATCCCTTATGTTGTCACTAAGTCATACAACCTCTAATGATAGAGGGAGAGATATGAGATTACATTCAAGTAACTTTTGTAACATTATATGAGAAGGTGATGGTAACTATGAAATTTCCTCCTTGGTGAAGCTGTTGATTTAATATTATTCATTGGTTGTGATAATACATTATTTCTTAATTTTTTTCCATTCTTTTTTTCATTATATTTGACCTTGTAGCTTGGTTTTATTTAAAAATAAGTATGTGAAGTAATTGTAGTATGTGGTTCATACTTGAGTTTGTTTAAATCTATAAGATTGAATTCTCATTCTTTTATTTAATGTCATAAATCATTAAAATATTTGAATTTGGTGAACATGATAGACTCATGAAGTTATGCCAATAAAATATGTGTGAAGATATCTTGTAACTCATTATCTTTCATCCCAACATGCATTAAAATCCACTGCGCACTGGGAAATTTGAACGCTAACTGCGTGCACTGGGAAATCTGAACACTAATGGGTGCGCTGGGCACATCCCCAGTGGGTGCGCTGGGTGTGTCCCCAGTGGGCACATTGGGCGCATCCCTAGAATTTAATTCTGTAGGTCTGCAAGCTGCTCTTCCAGACTTGGAAATTGCTGAACAGGTGGTGGAGAAGAAGATAGGAGGGACAGACCCCGGAGGGAATGGAGGAGGGGTTGAGAAGAATAATGGATCAAAATTTTTGGTTGATGCAAAAAATGGAAATTCTTTCTGCGAAAATGACCCTCTTTGTGGATTTCGTGGTTCCCTTTTTAGGCAAGAAATTGAGAAAGAGAAAAACAAAGGCGACTTTAAAAAGGAAAAATCCTCAGAAGGGTTGAAGGCAGGGTATTCTAAACAAAGGATGTGGTCATCTCTATTTGGCAAGAAACCCACTAGAAAATCCTCTTTCCTACTGGTGATTGTAAAAACATGCTGGGAGAAAGGTGAGTATGAAGTTTTAATTCCAGATCCTTTAATAGATTTTTTTGTGTCTTCCATGGATTTCACCTTAGTAGGTAAATTTTTCAGAGCAAGACCAGATCTAGAATCTCTTACAAAAATGGTTAAAAGGAAATGGGTCATTTGAGGAGAGATAGTTACTGCACCTATGCTGAATGGCTTCTATTCTTTTACCTTCAACTGTAAAGAAGACATGAATATGGTTCTATGTGGAGGACCATGGACGTTTGGAAAATGCTCTCTTACTATCAAAAAATGGGAGTTGAATATGGATTTCTCTGACTCTTTTTTCTTAACAACTCCCATCCAGGTTAGACTCCCTGGACTCCCTTTAGAGTTTTGGCATGAGGACATTTTCAAAGGAATAACCAGTTCTTTTGGGGAACTTATGGCTTTGGACAAGGCTATGACAACCAGAACCAAACTTCAAACTGCCAGGATGTATGTTAAAGTGGCAGATTTAAATAAGCTCCCAGAAAAAGTGGATCTAATCTCCAAGTTTGGTAAAAAATCTCAAGGAATTTTTTTTGAAGATCTACCCAAATCTTGCTATGCTTGTAAGAAATAGGGGCATTGGGTAAAAAATTGTCCATCCATAAGCAAAACTCATCTTAATGGTGTTTTCGATGGGAAAAAGTCCATGGTCCAGATAAAGAAAGTTTGGAAACCCAAAGAGGATTAGGGACAAGAACAAATGGATAATGAAGAAACTAAAGATTTAAATGCTAAGGAGGGTAAGGAGTTGTATTTTGAAGATCCTAAAGGCCCACTCCTTGAGGTTGATACAGAGATCTCTCTTGAGAAAGAAAATTCTGAGACAGAAAGAAATGGATGGCAATCAGAAACCATATTACCCACACAAAGCAAAGAAGATTTGACAGTTTTATCAAAGCAAATCATCCTTTACCAAAGGGTAAAGGATCGATGGAGAGAGGCAGAAGGCAAAGTAGTGCTAGAGGATGGAGAAATCTCAGCTGAAATTGGAAATAAATTAGAGGTGAGAGATCCTCCTCTTTCTTAGCCAATGAAGATTCAGGCTGATAATGAATCGCCTTTGGAAGAGCTTCCTGTGAA